>JARQOD010000002.1:206033810-206121021 GCA_033576555.1 Oophaga sylvatica
ACATTATATATATATATACAGGTCCTTCTCAAAAAATTAGCATATAGTGCTAAATTTCATTATTTTCCATAATGTAATGATTAAAATTAAACTTTCATATATTTTAGATTCATTACACACCAACTGAAATTTTTCAGGTCTTTTATTGTTTTAATACTGATGATTTTGGCATACAGCTCATGAAAACCCAAAAATCCTGTCTCAAAAAATTAGCATATTTCATCCGTCCAATAAAATAAAAGTGTTTAAAACAAAATAAAAAAAAAACAACAAATAATAATGTTCAGTTATGCACTCAATACTTGGTCGGGAATCCTTTTGCAGAAATGACTGCTTCAATGCGGCGTGGCATGGAGGCAATCAGCCTGTGGCACTGCTGAGGTGTTATGGAGGCCCAGGATGCTTCGATAGCCGCCTTAAGCTCATCCAGAGTGTTGGGTCTTGCGTCTCTCAACTTTCTCTTCACAATATCCCACAGATTCTCTATGGGGTTCAGGTTAGGAGAGTTGGCAGGCCAATTGAGCACAGTAATACCATGGTCAGTAAACCATTTACCAGTGGTTTTGGCACTGTGAGCAGGTGCCAGGTTGTGCTGAAAAATGAAATCTTCATCTCCATAAAGCATTTCAGCCGATGGAAGCATGAAGTGCTCCAAAATCTCCTGATAGCTAGCTGCATTGACCCTGCCCTGATGAAACACAGTTGACCAACACCAGCAGCTGACATGGCACCCCACACCATCACTGACTGTGGGTACTTGACACTGGACTTCAGGCATTTTGGCATTTCCTTCTCCCCAGTCTTCCTCCAGACTCTGGCACCTTGATTTCTGAATGACATGCAAAATTTGCTTTCATCAGAAAAAAGTACTTGGGACCACTTAGCAACAATCCAGTGCTGCTTCTCTGTAGCCCAGTGCTGCTTCTCTGTTTCTGGTTCAAAAGTGGCTTTACCTGGGGAATGTGGCACCTGTAGCCCATTTCCTGCACACGCCTGTGCACGGTGGCTCTGGATGTTTCTACTCCAGACTCAGTCCACTGCTTCCGCAGGAACCCCAAGGTCTGGAATCGGTCCTTCTCCACAATCTTCCTCAGGGTCCGGTCACCTCTTCTCGTTGTACAGCGTTTTCTGCCACATTGTTTCCTTCCAACAGACTTCCCATTGAGGTGCCTTGATACAGCACTCTGGGAATAGCCTAATTGTTCAGAAATTTCTTTCTGGGTCTTACCCTCTTGCTTGAGGGTGTCAATGATGGCCTTCTGGACATCAGTCAGGTCGGCAGTCTTACCTATGATGGCGGTTTTGAGTAATGAACCAGGCAGGGAGTTTTTAAAAGCCTCAGGAATCTTTTGCATGTGTTTAGAGTTAATTAGTTGATTCAGAAGATTAGGGTAATAGCTCATTTAGAGAACCTTTTCTTGATATGCTAATTTTTTGAGACAGGATTTTTGGGTTTTCATGAGCTGTATGCCAAAATCATCAGTATTAAAACAATAAAAGACCTGAAAAATTTCAGTTGGTGTGTAATGAATCTAAAATATATGAAAGTTTAATTTTAAACATTACATTATGGAAAATAATGAAATTTAGCACTATATGCTAATTTTTTGAGAAGGACCTGTATGTATTCTATGTGTGTATATTTAGTGTTTACAAGGAAAGAATGGGGTTTTTTTAGTTACGATATTTTGTTCCCATAGACTTACATGGGACTTCCGGTATCGGTATCGGGTATCGCCAATATTTTAATGGTATCGGCGATACCATTCCGATTCCGATACTTAGGGATATCGGAAAGTATCGCTCAACTCTACTTGTAACGTTTGGTGTCTTCTGGCACGCACCATCCTCAGTGACCAATTTGGACATGTGACATCATGATGTCATGGTGCCTAGTCAGTGTAGGAAAGCACCAAAGATGCCGAGCACTGGAAGATGCTGATGAAGGCCCAGTGAAGACTGAACTAAAGAACTAAAGCCTGGGAGATTTAGTATTTTTAACCCGTTGATGGCACTTTATAATTCAGCAAATAGTGACTGACAGCGCTGTAGCTAGATTTGCCCAAAGATAAATGACAGAATTTGGATCTCAGGAGAATTCAATTATTTTGTAAATTTTGAGGCATGTTTAATTCACCTCAAATCAATTTGCTCATTGCTACCTTTTGGATCTTTTGGATGCAGTATTTTTTTACTTTTTGGACATGCAAACAGTGATGAATGACATAATGAGGAAAATAAAACCTCCAGAATTGGCACCAATAAATGCCTGCAAAATCATGTCCTAACAGAGCTCCATGAATGGAAAAATCAAAAAGTTATGGGTCTAAAAATTAAATTTTTTTAAGGAAGTAATGTAATATACATATTATATAATACATAATACATACATATACAGTGGATAAAATAAGTATTGAGCACGTCACCAATTTTCTAAGTAAATATATTTCTAAAGGTGCTATTGACATGAAATTCTCACTAGATGTCGGTAACAACCCATCCAATCCACACAAGGAAAAAATCAAACCATTGATGTACATAAATTAAGTTTTGTCTAGTCATGAGAAATGACACAGGGAAAAAGTATTGAACACGATTACTGAAATGTATTTAATACTTTGTAAAAAAGCATTTGTTAGTGATGACAGCATAAAGATGCCTCCTGTATGGGGAAATTAGTCACATGCATTGTTTAGGTGTGATTTTGAACCATTGTTCCACACCCTCTTTAATTCCTGAAGGTTCCATGTGCTCCTTTTAGAAACTCTGAGCTTTAGGTCTTTCCATAAATGTTCTATTGGATTCAGGTCAGGTGATTGACTGGAGCATTCTAGCAGCTTATTTTCTTTCTGTGAAACCAATTGAGAGCTTCCTTGGCTGTGTGTTTGGATCTTTGTCTTGCTGAAATGTCCTCCTTTGGTTTTTCTTAATCATCCTTGCAGATGGCAGCAGGTTTTTATTTTTTATCAAGAATGTCTCAATGCATTTGTCCATTCATCATCAGTACATGAAAATTGCCAGTGTTGTATGCTGAAACACAGCCCCACATCATGATGATCCATCCTCCAAACTTCACTGTTGGTATAATGTTTTTGGGGTGGTATTGTCACGATTCCACTCACAGTGTCCTAAGGATACTGTGAGTGACAGCTCAGCCACTCTATAGAATTAGAGGCATGCTGAGCTATCAAAATTGTGAGTGACAGCTCAGCTACCCAATCTGATGAACGGGCATGCTGAGTTGTCAGTATTGTTGAATGATAGCTCAGCTGTCCAATCTGGCTAGGCCTATGGAGATTCCTCCAGATGTCACCCATTCTGGGTGATTACCTGGCTATTTTCCTAGCTGCCAATGATTAGGACATTGCCAGTTGTACCTTTGCTCAAGTGGTGTGTGTTTGCTCTGTGCTGTTCTGATCTTTGTTGCTCGACCTTGGATTTTCCTTTGACCATTTGTTTAACTAGCCACTTGATGCACTACCTTTTGGAATTCTGACCCCAGACTGTGATCTGGCTATACCTTTGTCTCACCTCTCTGTTTATGACTTACCCTCCTGTTTTTTTTATTTCGAACCTTTGTCTTCACCTGACTCACAGCTTGTCTGTGACAAGTGACTTCAAACATGGTGTGTGTTATGACGGCCAAGAATTTAATTTTATTCCCATCTGACCAGAATATATTCTTTTTACAGGCTCATCTAAATGTTGTGAAGTAAACTTTAAACGCGCTGGAACATATTTTTTGTTCAGCAATGGAGTCTTGCCTGATGAGCCTGCATACAGGCCATGGAGGTTGAGTGCATTGCTTATTGTTTTCTTTGAAACAATAAGACCTGCTGTTTTCAGGCCTTTCTGTATCTCTCCACAGGTGATTCTTGGGTCTTGGACAACTTTTCTGATGATTCTTCTAACTCCTCTGTCTGAAATATTGCAGGGAGCAACTGGTCATGGCCAGTTTATGGTGAAATGATGTTCCTTTCACTTCCAGATTATGACCCCAACTGGAAACTTCAGTAATTTAGAAATTCTTCTGTAACCAATGCCAATAATTTGTTTTGCAACAATAAGGTAGCAATGGTCTTGAGACAGCTCTCTGGTTTTACGCATCAGGGCAGCGAAGCAGTGGCTTCGTAATAAGCATATGAAGGTCCTGGAGTGGCCTAGCCAGTCTTCAGATCTCAACCTCATAGAAAACCTTTGCAGGGATTTGAAAGTCTGTGTTGCCCAGTGACAGGCCCAAAACATCACTGCTCTAGAGGAGATCTGCATGGAGGAATGGGCCAACATACCACCAACAGTGTGTGCCAACCTTAAGAAAACTTACAGAAAATGTTTGACCTCTGTCATTGCCAGCAAAGGATATATAACAAAATATTGAGATAAACTTTGTTAATGACCAAATACTTATTTTCCACCATAATTTGCAAACTAAATCTTGCCAAATCAGACAAGGTGATTTTCTAGATTTGTTTTCTCATTTTCAGGCTGGGGTCACACTTGCGATTGTGATGCGAGAAACCCGTATGAGTCTCTCGGATCAATACCCGGCACTGCTGCCGGCACTCGGGACCGGAGTGTTCAGCTGCATAGAAATACATGCAGCCGCACACTCCGGTCCAAGTGCAGGCAGCAGTGCCGGGTATTGATGCGAGAGACTCGCGCGAGTTTCCTGCATCACACTCGCAAGTGTGACCTCGGCCTACCTCTCATAGTTGTGGGCTAACTATGATGTCAGTTACAGGCCTCTCTCATCTTTTTAAGTGGGAGAACTTGCACAATTGGTGGCTGACTAAATACTTTTATTTCCCCACTGTATATATATTTATATATATATGTATGTACATATACATGTATGCATATATATCTCTATTTATATAATTGCCTTGTAATGTTTTAATTTCCTGTTCTGTCCAGATGTCACCGTATTCCAGAATTCCAAGCGGAGGAAGTTCACTGACCGCCATATTGGGACACTCAAGTGATGGGTGTCTCAATATGGAAACTGTTGCTGGTACCAATTTATTGCGTGATACCACCAGCGGAACACCGTCGCACCACACACACACACACTCTATACGCCGTACGCACCACACACACACTCACACACACACACTCACACACACTCACACTTACACTCACACACTCACACTCACACAGTCAGACTCACACAGTCAGACTCACACACTCACGCTCAAACTAATACACTCACACACTCACACTATCACACTCACACTCATATTCACACTCACACACTCAGATGCACACACTCACACTCACACACTCACGCTCACACTAATACACTCACACACCTACACACTCACACTCACACATTCACACTCACACTCACACACTCGCACTCACATTCACACTCACAATCACAAACTCACACACTCACAGTCACACTCACTCACACACTCACGCAGCCTCTTGCGCGGTACCACCAGCGAAACACCGTCGCGAATATGCTGCCTCTGGGATCAGCTGAATGATTCACTGACTGCCGCCATCTTTGTACAGGAGGACTGCATGCGCAGGTTTAATGTGACCGCAGCTATCTGTCTGCACAAAGATGGCGGCGGTCTGATTTACTGCGCCTGCGTGAATTATGTGCAGGTGCAGTGAATCATTTGGCTGATCCCGCCGGCAGATGCGCGACGTGTCTACAGGCAGAGGAAGCCGGTCACATTAAAGGGGTTTTCCCACGATCGAAAGTTGATTTTAAAAATTGACTGTGTCTGACTGTGTACAGAGCATACCACATGTCCTGGGCAGGTGAGGAAGCAAAAGACAATACTGACATTACAGCAGGAGATCACAGAGGATTCATTTTGTGAGGTAAAATATTTCACTGACTGTTTTTAAAAAATATTTCACCTCACAAAATGTATCCTTTGCGATCCCCTGCTGTAATGTCAGTATTGTTTTTTGCTTCCTCCCATGCCCAGGAGCTGTGGTATGTTCTGTACATGGTCAAACACAGGGGTGAGTGTGTCTGACCATGTATGGAGCATACCACATATCCTGGGCAGGGGAGGGAGCAAAAGACAATACTGACATTACAGTAGGACAGGGGGGGGGAACTTTTTTCCAGCCGGGGTCCATTTGGAAATTTCTACCATCATTCGGGGGCCACTCAAAAATGATCACCTTGAAAATATAATAGTATATTTAGTCAAACAATTACTTACGGTAACTCACCCTTAATATGACGGCTGGAGCTGCTTCTCTTTGGTGCAGCTGTGATGTTAGGTGATACTGATCATGTTGCTTCTCACAGCTGCTTTTCCAGATTTGTGTCGTCCAGGAGAGCAGTCAAATTTTTGTCATAAGTTTTGTAAATCATATACATTACATAGGAGATGCTGAGACAGCTGAATATACACCGCATAGGAGATGCTGTGACTGCTGTATATAAATCACATAGGAGACGCTGAGACTGCTGTACATACATAACAGGAAACATTGAGACTACTATATATGCATCACAGGAGACTCTGGGGTCATATAAATTAAAGGAGGGGCTGGGGGCATAGACATCACAGGAGATGCTGGGACATATTCATCATCGGGGAGTCGGCTGGGTGAATAGACATCACTAGGAAGCACAGACAGCAATGGGGGTACCGTATTTTTCGGACCAAAAGACGCACTTTTTTCCCCCCAAAATCGGGGGGAAAATGAGGGTGCGTCTTATGATCGGAACGTACCTGTAAATGGGGTCCAGCGGCATCACAGGAACTCGGAGTCGGCGTCCGTGGAGCGGTAGTGCAGGAGCTGGGAGCCGCTGGCGGTGGAGCGGCACTGCGGGAGTCTCCAGCATGGCGGGAGCCGTTGGCGGTGGAGCAGGAGCCGCCGGCGGTGAAGGACTGCGAGAGCCGCCGGCGGTGGAGCAGGAGCTGCCGGCGGTGAAGCGAAAGCCGCCGGCGGTGAAGCTGAAGCCGCAGGCGGTGAAGAAAGCCTGCGAGAGCCGCCGGCAGTGGAGCAGGAGCCGCTGGCGGTGAAGCGGAAGCCGCCGGCGGTGACGCTGAAGCCGCTGGCGGTGAAGAAGGCCTGCAGGAGCCGCCGGCGGTGGAGCAGGAGCCGCCGGCGGTGAAGCGGAAGCCGCCGGCGGTGACGCTGAAGCTGCCGGCGGTGAAGAAGGCCTGCAGGAGCCGCCGGCGGTGGAGCAGGAGCCGCTGGCGGTGAAGGGGTAGCCGCCGGCGGGGACGCTGATGCCGCCGGCGGTGAAGAAGGCCTGTGTGAGCCGCCGGCGGTGGAGCAGGAGACGCCGGCGGTGAAGATGGTCTGCGGGAAGCGGCAGACTCCACAGTGTGAGCCGCCGGCGGTGAAGTTGCACCTCCACTGTGTGAGCCGCCGCGCTGTTAATATAGTGCGGCCACACTAGACAAGAGGTACAGGAGGAAGTTCTCCCAGCTGATACTTCCTGTCTAGCGTGGCCACAGAAGTGAGTGTAATCTGGATTAAAAGTTTAAAAACGGTGTCACCCCATTTTTGCTCTATAACACCGCCATCAGGGGCTTATCTACAGCATTCTGGAATGCTGTAGATAAGCCCCCAATGTCACCTGAAAGAAAAGAAAAATGAGTTACCGTATATTATACTCACGCAGGGCGTTCCGCCGTCCAGTCCGGAGGGAGTCGCGGTCCGGTTCGGCGCCTCCCATCTTGTAGCGAAGCCGGCCTCTTCTTTCCGTCCCATCGCGGCTCCTGCGCAGGCGCACTGATCTGCCCTGATGAGGGCAGAGCAGAGTACTGCAGTGCGCAGGCGCCAGGAAAGGTCAGAGAGGTCCAGCGCCTGCGCACTGTAGTATTCTGCGCTGCCCTCACCAGGGCAGATCAGTGCGCCTGCGCAGGAGCCGCGATGGGACGGAAAGAAGAGGCCGGCTTCACTACAAGATGGGAGGCCCCAGACCACGACGCCCATCGGACCAGACGGCAGACCGCCCCTGGGTGAGTATAATATACGGTAACTCGTTTTTCTTCTCTTTCAGGTGACATCGGGGGCTTATCTACAACATTACAGAATGTAAGATAAGCCCCTGATGGCGATGGCCGTATCTCGTAGTCCAAAAATGGGGTGACAGACTCCCTTTAAATATTTTACCACATTTTTTGCTTCAAATATATTTTTTCCCTATTTTCCACCTCTAAAACCTGGGTGCGTCTTATAGTCCGGTGCGTCTTATAGTCCGAAAAATACGGTATATATGTCCCTGGGGGAACATACCTCACTGGTAGGGTCACATACTTCACTGGGGGCTATATATATCACAGGTGGGGGGATATACAGTATTCGGGGGATTTACCGCACTTTTGGGGTAAATGCAGCACTGGGGAATATACACATCACTTGGGGGATATACATCACTGGGGGACAGGCATCGTCAGGGAGGCACATAGATCACAGGGGTGGGGCACAGAGATCACAGGGGTGCACATAGCTGGGGTCACAGAGATCACGGAGGGGCACATAGCTAGAGGAGACAGAGATCATATGGGAGCACAGAAATCACAGGGGGGCACGGGGATAACAGGGGGGACACATAGATCACAGGGGGCACAAAACTGGGAGCCACAGATATCACAGGGGTACAAATAGCTGGAGCACAGAGATCACAGGGGGCATTTAGCTAGGGGGCACAGATCATGGGGAAAAATCACAGGTGGGCACAGATCATGTGGGCACAGATCACAGGGGGGCACATAGCTGGGGGGGCACAGAGATCACAGGGGGCATATAGCTGAAGGGCACAGATCACAGGGGGCACATATATCACATGGGGAAACAGCTGGGGTGCACATAGATCACAGAGGGCAGATAGCTGGAGGGCACAGAGATCACAGGGGGAATATAGCTGGGGGCACAGATCAAAGGGGGGCACATAGCTGGGGGCACAGATATAACATAGGAAAACATACCTGAGGGGCACAGAGATCACAGCGGAGCACAAAGCTGGAGGGCACAGAGGTCACAGGGGGCATATAGCTGGAGGGCACAGAAATCACAAGGGGGCATATAGCTGGGGGGCAGAGATCACAGGGGGAACAGCGATCACAGAGGGGCACAGAAATCACAGGGGGCACATAGCTGGGGGAACAGGGATTACAGAGGGACATATAACTATGGGGCAAAGAGATCACAGGGGGCACATAGTTGGGTCCACAGAGATGACTGGGGGCACAGAGATCACATGAGGGCACATAGCTGGGAGGCACAAAAATCACAGGGTGGCATATAGTTGAGGGGCACAGATCACAGAGATCACATGGGGCACATAGTTGGAGGGCACAGAGATCATAGGGGGCACATAGCTGCATAGCTGGGGGGCACATAGAACACAGGGGGCACATAGCTGAGGGGCACAGAGATCATAGGGGGGCACATAGCTGGGGGGCACATAGCTGAGGGGCACAGATCAACAGTAGAAAAGCACAGAGCTGCCGGCACAGAGATTCCTGGGGAGGCACAGAGTTGCCAGCACAGAGATCGCTCTGGACTCTCTGGCAGCAGCTTCTCTTCCAGGACAGGAGGGCGAAAGAGCATTGGGTGCTAACCCCACCCACTCCGACCCTAACCCCGCCCACCCAGACAACATCATCATTCATGTGCAGGGCAGGCAGCGTTCTGTAATGAACGCTGTGTGCTGTGCACTTGGGGGTTATAGGGCTTGCTGCTGGCAGGATACAGCTGCCGCCCGAGCAGTGGGGACTCCGGGGAGCTTCCTGCGGGCCACATGAAATGTCAATGCTGGCCGCATGCGGCCCGCAGGCTGGAGGTTCCCCACCCCTGCAGTAGGGGATCAAAGTGGATTCATTTTGTGAGGTAAAATATTTCACTGAGTGGTTTTAAAAAATATTTTACCTCACAAAATGTATTCTCTGTGATCTCCTGCTGTAATGTCAGTATTGTCTTTTGCTTCCTCCCCTGCCCAGGAGCTATGGGATAGCACAAGGGGTACACAGGTGAAAGAAGAGATCACATGAGAGGAGAAGACAGCAGATGGGGTAGAGAGACAGCGCACAGGGGTGAGAGACAGAGCACAGTGGGGAGACAGCTCAAATGGGACAGCAAATGAGGGGAAAACACAGCACAGGAAGGAGAGAGACAGCAGACAAAGGGGATAGCAGATGGTCAAAGAAGAGAGCACAGACGGGAGAAGTCAGCACATGGGGAAAGAGAGAGTGGATAGGTTGGTGAAAACACAATGGGGAGAGATTCTCAACGCTGCAAAGCATGCACCCATCGTGACATTACCGCCCTCCAGATGCGATAGCATCGGGCCTCCATCTATATATATTATTATTATTATTATACATTTATATAGCGCCATTTATTCCATGGCGCTTTACATGTGAAAAGGGGAAATATAGACAAGTACAATAAACATGTACGAGACAAGGGACACACAAGTACAGAAGGAGAGAGGACCCTGCCCACGAGGGCTCACAGTCTACAGGGATGGGTGAGGATACACTAGGAGAGGGTAGACCTTGTTGTGCGATGGTTCAGTAGACTGAGGATCATTGCAGGCTGTAGGCTTGTCGGAACAGGTGGGTCTTCAGGTTCTTCTTGAAGGTTTCTGTTGTTGGTGAGAGTCTGATGTCTTGCGGCAGAGAGTTCCAGAGTATGGGGAAGCACGGGAGAAGTCTTGTATGCGGTTGTGGGAAGAAGAGATGAGGGGGGAGTAGAGAAGGAGATCTTGAGAGAATCGAAGGTTGCGTGTGGGTAGGTACCGGGAGACCATGTCACAGATGTATGGAGGAGACAGGTTGTGGATGGCTTTGTATGTCATGGTTAAGGTTTTGAACTGGAGCCTCTGGGCAATAGGAAGCCAGTGAAGGGCCTGGCATAGGGGGGAGGCTGGGGAATACCGGGGAGACAGGTGGATTAGTCGGGCAGCAGAGTGTAAAATGTATTGGAGTGGTGCCAGAGTGCTAGAGGGGAGGCCAGAGAGTAGGAGGTTGCAGTAGTCGAGGCGGGAGATGACAAGGGCATGCACTAGTGTTTTTGTGGTTTCATGGTTGAGGAATGCACAGATTGGGGAAATATTTTTGAGTTTGAGATGGCAGGCGGTGGCGAGGGCTTGGATATGTGTTTTGAAAGAGAGGGCAGAGTCGAGGCTCACCCCAAGGCACCGAGCATGCGGGACTGGGGAAAGTGAGCAGCCATTGACCTTGATGGATAAGTCTGGTAGAGAGGTAAAATGAGGTGGGGGAAAGATGATGAATTCTGTTTTGTCCATGTTCAGTTTGAGAGGGCGAGCAGAAAAGAAGGCTGAGATAGCAGACCGACACTGTGGGATTTTGGTCAGTAAGGAGTAGTGTTGAGCGATACGATACCGCAAGTATCGGGTATCGGCCGATATTAGCTGTTTCGGCCTTTCGATACTTAGTTCCGATATTTTCCATATATCGTATACCGGAATCAGAAGTTCCCATAATTCTTTGAGAGGCAATGTGATTTTAGTCAGCCAATGAGGAATCCTAAGAAGTGTGGGCACATCCTGTACTGCTGCGGTCATGTTAACTAATGGCATGGCTGTGATTGGATGCTGAAATGATGTCAGAATGCACTATAAAAGGCGCCGCCGCCATTTTAGCGTCACTGTGCTGTGAATTCAGTAAGGGACAGAACGCTGCTGTGCTGACTCTGAGGGACAGTTAGAGATTGCGATTTAGTGTACTGTGCTGTAGGCAGGCTAGCACCAACCGCTGTTTAAAGCTTCCTTTTGCCTGCAGTGTTGTTTTAACAGCTCTGCAAGGTGTGTGTGAGTGCAGGTGACGCTGCAGTTTGCTCTGCATGCAACGCTGTCTGTAGGCATCTGCACGTGTCACTCACAGACTCTTTTTTTTCTTCAGTGTAATTCTTGCTGCTCCATGCAATTTAACTATTAGTGTGACGCGCTTCCATCCGTATCCAATACATTGGTTGCAAACACTATAGAAGTAGACAAAGGAGTAGCCTTTCACAGATTGTGAACAGTTGTGTTTCAGTGTTCACTTCAGTCTGTGTTTTTTATTTTTTGAGTGCACATCACGCTCCAGTTACTTGTTCAAGCACTGCTGCTTGTACTCTGCTGAGCGTGTCTCAGTGCCTCATCATTTTCATTTCTCTCCAATTGGTTCTGCTCCATTCCATTTAAAATAAATATAATCTATTAGTGTGACGCGCTTCCATCCGTATCCAATACATTGGTTGCAAACACTATAGAAGTAGACAAAGGAGTAGCCTTTCACAGATTGTGAACAGTTGTGTTTCAGTGTTCACTTCAGTCTGTGTTTTTTATTTTTTGAGTGCACATCACGCTCCAGTTACTTGTTCAAGCACTGCTGCTTGTACTCTGCTGAGCGTGTCTCAGTGCCTCATCCTTTTCATTTCTCTCCAATTGGTTCTGCTCCATTCCATTTAAAATAAATATAATCTATTAGTGTGACGTGCTTCCATCCGTATCCAATACATTGGTTGCAAACACTATAGAAGTAGACAAAGGAGTAGCCTTTCACAGATTGTGAACAGTTGTGTTTCAGTGTTCACTTCAGTCTCTGCGTAATAACCACACTTAGGCCTTATAACTTTTCTGACTTTCTTTATCAATCTACCAATATGAAGAAGGCAGGGAGTAAGGCACGTGGTCGTGGCCGTGGAGTTTCAGCAGGGAGAGGACGTGGGGATTCTGTGGCTGCTGCCGCCCTCAGTGACACAGCATCCACCAGTTTTACCCATGAGCGTTCCTTTATGCGCAGTTTGGTAGGAGCTCGGCGTGCCCCCCTGCTGTGTGAAGAACAAATTGAAGCCGTTGTTGGTTGGATGGCAGCCAATGCATCGACTTCAATTCCTTCCACCTCCTCTCAGGAACACAACACTGTTGAGCAACCATCTGTCTGTTCACCGCCTGTCAAATTGCCCAGGCAGTCAGAGAGTTCTGTACAGGAGCCAGCTGAGTCTCTGCTTCTGTTCTCAGAATCTGTTGGCTCACAAACACGGGCACAGGCAAGCAGCATTCTGCAATTTGAAGAAGAGGGAGTATGCAGTGATGCGCAACAGCTGTGTCTCTCTCAATCTGAAGAGGCGGGTGAGCCAGTGCCGATGGACAGCACACCGCAGAACGCATCTTATGATGATGATGAGACTCAGGTGCCAGGTTTTGTGGAGCATGGTGCTGCCCAGACCATCCAACAGCACCAGGTGTTGGAAGAGGGTAGTGGAGATGATGAAGTCCGAGACCCAACATGGCGTGAGCAACAGGAAGGTGGTGGGAGCAGCTCTGAGGAAGAGATTGTCCCAACGGTACAAAGAGGAGGGAGAGGTAGGCTGCAGACTCGCTTGCCTGTAGCCTCCAGTTTGGCACCTGTTGGGAGCAGTTCTCTTAGAAATGTCAAAATTGGCGCTCCCATGACTTGCACTGCGTGGTCCTTTTTTGACAGACTTGTAGATGATATTTGCTATGTTCAATGCAAGCTGTGTAAGCAAAAAGTTAAAAGAGGTAAAAATATCAGTAACCTGAATACCACAAATATGTGGAAACATGTACGGACAAAGCATGTAGCTGAGTTACAAAGACACACTGGAGATGTAGGCCAACCTACAGCAGCACCTACATCTTCAGGTCGTGTTGGAGCCTCTACCTCCAGCTCACACACACCTGGTTCGGCTTCCTCACAGGATCTCCATGGAAGAACCTCGGTCACTGTTGTCCATAGACAAACTGTTATTCCACCCACAGCAGCAAGTTCACAGTCATCGTCACACTCCCAGACCACAAAACAGCCATCGGTACCACAGGCATGGGATAAAAGACGGCCATACTCGGCAAACCATCCACGAGCACAGGCTCTGAATGCTGGCATTGCAAAACTCCTGTCCCTTGAAATGCTGTCATTCAGGCTGGTGGAGACTGACAGTTTCAGGAACTTTATGGCATTGGCAGTCCCACAATATAATGTGCCAAGCCGATTTTATTTCAGCAGGCAAGCCGTCCCTGCTCTGCAAAAACATGTCGAGGGAAACATTAAACATGCGCTACTAAACGCCGTCAGTAGCAGGGTCCACCTGACCACCGATGCGTGGACCAGTACCCATGGCCAGGGACGATACCTTTCCCTCACTGCCCATTGGGTCAATGTTGTGGAGCCGGGTACAGATCTTGCCAGTGGCGCTGTACGTGTTCTGCCAACTCCAAGGATTGCAGGAATCCAGTCTGTACACATTGATTCCTCCTCCTACTCCAGTTCCTCAGAATCATCGCTGTACGAGCCGTCACGGTATACCTCCACATGGACCCGTGAACGCTTACCTGTTGCGACCGATATGAGCACAGCCGTGGCCAAACGTCAACAGGCCGTCCTGAAATTAATTTCCATGGGGAATCGAAGCCACACAGCGCAGGAGCTCTGGGATGCCATCAAGCAGGAGAGCGACGTGTGGTTTTTGTCAGCTAATCTCCAGCCAGGCTTGGTAGTGTGTGACAATGGCTGAAATCTGGTGGCAGCTCTGGGCCTTGGCAACCTCACTCACATACCATGTATGGCACATGTGCTCAACTTGGTCGTGCAGAGTTTTTTGAGGGACTATCCGGATCTTGATGCACTGCTGCACAAGGTCCGCCTAGAGTGCGCTCACTTGCGATGTTCCAGCATGGCCAGATCGCGCATTGCAGCTCTGCAAGTCAGATTTCGCCTTCCTGAACATCGCATCATATGTGACGTACCCACCAGGTGGAATTCCACGTTACATATGTTGGAGCGGTTGTGTGAGCAGCAGCCAGCAGTAATGGAGTATCAGCTGCAACAGGCGCAATCAACTCGCAATTTGCGCCGTTCACACTTCACCACTACTGAGTGGGCCTCTATGAAGGACATCTGCGACGTTTTGCGTGCGTTTGATGTCTCAACGCGGATGGCGAGTGCAGATGATGCACTAGTCAGCATGACTGTCCCCCTTATCTGCCTGCTTCAGAAATCACTGAAAGCACTAAAGGAAGAGGTTTTGGAAGAGGTGGAGGATGAGGAGTCACAAATTCAATTACCTTCAGGACAGTCAGCGCAACGTGGTTCCTCACAAAGGGCTGGGCAGGGCTCACTTTGTGAGGAGGATGAGGAGGAGGAGTCAATGGAGGAGGAAGAAATCCCTACAGAGGGAGGTACACAACGCTCTAGTCAGTATGTAGAGCGAGGGTGGGGTGATGCAGAGGAGGCAGAGATGACGCCTCTTCCAGAGGACAGCCTTTGTTGGCCAGTTGGGAGTCTGCAGCACATGGTTGATTTCATGCTTCAGTGCCTGAGAAACGACCGCCGCATCGCCCACATTCTCACCACGTCAGATTATTGGGTGTACACCCTCCTAGACCCTCGCTACCGGGACAACTTACAAACCCTCATCACACCGGTGAACCGGGACCGTAAAATGCAGGAGTACCAAGACACACTGGTGCAATCCATACTGTTGTACATTCCAGCCGAGAGAGCTGCTGCTGCTGCTACTGCTTTACAAAGCAGCTCTGTGCGTCGAGGCAGTGTAGACACCTCGACGCACAGGCAGTGTAGACACCTCGACGCACAGTGTAGACACAGTGTAGACACTGTCTACAAATATCTCAAGGGCTGTCACATTGTAGAAGGATCATCTTTATTCTCATTTGCGCAAGGAAAGACTAGAAGCAATGGGATGAAACTGAATGGGAGGAGACACAGATTAGATATTAGAAAAAACTTTTTGACAGTTAGGGTGATCAATGAGTGGAACAGGCTGCCACAAGAGGTGGTGAGTTCTCCTTCAATGGAAGTCTTCAAACAGAGGCTGGATAGACATCTGTCTGGGATGATTTAGAGAATCCTGCTTTGAGCAGGGGGTTGGACCAGATGACCCAGGAGGTCCCTTCCAACTCTACCATTCTATGATTCTATGACAACAAGAGGGAGCAGAAGCAGCGCCTCTGCACAGGGCAAGAGCTGTATGTTACAAATGTGGCGAAGTTTTGTGACAGCGCCAGCAAGGTCTACACCATCCGAGACGGCTCCAGTCACCAGGAAGAAACGTTTCCGTAAGATGGTGACAGACTACTTGGCTTTCCCTCTAAGTGTACTCCCAGATGCCTCTTCCCCTTTCAAATTTTGGGTCTCTAAGTTGGATACATGGCCAGAGCTTAGCCAGTATGCATTGGAGGTGCTGGCTTGCCCTGCTGCCAGTGTATTATCTGAGCGCGTCTTTAGTGCTGCAGGTGGTGTAGTAACAGACCGTCGCATGCGACTATCCTCAGAGAATGAAGAAAGAAAAAAGGTTGTATATATATCACAATAATAAAAATAATAATAATGAATTTATCAAAAGATAAAATACATGTGAATATATAGTGACTAATACAACCCCATGTGTGGATGGCAGACCATCCGGTAATATATAGGAATATCCAGGAATGGAGGAAGACACCCAGTGACAAGGTAACAACCGAAAATCAAAGGTGACACAATGTGAATAATAAAATATAATTTTATTGAATCAAATGTACAAAATAAATAAACAACCAAATTGTATATGCAATAAAATACGTACATGAATAATATTAATAAAAAAAGAGGCAATGACCTATCACGGAACAGCTAAAAAATATGAAGTGAGCACCTTAGTATATAAGCATATGTCTTTAGATAATTCCTGAGATAACTTATAATATATAGCAGGTATAATGACATATGTATATGTAGAAACTAGATTGCTCAATACACAGCCAGGTAATAAATCCAGCAATGTGTGATGACCTGCAATATCTACTGTTGATGTGAACGACAATATATAATAAAGAAAAAATATGCAAAAGAATATTGTGCATAAAATAATATGTGTAAACAATTGTGTGGAAAAATACGTCAAATAAAGATGCACTATGCACCGAAAAAACTGCACAATAGAAACAGCAATATATATATGTATTTGCACTAACTGGTGCAAAAAATACAGAACTAGTGAAGAAATGATAATTAAATATGGGCAAAGTGTAACTAAAGAGCCATGCACCGCAGAGGTGAAGTGAAAAAAAGGAAGCTGGTAAAGAAAACTATTGGCGTCCACTATTGCAAGATGTCAGCACCATATATCACAGTGCTGGAGTGGAGGGTATCAGAAATACCGCCAGACTTGTGGTAAATTACCTGGGAGCTGTGGATAGGTAATGGCCTCTGAAGAACGCGCCCCGACGCGCGTTTCGGAAATGTTTTCCTTCGTCAGGGGGATGTAGTATATATGCAGCAATCAGCGGCTTTATATAAGGAAATGGAGCCGAGTAAGCATGTAAACGGCGCATGCGCGGGTCACGCTGCCGGAAGTGAACATCGCAACAAGCGTCATGTGATGCATCACTTCCGGGTCAAGCCCGAGACGTGATCAACACATGGAGACGCCGTTACCATGCCCACCCCGGGCGTTGGGACACCGCGCATGCGCTCCACTTAATCGGCAACAGATAATTAAGGAAATGGGTAAACGCCACAATATATATGACCAAAAACCATATGCAAGGATATCATGTTACAGAAATATTACAAAAATGAAAATACATATATGAAAAACCACTATAACAAAACATGAAGTATGTATAAATGCAGATCAAACCACATCATACATAAAATAATTATACAGTATCACAAAATGGTATGACATCAATGAATCTAAACAATATGAAAAATACTAATGAAGAAAATAAGGGAGGATATCCATATGTTGCATGTAAACGTATACGAAATTGTTCAAAGATTGCATGTCAACGTATACGAAATTGTTCAGAGATTGCTGAAAATGAATATAAAAATTATTTAAAATTATTAATAAACTATAAAAACATATACAATTATAAAAACGGGACAAAAGAGAGATTCTCGTTCAGACCAAGTGGGGAAACAGTTTGTAATGTCCATATCCATTTGGTTTCTAATTGGGCAAGACGTTTGCTGATCTTTCCACCACGAACCCCACTCTTCAATAAATCAATACCGAAAATCTTAAGTAGAGTGGAATCACAATTGTGATGCATTTTAAAATGCCTTGGCAAAGTTTTGAGGGAAGTAACATCAGTCACGTCTTTTGCTGCTTTTATGCCCAGAACGTGTTCACGCACTCTAATCTTGAGCTGTCTCGTGGTTAACCCCACATATATAAGTGAACAAGGACAGATAGCATAATAAATAACCGCAGATGATGTGCAAGTGATTCGATGTTTGATGTTAAAAGAACGCGATTTGTCAGAATTAGAGAAGCTGTGTGTTTTCATAACATTGGGACATGCTATGCAAGACCCACAAGGTCTACAACCATATGAGGGCACAGCAGAAGATAAAAAGTTGTTGTGACTATCTGGCATAGGTATGCCGGTATAAAGACTTTTCACCAGCTGGTCTCCCAAATTCCTAGATCTTCTAAAAGCCATCAATGGTCTGTCACCCAGTATTTGGAAATGATGGGATCTGACCTCAAAATAGGCCAATGCTTAGTGAGCAAATTCCTAAAAAGGTCACTATGGCCGTTGAATTGAGTGATGAAACGAATAACATTGTTGTTATTTTGGGGTTTAGAAGTTTTGCCATATAAAGCATCGTGTCTGGTGGTATGCCTGGCTCTGTTATAGGCTCGCTTAATAGATCTGCGACTGTATCCCCGCTCAAGAAATCTGGCACTCATCAATTCAGATTGCCTGTCAAAATCACTCTCAGTTGAACAAATACGTCTAAGACGTAGAAATTGTCCAAGCGGAATCGAATTGATAAGTGCCCTTGGATGTGAGGACGTCGCATGGACCAAGGCATTCACTGCCGTATGTTTTCTAAACAAATCAGTTTGGAGGCAATCTTCAGGATCCCTATAGACACGAACGTCCAAAAAATCGATGGCTTGAACATGATGACAAAAAGTTAACCGTACATTGATGGAATTGTTATTAAGAATACTGATGAATCCAGATAATGCCTCAGCAGACTCTTGCCAAATGAAAAAAACATCGTCTATGTAGCGTGTCCAAAAAAGGACACGCTCCATAGAACATATGTCATCAGATGTGAAGAGGTCCCTCTCCCAAAACCCAAGGAACAGATTGGCGTACGATGGAGCAAATGAAGCTCCCATCGCTGTACCCTGGGTTTGAAGGAAGAAGGACCCCTTAAAAATAAAAAAATTGTGAGTTAAAGTAAATTCCAAGAGGTTAATAAAAAACACAATGAAAGCCCGAGAAAAAGAGGAGTGCTGTAAAAAATAAGAGACAGCCGCTAAACCATCGTTGTGCCGTATACTGGTGTAAAGCGACTCAACATCGCAAGTCACCAGTATAGAATTGGAATCAATGTACAAACCATCGATTTTTTTGAGGAAATCGTTCGTGTCTCTTGTATATGACGGGAGTGCTATAACGAAAGGTTGCAGAATGGAATCTATATACATGTTCACCTTCTCCAAATAATTGCCTCTCCCTGATACAATGGGTCTGCCTGGGGGGACCGCTGGATTTTTGTGTATTTTCGGTAGCAGGTAAAGGGTGGGAACAGTGGGCTCATGAACCTGGAGGGATAAGTACAATTCATTGGTAATGATACCTTCATCCTTAGCATCCTGTAAAAGAGTTCGAAGTTGTAATTGAAATTTGGATGATGGATTAAAGGTTAACCTTTTATAACAATCAGTATCATCCAATTGCCGAAAAGCCTCGGTTTCGTACATATCCTTCGGCCAAACCACAATGTTCCCACCCTTATCCGCTGGTTTAAAAACCACATCATTTAAACCAGTCAGTCTGTTAAGTCCCATCTTTTCTTCGTGACTAAAATTACTTGCAAAAGGGTAGAAGGGAATGCTATTGAAATTGATCTCCTACTAAAGGGTTTAATGTTTTGCCCCACTGCTCATTTTGATCATTTTACTGCAGTGAAAGATCTCAACCTCTTTGCCAGAAGGGCTATATTTAAACGTATGTTTCATAACGAGAGTGATTTTTTGTCTTTCCCCACAGAGGCGGAACAAGAGGCGTTAAGCAACTTGGAGCAATTGGCTAGGGAGCATAAATGTTGTGAAGGTGAGGTCCCTGATGTCATCAAACAATCTTCCACTAAATTCCCTCCTTTATCCTCTTGCCCCGCCATTGATGTGTTTGTTCGTACTATCAGCAATGAACTCAATAGCATTCCCTTCTACCCTTTTGCAAGTAATTTTAGTCACGAAGAAAAGATGGGACTTAACAGACTGACTGGTTTAAATGATGTGGTTTTTAAACCAGCGGATAAGGGTGGGAACATTGTGGTTTGGCCGAAGGATATGTACGAAACCGAGGCTTTTCGGCAATTGGATGATACTGATTGTTATAAAAGGTTAACCTTTAATCCATCATCCAAATTTCAATTACAACTTCGAACTCTTTTACAGGATGCTAAGGATGAAGGTATCATTACCAATGAATTGTACTTATCCCTCCAGGTTCATGAGCCCACTGTTCCCACCCTTTACCTGCTACCGAAAATACACAAAAATCCAGCGGTCCCCCCAGGCAGACCCATTGTATCAGGGAGAGGCAATTATTTGGAGAAGGTGAACATGTATATAGATTCCATTCTGCAACCTTTCGTTATAGCACTCCCGTCATATACAAGAGACACGAACGATTTCCTCAAAAAATCGATGGTTTGTACATTGATTCCAATTCTATACTGGTGACTTGCGATGTTGAGTCGCTTTACACCAGTATACGGCACAACGATGGTTTAGCGGCTGTCTCTTATTTTTTACAGCATCTCCTCTTTTTCTCGGGCTTTCATTGTGTTTTTTATTAACCTCTTGGAATTTACTTTAACTCACAATTTTTTTATTTTTAAGGGGTCCTTCTTCCTTCAAACCCAGGGTACAGCGATGGGAGCTTCATTTGCTCCATCGTACGCCAATCTGTTCCTTGGGTTTTGGGAGAGGGACCTCTTCACATCTGATGACATATGTTCTATGGAGCGTGTCCTTTTTTGGACACGCTACATAGACGATGTTTTTTTCATTTGGCAAGAGTCTGCTGAGGCATTATCTGGATTCATCAGTATTCTTAATAACAATTCCATCAATGTACGGTTAACTTTTTGTCATCATGTTCAAGCCATCGATTTTTTGGACGTTCGTGTCTATAGGGATCCTGAAGATTGCCTCCAAACTGATTTGTTTAGAAAACATACGGCAGTGAATGCCTTGGTCCATGCGACGTCCTCACATCCAAGGGCACTTATCAATTCGATTCCGCTTGGACAATTTCTACGTCTTAGACGTATTTGTTCAACTGAGGTGATTTTGACAGGCAATCTGAATTGATGAGTGCCAGATTTCTTGAGCGGGGATACAGTCGCAGATCTATTAAGCGAGCCTATAACAGAGCCAGGCATACCACCAGACACGATGCTTTATATGGCAAAACTTCTAAACCCCAAAATAACAACAATGTTATTCGTTTCATCACTCAATTCAACGGCCATAGTGACCTTTTTAGGAATTTGCTCACTAAGCATTGGCCTATTTTGAGGTCAGATCCCATCATTTCCAAATACGTGGGTGACAGACCATTGATGGCTTTTAGAAGATCTAGGAATTTGGGAGACCAGCTGGTGAAAAGTCTTTATACCGGCATACCTATGCCAGATAGTCACAACAACTTTTTATCTTCTGCTGTGCCCTCATATGGTTGTAGACCTTGTGGGTCTTGCATAGCATGTCCCAATGTTATGAAAACACACAGCTTCTCTAATTCTGACAAATCGCGTTCTTTTAACATCAAACATCGAATCACTTGCACATCATCTGCGGTTATTTATTATGCTATCTGTCCTTGTTCACTTATATATGTGGGGTTAACCACGAGACAGCTCAAGATTAGAGTGCGTGAACACGTTCTGGGCATAAAAGCAGCAAAAGACGTGACTGATGTTACTTCCCTCAAAACTTTGCCAAGGCATTTTAAAATGCATCACAATTGTGATTCCACTCTACTTAAGATTTTCGGTATTGATTTATTGAAGAGTGGGGTTCGTGGTGGAAAGATCAGCAAACGTCTTGCCCAATTAGAAACCAAATGGATATGGACATTACAAACTGTTTCCCCACTTGGTCTGAACGAGAATCTCTCTTTTGTCCCGTTTTTATAATTGTATATGTTTTTATAGTTTATTAATAATTTTAAATAATTTTTTTATTCATTTTCAGCAATCTCTGAACAATTTCGTATACGTTGACATGCAATCTTTGAACAATTTCGTATACGTTTACATGCAACATATGGATATCCTCCCTTATTTTCTTCATTAGTATTTTTCATATTGTTTAGATTCATTGATGTCATACCATTTTGTGATACTGTATAATTATTTTATGTATGATGTGGTTTGATCTGCATTTATACATACTTCATGTTTTGTTATAGTGGTTTTTCATATATGTATGTTTCATTTTTGTAATATTTCTGTAACATGATATCCTTGCATATGGTTTTTGGTCATATATATTGTGGCGTTTACCCATTTCCTTAATTATCTGTTGCCGATTAAGTGGAGCGCATGCGCGGTGTCCCAACGCCCGGGGTGGGCATGGTAACGGCGTCTCCATGTGTTGATCACGTCTCGGGCTTGACCCGGAAGTGATGCATCACATGACGCTTGTTGCGATGTTCACTTCCGGCAGCGTGACCGCGCATGCGCCGTTTACATGCTTACTCGGCTCCATTTCCTTATATAAAGCCGCTGATTGCTGCATATATACTACATCCCCTGACGAAGGAAAACATTTCCGAAACGCGCGTCGGGGCGCGTTCTTCAGAGGCCATTACCTATCCACAGCTCCCAGGTAATTTACCACAAGTCTGGCGGTATTTCTGATACCCTCCACTCCAGCACTGTGATATATGGTGCTGACATCTTGCAATAGTGGACGCCAATAGTTTTCTTTACCAGCTTCCTTTTTTCACTTCACCTCTGCGGTGCATGGCTCTTTAGTTACACTTTGCCCATATTTAATTATCATTTCTTCACTAGTTCTGTATTTTTTGCACCAGTTAGTGCAAATACATATATATATTGCTGTTTCTATTGTGCAGTTTTTTCGGTGCATAGTGCATCTTTATTTGACGTATTTTTCCACACAATTGTTTACACATATTATTTTATGCACAATATTCTTTTGCATATTTTTTCTTTATTATATATTGTCGTTCACATCAACAGTAGATATTGCAGGTCATCACACATTGCTGGATTTATTACCTGGCTGTGTATTGAGCAATCTAGTTTCTACATATACATATGTCATTATACCTGCTATATATTATAAGTTATCTCAGGAATTATCTAAAGACATATGCTTATATACTAAGGTGCTCACTTCATATTTTTTAGCTGTTCCGTGATAGGTCATTGCCTCTTTTTTTATTAATATTATTCATGTACGTATTTTATTGCATATACAATTTGGTTGTTTATTAATTTTGTACATTTGATTCAATAAAATTATATTTTATTATTCACATTGTGTCACCTTTGATTTTCGGTTGTTACCTTGTCACTGGGTGTCTTCCTCCATTCCTGGATATTCCTTATATCCTCAGAGAATGTAGACCGGCTTACTTTTCTGAAAATGAACAAGGCATGGATCTCACCTGAATTTGCCTGTCCGTTTTCAGATTAAATAACTGTTTGGCAACGTTTTCCATGTCTCCTGTTATGTTCATCTTTCTACCACCTGAACTCTACTCCCTGGGCTACAACACCGCCATTTGTTGCTCGTAAGTAATTGGCAGGGGTACTGACTCCTGGCCAGCCTGGTTGCAGCACGACAGCTGTTTCCTGGCAGTGTGAACGTCAATTATCCTCCAATAAGTTGTGCTGTCGTGTTGCATTCGGGTTAGCCGACTCTATGGTGCCTGCAGTTTAGATGATTCCTATGTGTGCTGTGGGATATGTAAATAAAGGCTGTTTCCATTGTGACAATAGGACAAGCACCCACTGTAGGACTGTGTGATTCGGTAACTGCGGACGGCTTGCGTCCTGTCAACTTACATTTTCATGGGTGCGTTCTGCTACCCGTCCGGGGTCCAGTACCGTCAACTGGTTCTCCCCAGTGCCTTTGGCCTAGGTGCCTCCATCTCCGTATCCGAGTTCCACCAACGTCTGCTGGTCCTTGGTAGTGCTTTGGAGCACAGGTACCTCCTGCTTAGTAACCGTGTCACAGTAACGTCAGCTGGTACTCGGTTGTGACATTGCCTCTTTTCCTTCTGCTACCCGTCCGGGGTCCAGCACCGTCAACTGGTTCTCCCCAGTGCCTTTGGCCTAGGTGCCTCCATCTCCGTATCCGAGTTCCACCAACGTCTGCTGGTCCTTGGTAGTGCTTTGGAGCACAGGTACCTCCTGCTTAGTAACCGTGTCACAGTAACGTCAGCTGGTACTCGGTTGTGACATTGCCTCTTTTCCTTCTGCTGCCCCTCCGGGTTCCAGCACAGTCAGCTGGTCCTCGTTACTTCCATTGTCTCTTGCTCCATCTGATACCCGTCAGGGTTCCAGTAACGTCAGCTGGTTCTCGGAAATTAGACAACCTTAAAGACCACCCAGAAGAAGATGACGACAACAAGGACGACGAGCATGAAGCCAACCAGCCTGAACACCATCACAAAGAAAAAATAAAAGATTACCCAGAAGAAGATCACCAACAGGACAAAGAAGGTTAAGACAAACTACAAGATACAGAACAAGAGACAGAAGAACAATAAGCAGAAGATCAAAAAGCAGAAGAACATGAAGTATAAGACCAAAATGAAGAGCAAAATATATGCTCTAAATTCTAAGCAGAAGAAGACTAAGCAGTGTATGGGGGTGAGTCCGTTCCTCCTCGTGGTGCCCCTGGAAAATGCCTGCTGCTGCAGGCTAAACTGAACACGGACAAATTACTGTTGTAATTTAAATCTTTTGTGACAGCAAGAACGAAGGATGAACAATTCTACTTTTACAGATTACAAGTACAGGAATCTCTGTCACAATAAGAATATGATGAAGAAGATGAAGAGGAAGAAGATGAAGAATTTGAATATGAAGAAGATTAATTAGTTTAATAATAATATGAGTAATGTAACACAAAAACATGAATAGCAAGAAGTTTAAGAAGAAGATTAAGAAGGTGAAGATGAAGAATAATTTGATGAGAAGATGATGCTGCTGAAGATTATGAAGGAGAAAGTGTGGCACTGGCAAAAGTTAAAAAGGTGAAGAGCATGGAAGTTGTGAAACATACATATTTGCCAAAATAGAAAAAAGGTTAACAACATTGTCAATTTGTTAGTCAATCCAAACGTATTTCCCAAAAAAAAATATATTAATGCTGTTCCAATGCATTGGGTTAAACATGTATGCCTTTATTGTCTCCTCAACCTCCCCAATACATTCTACATTAGTCTTTGTTGTTTTCCTTCATGTACAATTAACCAACAAGGCAAGAATGTTTTTTTTTAATGTCGATATTTGGTTCCCATAGACTTACATGGGACTTCCGGTATCGGAATCGGATATCGACGATATTTAGTGATATCGGCGATACCATTCCGATCCGATATTTTTAGATATCGAGCAGTATCGCTCAACACTAGTAAGGAGGTGAGGTCAGGTCCAGATAGGTAGATCTGCATGTCATCGGCCTAGAGGTGATACTGCAAACCGTGGGATTCTATGAGCTGTCCCAGGCCGAAGGTGTAGATGGAGAAGAGTAGGGGTCCTAGGACTGATCCTTGAGGAACACCGACAGACAGGGGGGGAGGTGAGGAGGTGGTGTGTGAGAGGGAGACACTAAATGTTCGGTCTTTAGGTATGATGAGATCCAGGATAGGGCCAAGTCTGTGATGCCAAGAGATGAGAGAATCTGTAGCAGGACGGAATGGTCCGCGGTGTCAAAGGCAGAAGACAGGTCCAGGAGAAGGAGGACAGAGTAGTGTCGCTTGCTCTTGGCGGTTAGCAGGTCGTTAGTGACTTTAGTTAGGGCAGTTTCAGTTGAGTGATGCGGTCGGAAGCCAGATTGTAACCGGTCAAAGAGGTAACAGGAGGAAAGGTGGGAGGACAGTTCAAGATATACATGCTGTTCCAGTAGTTTTGAGGCGTAAGGCAGAAGAGATATCGGGAAATAGTTAGACACAGAGGATGGGTCGAGGGAGGGCTTTTTGAGGATGGGTGTGATTGAGGCATGTTTGAAGGATGAGGGAAAGACACCATTTGTAAGTGAAAGGTTGAAGAGTTGTGTGAGAGTAGGGATGAAGACTGTGGCAAAGTTAGGGATGAGGTGGGACGGGAGCGGGTCAAGCGCTCAAGTGGTGAGGTGTGATCTTGATAGGAGAGTGGAGAGCTGATCTTTTGTCATGGTGGTGAAGCTGGTTTTGGAAGAACAGGGCTGAGTGGCTAAGAGGGGCATTGGGGGCTGTGGGCCAAAGCTTTCTCTGATCGTATTGATGTTTTGCTTAAAGAAGGAGGCAAAGTCTTCAGCAGAAATGAGAGGAGAGGGAGGAGGTGCTGTGGGATGGAGAAGAGAATTGTAAGTGTTGAAGAGCTGTTTAGGGTTGTGAGACAGGGAGAATATGAGAGATGCGAAGTAGGTTTGTTTTGCGGCAGTTTGGTATCACTATAATGATGCTGACAAGCATTATACAGTCACAGGTTCATTTTTACTGTACTGCAAATGCTGTAAAAACAAAACTTGAGCAATTTTGGTGTTGTTTTGATTTTTTACCACATAAATTTTATTTTTCCAGTTTTTCAGTTCATTATATAGTAAAGTAATTAGAGTCATTCAAAACCTTCATATGTTCTGCAAAAAAAAGAGCAAGCTATGTTACCGGAAACATAAAAATCTCTAACTCTTGGAATACAATGAGAAAAAAATTGCCTGTTGCCGGAAAGGGTTAAAAGTGTTATCACTCAACACATTTGTCACTTCAAAGGATAGATTTGTTAGATCGCCACCAATCACAAACTAGCCACCATACTACAGAGAAATATAAATGGAATGATGGAATACCTCAGCATTCAAACATTCAAACTCTATGGAGTGATTTAGAGTTGATGATGAAATTTGTGAATGAGAATGAGCTATAATACCAAACAGTCCATGGAGAAGAGTGCCACTGCTTTTGGAAGAAAAATGTCTAATTATTACTAGCTCTAGGTACAAGAAGACAGTATGTAGTATCCACATTGAATCAACAGTTCACCTGCTTTGTGTACAAAGAATTCATTAATTTTATTCTTTTAAAATGTGTAATTTAGACCTACCCCCGAGTTCAAACATGTGCATGTTTCAACAGTCGTCCTTATTTCTCATATATGTCATGCTACCTGCCCTAGAGCTGTATAAGTGTCTGGTGTGTCTACAGTTAATAAGAAATTCTACTTCACTGTATAAATTCTTTTCACTTCTCTGTTAGTCATTGGCAGAAATTCAATTTTTTATGCACCGTCTGTATGTGTTAGTTAGCACCACAAAGAATAATTGGAGGTGGTTGAGAAATTAACAATAAATCAAATGGATGAATCTGGATAATATGTGTAAAACTGAGTTTAAATTTGCTACAAAAAATGCAGTGCAAATATAACACTTTGGTTGGGTCATCAATATCAGATCATTGAGGGTCAGATACATGGAAACCCACCCATCAGCTCTTTACAGCTTCGGCGGCTGCCAGGTGTGATCAGTATAAGCAGAGCATCACGGCTCCATACACTGGGCAGTGCACATTCTTGGGTGCTGCAGCTTAGATCACATTTCTTCGGTCACAGACGGCTCCTACAGGTGATTCAGCTGCCTCTGCCGACGTCACGCTATTTATCCATTATTTTGTATAAATGGTCCACAAGCAATGACTGATTCCATATTTAACTTTGAAAACACACTCTCTTTTGAGCCTCTCCCATAAAGTGCATCACTTTTTTTTACTTTTGCTGGTATGTTTTGGTGAAAAAGTGGGGTACTTTAGGGGTCCTTCTACCTCAGCCTCTGAATCATTCCTTTACATGAGTGCTGAGGGTTCATCGGGGAGGGGAGTGCGCCGTCAGCTGCACCTGCCTAGAGCATCAAATCACCTTATCCTGGCCCTGACTACACTATGTTTTAAATATTGCTAATAAAATGTTCACATATAATTGGGAAATCTCTAGTTATTCAGTAGTAATTAAGAAACATCATACATCTTTTCAGAGGCTTCTTTATAATTCTGTCATCTGAACTAATCATACACTTAGAGATTCAGCTAATATCCCTTTTTCTCTAGACAAGACAGTTGAGGGATCAGATTACAGTTGCCTTAGGCCCCTTTCACACATCAGTTTTTTGCCTTCAGTCACAATCCGTTGGCTCGATGGATCGACGGATACGTCGCAGATTGTGAAAAAACCGTTTTTTTGACAGATCCGACTAGCGGATCCGTTTTTTCAAATGATCCGTCGCATCAGTTTTTCATCCATTTCTTCCATTTTTCGACAGATCTGTTTTTCATACTATACTGTAAAATCACACTGACAGGTTATAGAATACATGCATACAAATAGTATAGATGTATACATAACACTCAAAAAATAAAGGGAACACTCAAATAACACATCCTAGATCTAAATGAATGAAATATTCTCATTGAATACTTTGTTCTGTACAAAGTTGAATGTGCTGTTAACATAATCACACAAAAATCATCAATGGAAATCAAATTTTTGAACCAATGGAGGCCTGGATTTGGAGAGACCCCCAAAATGAAAGTGGAAACAAGTCAAAATGAAAATCAAAACAAGACAAAATTAAAGTGGAAACAAGTCAAAATGATGCTCAGTATTGTGTGTGGTCTCCACGTGCCTATATGACCTCCCTACAACGCCTGGGCATGCTCCTGATGAGGTTGTGGATGTTCTCCTGGGGAATCTCCTCTCAGACCTGGACTAAAGCATCCGTCAACTCCTGGACAGTCTGTGGTGCAACGTGACGTTAGTGGATGGAGTTAGACATGCTGTCCCAGATGTGCTCAATCGGATTCAGGTCTGGGGAACGGGCAAGCCAGTCCATAGCTTCAATGCCTTCATCTTGCAGGAACTGCTGACATACTACAACCACATGACGTCTGGCATTGTCCTGCATTAGGAGGAGGCCAGGGCAAACCGCACCAGCATATGGTCTCACAAGGGGTCTGAGGATCTCATCTCGGTACCTAATGGCTGTGTGGCCCTCCAAAGAAATGCCACTCCACACCATTACTGACCCACTGCCAAACCGGTCATGCTGAAGGATGTTGCAGGCAGAAAATCGCTCTCCACGGCGTCTCCAGACTCTGTCACGTCTGCCACATGTGCTGAGTGTGAACCTGCTGCTTGCAACATCAGTCATCTTGACTGCCTGACCGGAGATGAACTGATTAGCGTGGGAAAGTTTCTGAACATTTTCTCACTGTCAGTTCACCGCGGGTAAGGCAGGGAGTCACCGCAGACTCAGTGACTACCACTGACGTCACTTAGGCTGCGCAGACTCTCCACCTGACCTGAGGTGAACTCACCAGCGTGGGAAAATTTCAGAAACTTTCCCACGCTAATCAGTTCATGTCCGGTCAGGCGGGGAAGCTGTGCAGGCAGCTTTTCCTTCATTCCCCAGTGGTTTACAGCTGGGCTGGTTGCATTAGCAACGCTCCCAGTTGTAAACTATTTAACCCCTTCAGATGGGTTGCGTCGTGGGACTTGACTGTACGGCGGACAGGTATGGGTATAGTGTTGCTTTTTTATTTTGGATTTTTCCTAGGAAATCAATGGCTTCAGTATGGAATGGGAGTGTAGTAAAGATGTCAAAAATGTATGTTTATTTATTTCTTTAAAAATCTTCGTTCTCATTGTCTGTGTTTTTTAACCCTTTGAGACTAGAGGATTAATAATGGATAGTTGTCTTATTGACAGCTCTCCATTATTAGCCAGGCTTAATGTCACCTTGCAATAGCAAGGTGTCATTAAACCCTTATAACCCCATATGCCACTGCTTCAGGGCAATGGGAAGAGAGTAAGTGCTAGAATTGGCGCATCTTACAGATGCGCCTTTTCTTTTGTGGCTGGGGGCAGATTTTTTTAGCCAGGGAGGCCCAAAAACAATGGTCCCTTTTTAGGCTATTAATTTCTGCCCTCAGTCACTGGCTTGCCCTCTCTGGTGGAGAAAATTGCGCAGGAGCCCACGCCAGTTTTTTTCCATGAATTAATTCTTTAATTTAACACCTATAGCTTCAAAATTTTACACACACAGACACTACTTACATTATTAGTGAGGGACATATAAAAAAAAAACGGATATGCAATGGTTTACTGTATGTAAACCATATCTCATATCCTGTCGGGTTCTGTAATGATTTTACAGATGCCGACAATTGCATTTTCACTTATTCTGCTATCCACATCTGTATGAAATATAAATATATATATATGTGTCTATATATATATAGACTGTATATATGTTTTCACGAACATTTGAGGCAGGTACCTTTCCTACTTGGGGGCTTGCAATTGGATATGAGCATGATCAGTTAAAAAAACGGAATCCGTCATTTGACGGATCCAGCGCCCATAGGCTTCCATTCTAGCAAACGACGGAGGGCGACGGATCCGTCACTGTCCATTTTTTCGACATACACAAAAACGTTCCTTTGTCCTTTGTCTCCAGCCGCCAGGCAAACAATTGTAGACGGATGCGGCGGATGACAGATGAAATGTGAGGCCATCCATCGCAATCCGTCGCTAATACAAGTCAACGAGAAAAAAATGGATCCGTCGGCATCAGTAGCCGAGTCTGTTTTTTTCAAAATTCGACGGATTGCGACTGATGGCAAAAAACTGATGTGTGAAAGGTGCCGGCTACTTTCACACATCAGTTTTTTGCTGTCAGTCACAATCCATTGGCTCGACGGATCCATCGCAGATTGTGAAAAACTGATGCGACGGATCTATTTTTTTTAACGGATCAGACTAGAGGATCTGTCAAAAAAACAGATACGTCGCATCAGTTTTTCATTTGTTTCTTCCGTTTTTCGATGGATCCGTTTTATAACTATACTGTAAGATCACACTGATAGGTTATAGAATACATGTATACACATAGTATAGATATATATCTATAATATAATGCTGGGAGTGTCACTCTGTCTGAAACCTTTATAGACTGCGCAAGCGTGATACGCCTGTGCAGTCTAGACAGAGTAACGCACCCGGGGATGAGGAAGGTGGCCCAGGAGATCGTGGTATGCGTAAGTACTGAACGCAAACTGCAATCTCCGGCACCGCTCCGGTGTTGCCGTGGGGTCTTGCTGGATGTCTGGAGAGGGCGGGTTGTGGCGCCGGAATCGGCGCATGCCCAGTCCGCGCTTTCCAGCGCCATATTGTGGAAGACACACTGCAGTGTGCCTTCAAGAAAATCGCGCCAGAAAGCGAAGACTGCACAGGCGCGATTTCATCCGCATCGGCACATGCCCAGTCCGCACTTTCTGGCGCCATTTTGTGGAATACACACTGCAGTGTGTCTTCAAGAAAATGGCATCAGAAAGTGATGACAGCGCAGGCGCCGATTTTGTCGCTCCAATCCTGCCCTCTCCTGACATCACGGCACAACAACTTACCGATCCGGTATTGCAGTGGGGTCTCGCCGTGATGTCAAGAGAGGGCAGGTTGTGATGCCAGAATTGAGCGCCAATTTTGGCAGCACAATCCCGTCCTCTCCTGACCTCACAACGAGACCCTGCGGCCATACCAGGATTGGGGGATGAGTGGCACCATGCATACCAGGATTGGGGTATGAGGGGACCATGCATACCAGGATTGGAGAGGTGAGGGGACCATGCATACCAGGTTTGGAGAGGTGAGGGCTACCATACATACCGGGATTAGGGGGTGAGACAACGATGCATAACAGGATTTTGGGGTGAGGGGACCATGCATATCAGGATTGGAGGGGTGAGGTCTACCATGCATACCAGGATTGGGGGGTGAGTGCTACCATGCATACCAGGATTGGGGGGTGAGGGGACCATGCATATCAGGATTGGGGGTGAGGGGACCATGCATACCAGGATTGGGGGGTGAGTGCTACCATGCATACCAGGATTGGGGGGTGAGGGGACCATGCATATCAGGATTGGGGGGTGAGGGGACCATGCATACCAGGATTGGGGGGTGAGGGGACCATGCATACCAGGATTGGGGGGTGAGGGGACCATGCATACCAGGATTGGGGGGCTGAGGGCTAGCATGCATACCAGGATTGGGGGGGTGAGGGCTACCATGCATAACAGGATTGGGGGTGAGGGCTACCATGCATACCAGGATTGGGTTGGTGAGAGGACCATGCATACCAGGATTGGGGGGTGAGGGACCATGCATAACATGATTGGAGGGTGAGGGCTACCATGCATACCAGGATTGGGGGGTGAGAGTACCATGTATACCAGGATTGGGGGGGTGAGGGGACCATGCATACCAGGATTGGGGATTAGGGGACCATGCATACCAGGATTGGGGATGAGGGGACCATGCATACCAGGATTGGGAATGAGGGGACCATACATACCAGGATTGGGGGATGAGGAGACCATGCATACCAGGATTGGGGGGATGAGGGGACCATGCATACCAGGATTGGGGGGTCAGAGGACCATGCATTCCAGGATTGGGGGGTGAGGGGACCATGCATTCCAGGATTAGGGGGTGAGGGGACCATGCATTCCAGGATTAGGGGTGAGGGGACCATGCATACCAGGATTGGGGGGTGAGGGGATTATGCATACCAGAATTGAGGGGTGAGGGGACCATGCATACCATGATAGGGATGAGGGGGTACCATGCATACCAGGATTGGGGGGTGAAGGGACCATACATACCAGGATTGGGGGGTGAGGGGAACATGCATACCAGGATGAGGAATGGGGTGCCATGCATACCAGGATTGGGGTGAGGGGACCATGCATATCAGGATAGGGGGGTGAGAGGACCATGCATACCAGGAAAAAGGGGTGCGAGGGCCATGCATACCAGAATTGGGGGGTGAGAGGACCATGCATACCAGGATAGGGGGGTGAGGGGACCATGCATACCAGGATAGGGGTGAGAGGACCATGCATACCAGGATAGGGGGGTGAGGGAACCATGCATATCAGGATTGGGGGTGAGGGGACCATGCATATCAGGGTATGGGGGTGAGGGGACCATGCATACAAGGATAGGGGGTGAGAGGACCATGCATACCAGGATTGGAAGGTGAGGGGGCCATACGTACCAGGATTTGGGGATGAGGGGTACCATGCATACCAGGATAGGGGGAGAGGGGTACCATGCATACCAGGACTGGGGATGAGGGGACCTTGCATACTAGAATTGGGAGGTAAGTGGTGCCATATATACCAGGATTAGGGATGAGGGGACCATGCATACCAGAATTGGTGGGTGAGGCAGTACCTTACATCCTACGATAGGGATGAGGGGGGACAATGCATACCAGGATTGGGGGGTGATGGAAACATGCATATCGGGATAGGGGGGTGAGGGTACCTTGCATACCATGATAGGTATGAGGGGGTACCATGCATACCAGGATTGGGGGGTGAGGGGCCATACATACCAGGATAGGGATGAGGGGGTACCATGCATACCAGGATTGGGGGGTGAGGGGACCAGGCATATCAGGATGAGGAATGGGGTGCCATGCATACCAGGATTGGGTGGGGGGTGAGGGGACCATACATACCAGAGTAGGGATGAGGGGGCTATACATTCCAGGATTGGGGGTGAGGGGACCATGCATACAAGGTTGAGGAATGGGGTGCCATGCATACTAGGATTGGGGGGGACCATACATAACAGAATAAGGATAAGGGGGCCATGTATACCATTATAGTGATAAGGGGGCCTTGTATAGCAGGATAGGGATGAGGGGCACCATGCATACCAGGATAGGGATGAGGGGTGCCATGCCAATAACCATGGATTGGGGGTGAGGGGACCATGCACATCAGGTTGGGGGGTGAGGGACCATGCACATCAGGATTGGGGGGTGAGCGGACCATGCACTCAGGTTGGGTGACGACATGCAATCAGGATTGGGGGGTGAGGGACCATGCACATCAGGGTTGGGGGTGAGCGGATCATGCATATCAGGATAGGGGGGTGAGGGGACCATGCACATCAGGGTTGGGGGGTGAGGGGACCATGCATACCAGGATTGGGGGGTGAGGGGACCATGCATACCAGGATTGGGGGATGAGGGGACCATGCATACAAGGATTGGGGGGTGAGGGAACCATGCATACCAGGATAGGGATGAGGGGTGCCATGCATACCAGGATAGGGATGAGGGGTGCCATGCATACCAGGATAGGAGGGCAGCAGCATATACCAGGATGGGAGACCATATACCACTAAAAATGCTTGCCACCCGGGCATAGAACGGGTTCATAGCTAGTATATATATTTATATACATAATTGACACACACATATATATATATTTATTTATATTTCATAGAGATATAGATAGCAGAATAGGTGAAAATGCAATTGTCAGCATCTGTAAAATCATTACAGAACCGGACAGGATATGAGACATAGTTTACATACAGTAAACCATTAGTTTCTCCCTCAAAATTGTGCCAATGTAAATTTTATGCTTGCCATACAATTATGTAAACACCTACTGTATGTCCCAGTCAACGATACCACTGGGATCTAATCAAGCAAATGAATACATTTTTACAAAAAAGTTTTTTGAATATCAAAATCCAACTTTATTTTATAAAAATTACAAAGAGTTAATGAACACAAAAAAGGATGCAAGATTGGAATATAGGGACATTAGACTCTCCCTCTGATTTCCATCAAATTGCTGCCCGGTAAAGAGTCATTTCACCACAAAAAATTCACATTTCCTAATGGCAACTATAGTTTAATAACAGGTGCTGCACATAACAACCTCTATTCCATTTTTCCAAAAAAATGCATACACTGAAATAATTGTCATTTATGACAGCCCACTATCATACGTAACCATATGGCAAGATGAGTGTACATCTGTTCATTGTCCACCAACATGTCTAAACATCCCAATACAATGCAATGCATATAATGGATATATCACATGGTAGGCTTGTGTATATGTCTCCACATCTTGTCATGTATTAGTGCCATATAACAGTGATGGAAATCAGAGGGAGAGTCTAATGTCCCTATATTCCAATCTTGCATCCTTTTTTGTGTTCATTAACTCTTTGTAATTTTTATATAAATAAAGTTGGATTTTGATATTCAAAAAACTTTTTTGTAAAAATTTATTCATTTGCTTGATTAGATCCCAGTGGTATCGTTGACTGGGACATAGGTGGTTACATACAGTAAACCATTGCATATCCGTTATCTTTTTATATGTCCCTCACTAATAATGCTAGTAGTGTGTGCCTGTAAAATTTTGGAGCTGTAGGTGTTAAATTAAAGGACTAATTCACGGAAGATACTTGCGTGGGCTCCCGCACAATTTTCTCCACCAGAGAGAGCAAGCCAGTGACTGAGGGAAGAAATTAAGAGCCTAGAGAGGGACCATTGTTTTTGGACCCCCTTGGCTAAAAAATCTTCCCCCAGCCACCCAGAAAAGGCGCATCTGTAAGATGCGCCAATTCTGGCACTTTCTCTCTTCCCATTGACCTGTAGTGGTGGCATATGGGGTAATAAGGGGTTAATGACACTTTGCTATTGCAAGGTGACATTAAGCCTAGTTAATAATGGAGAGCTGTCAATAAGACAACTATCCATTAGTCTCAAAGGGTTAAAAAAACACACACAATGAGAATGAAAATTTTTAAAGAAAGAAATAAACATACATTTTGACATCTTTACTACACTCCATTCCATACTGAAGCGATCGATCTCCTGGAAAAAAGACAAAATAAAAAAGCAACACTATACCCATACCTGTCCGCCGTACAGTCAAGTCCCACGCTGCAATCCATCTGAAGGGGTTAAATAGTTTACAACTGGGAGCGTTGCTAATGCAACCGGCCCGGCTGTAAATCACGACGTAAAGAAGGAAAAGCTGTCTGCACAGCTTCCCCGCCTGACTGGACATGAACTGATTAGCGTGGGAAAGTTTCTGCACATTTTCCCATGCTATCAGTTCACCGCGGGTCAGGCGGGGAGTATGCGCAGCCTCAGTGACTACCGTTGACGTCACTTAGGCTGCGCAGACTCCCCATGCATGACCTGAGGTGAACTCACCAGTGTGGGAAAATGTTCAGCAACTTTCCCACGCTAATCAGTTCATGTCGGTCAGGTGGGGAAGCTGCGCAGGTAGCTTTTCCTTCTTTCCTTCGTGGTTTACAGCCGGGCCGGTCGCATTAGCACCGCTCCCAGTTGTAAACTATTTAACCCCTTCAGATGGGTTGCGGTGTGAGACTTGACTGTACGGCGGACAGGTATGGGTATAGTGTTGCTTTTTTATTTTGGATTTTTCCTAGGTGATTGATGATTTCAGTATGGAATGGGAGTGTAATAAAGATGTCAAAAATGTGTGTTGATTTATTTCATTAAAAATCTTCATTCTTAATGTGTGTGTGTTTTTTAACCCTTTCAGACTAGTGGATTAATAATGAATAGTTTCTTATTGACAGCTCTCCATTATTAACCAGGCTTAATGTCACCTTGCAATAGCAAGGTGTCATTAACCCCTTATTACCCCATATGCCACCGCTACAGGGCAATGGGAAGAGAGAGAGTAAGTGCCAGAATTGGCGCATCTTACAGATGCGCATGTCTGGGGTGGCTGGGGGCAGATTTTTTAGCCAGGGGGGGCCCAAAAACAATGGTCCCTCTCTAAGCTCTTAATTTTTGCCCTCAGTTACTGGCTTGCCCTCTTTGGCGGAGAAAATTGCGTGGGAGCCCATGCCAGTTTTTTCCGTTAATTAATCCTTTATTTAACACCTATAGCTCCAAAATTTTACACACACACACAAATAACATAATTAGTGAGGGACATATAAAAAAAATAACAGATATCCAATGGTTTACTGTATGTAAACCATGTCTCGCATCCTGTCGGGTTCTGTAATGATTTTACAGATGCCGACAATTGTAGTTTCACCAATTCTGCTATCTATATCTCTATGAAATAAAAATATATTTATATATATATAGTGTCTCCCTGACATATATATATATATATAAAACTGTAAATATGTTTTCACCAGTACCTTTTCTACTTGGGGGTTGGCAATTGGATCCGAGCACGTTCAATTAAAATAATGGAATCCGTTGCCGGATTCCGTAATTTGACAGATTTGGCGCCCATAGGCCTCCATTCTAGCAAACGATGGAAAGTGACGGATCCGTCGCTGTCGGTTTTTTTGGCGTACACAAAATACGTTCCTTTATCCGTTGTTTCCGGCCACCGGACAAACAATTTCCGACGGATCCGGAGAACGACGGATGAAACGTGAGGCCATCCGTCGCAATCCGTCACTAATACAAGTCTATGAGAAAAAAATGGATCCGGCGGCATCAGTCGCCGGATCCGTTTTTTTAAAAATTCGATGGATTGTGATGGCAAAAAACTGATGTGTGAAAGAGGCCTTAATCTCACCTCTATCAAAGATACAGATCTCCACTGCTCATTACTGGTGCATGAATTCCTTCTTTCTTCTCCTACTTCTGGGGGTGTGCAATGTAAAGACTAGAGATGAGCGACTTTGCCTCCGTGAGGGTCGAGTCGGGTTTCATGAAACCCGACTTTCTCAAAAGTCAAGTCGAACGAAGTCGGCCGACTATCGAGAAAAGTCGGAGGTCCGAATGAAACACGAAACCCAATGCAAGTCAATGGGGAAGCAAAGTCGGCAGGGCGTGGAGGACAGTAAACACACCTACAGTGCCCATTTCAATGCCAATGACATCAATTCTTATTACTTAACCCCGCTGTTGTCTTCGGTCAAAAACGACTGATTTTGAACTTAATATTTTTTAAAATATTCAAGATGCGGTTCTGAAACTTGTGGTTGATTGACTTTTCCTCATTTGAGGGGTTCTTACTATGGGTACTTTTTTTTTTTTGCTTTTTGCTCCACAATTTTTTATACACTTGTAGTCTTCGGTCAAAAATGACAGATAGCCTTTTATAGTGATCTCCAGCCATTTTATGATTAAAATAAAGGAGCTATAATCCCATTTTGGACTATATATTACATCTACTACTATTTATCAATTTATTTAGGTCCTTTTGGTCCATGCAGATTTACACATACATACATTTTCTCATTACAATACTGCTGATGGATTACCTTCCAGTATAGTTATGTGCCAAATATTTTTACCCTGCTGCATGTAAAATAACAAATGGGTAGAAATTCTACCAATATTTTATAATCCTTGTGACAATGTGACTGTGGATGAGCAATTGGTCTCGTTCAGAGGTAAGTGTCCGTTCAGACAGTATATTCCAAGTTAGCCTGCAAAGTACGGCATCAAAATATGGACTCTGTGCGTATGAGCTGATGTAGAGTCAGCCATTGTCCACAGGATCCAACAGCAAGACAAAGAAAGTGAACCAACAGCTTCCACCAGCACTGCTACAATACCCACAGACGCCACCAGCAACGCAACCAGCCTAAAACGGAAACGATGCGACTTCTGTCCAACATCAAGCAATCACAAATCAAATGTGATATGTTACAGATGTGAAAAATATTTATGCAAAAGACATGTCAATTATACCTGTGACAATTGCAAAACGTAAATTTTGCACCGTGTAACTTATTTACCATTTTACATAAAAAAAACTAAAATTTAATTTTATTTTGGAAAATAATATAATTACATTTAGTTTATTGTTATTATATATAACAAAAACTGGAGCAGCATAGAAAAATAACAATTGGGTGCAATCCTCCTCGGCAATAATCCAATACTTGCCAACTTCAATATCCAAAAAATAGGCAGCACTCCATAGATAATGCAGATAGTGGATGTTTTATTTAACCCACATATGGCAACGTTTCGGCTCCATGAGCCTTTCTCAAGCACTGACTAGCACTTCTATGCAGGTATTTAAAGGGTCAGTGTTGAACAATAACTCATTAACTCCAATTATATTTCAATATAAAATATCATTACATATAATATACAATTCCTTCATCAAATTGCATCAATCTATGCAGTAACCCCATATTTCCGTCAAAAACCACATTTCACAGTTATAATGCTTCATATACTGTGCCAAATATCCTGTATATACTTAATTCGCAATTTTCCATAATTACAACAGCTGACGCAAAAAATCTTTTGTGTAAAGACACTCACTCAGTAGGTATAACTGCACCACATGTGGAGGATGCCATGGACGCTGAAAACAATGTGCGTTTGGAGCCACTGCGCATGTCCCTATGCGTCATAGCAGCATCAGGAGGTTCTCAGCCTATTAGATTGTATGTGTGTCAACTCTGTAGTTGCGCATGCGCTCCAGCGCTTTGTCCTAGTCAAAACGCCATCTTGTATGTGGCAAAATCTTCAATCATTACAAATACAAGCAATTCACCTCAAAATTATGCCCCATTGTAGCGGTCATGTATATTAGTGACTCTGTCACTCTCCTTTCTCCTCCAATATCCGAAATTCTCAAAGATGTGTTTACATGTCTTTTTAGTATATAGTATAGACACCTTATTATTATGAGGTTTTCCCTAGTAGTAACACATCCATAGGGTTTTTGTGCCTTAGGATATAGGGCACCCAGTTCACCCCAATAAGCGGGACCGTTCCCCGCTAGGGGTAACTTCCCACCATCGGTGACACACAGGGGAGGTGTCCTGAACCTAATGGTCCAGTTCCCTCAACCCCGCTGTCACTAGGGCTAATAGGGCCCATCCCCTGGCTTTCGTTTCCCTATATAAGAGAATTTCAAAGGAATACTCAAGTTTATTGTTATTAGTAATAGTTTACAGTTGGATAAATATTTTTGTATGTGCAAATATGCAATATGCATAAATATTCCAATAAAGCCATGTTAAATGTTTTGACACAAAAAAAATAAAAAGTAAGTTTTTCTTTCCATTTTTCATTTGTTTATAAACAACCAGGTTCACATACAATATAATATTGCAAAAATTATTCAATTAAAACACTTAAACTAGCTAAAAATCAAGACTTTATTAGGTCCAGTCAAAAATGACCAGAAGATAACAAGTTTATAGTGGTAACGAGGAGAATAGCTTGTCAACCTTAATTTACTTTAAAATAATAGTTACGCATTGAAAACTGGGGGTTATTTGGCTAAAGTTGGGGGGGCAGGGCTGGCTCCAGGTTTTCGTGTGCCCCGGGCGAAAGAGTGTCAGTGGGCCCCTTTTTACACATACCGCAATTCATGATGCTCCGATACGGCAGAGAAATATAGGTATAGTACAATGACAAAAACTTCACTTCTTACATGACATGACTGATATCTATTTAAATTCTACAATAGCTCAAAAACCGGACACTATATTCCTCCATACAGTATTATGGCCACCACATATGCGCCATACAGAATAATGAGCCCCATATAATGTTACATACAGTATATGATGAGCTCCACATAATGCTACAGTATATGATGGTCCCCATATAATGTGCCATACAGTATAGGACGGTCCCCATAGAGTATAATGAGCCCCACATATTGCTCCATACAGTAGAATGAGTCACATATAAAGCTCCATACAGTATATGATGGGCCCCATATATTGCTCCATACAGAATGGGCTCCATATAATGCTCCATACAGAATAGGCCCCATATGTGCTCCATATGATGCTCCATACCCTATATGATGCCTCATAAATAATGAACCCCATATGATGCTCTAGTATATGATGGGCCCCATGGAAGATGCTCCAGTGTATGATGGGCCTATATAATGCTCCATATATAATGGGCCCCATATGATGCTGCAGTATATGATGGGCCCCATGGATGATGCTCCAGTGTATGAAGGGCCTATACACTGTGTGCAGAATTATTAGGCAAATGAGTATTCTGATCACATCATCCTTTTTATACATATTGTCCTACTCCAAGCTGTATAGGCTTGAAAGCAAACTGCCAATTATGTAAATCAGGTGATTTGCATCTCTGTAATGAGGAGGAGTGTGGTATAATACATCAACACCCTATATAAGGTGTGCTTAATTATTAGGCAACTTCCTTTCCTTTGGTAAAATGGGTCAGAAGAGAGATTTGACGGACTCTGAAAAGTCAAAAATTGTGAGATGTCTTGCAGAGGGATGCAGTAGTCTTGAAATTGCCAAACTTTTGAAGCGTGATCACTGAACAATCAAGCGTTTCATGGCAAATAGCCAACAGGGTCGCAAGAAGCGTGTTGATAAAAAAGGCTCAAAATAATAGCCCATGAATTGAGGAAAATCAAGCGTGAAGCTGCCAAGATGCCATTTGCCACCAGTTTTGCCATATTTCAGAGCTGCAATGTTACTGGAGTATCAAAAAGCACAAGGTGTGCCATACTCAGGGACATGGCCAAGGTAAGAAAGGCTGAAAAATGACCACCTTTGAACAAGAAACATAAGATAAAACATCAAGACTGGGACAAGAAATATGTTAAGACTGATTTTTCTAAGGTTTTATGGACTGATAAAATGAGAGTGACTCTTGATGGGCCAGATGGATGGGCCCGAGGCTGGATCAGTAAAGGGCAGAGAGCTCCAATCCAACTCAGACGCCAGCAAGGTGGAGGTGGGGTACTGGTATGGGCTGGTATCATCAAAGATGAACTTGTGGGACCTTTTCGGGTTGAGGATGGAGTGAAGCTCAACTCCCAGTCCTACTGCCAGTTTCTGGAAGACACCTTCTTCAAGCAGTGGTACAGGAAGAAGTCAGTATCGTTCAAGAAGAACATGATTTTCATGCAGGACAATGCTCCATCACATGCATCCAAATACTCCACAGCGTGGCTGGCCAGTAAAGGTCTAAAAGAAGAAAAAATAATAACATGGCCCCCTTGTTCACCTGATCTGAACGCCATAGAGAACCTGTTGTATGTTGGTCACTGCATTTTTTTTGTTTTGTTTTTGAATGTCAGAAATGTTTATTTCTAAATTTTGTGTTGTTATATTAGTTTACCTGGTGAAAATAAACAAGTGAAATAGGTATATATTTGGTTTTTATTAAGTTGCCTAATAAGTCTGCACAGTAATAGTTACCTGCACAAACAGATATCCTCCTAAGATTGCCAAATCTAAAAAAAATACCACTCCAACTTCCAAAAATATTAAGCTTTGATATTTATGAGTCTTTTGGGTTGATTGAGAACATAGTTGTTGTTCAATAATAAAAAGAATTGTCTCAAATACAACTTGCCTAATAATTATGCAAACAGTGTATAATGCTCCAGTGTATGATGGTCCCATTTATAATGCTCCAGTGTATAATGGGACCCGTATATAATGCTCCAGTGTATGATGGGCCTATATAATGCTCCATATATAATGGCCACATTTATAATGCTCCAGTGTATAATGGCCCCGTATATGATGCTCCAGTGTATGATAGGCCTTTATAATGCTTCATATATAATGGGCCACATTTATAATGCTCCAGTGTATAATGGGTCCCGTATATGATGCTCCAGTGTATGATGGGCCTATATAATGCTCCATATATAATGGGCCCCATATGATGCTCCAGTAGATGACGGGCCCCATGCATGATGCTCCAGTGTATGATGGGCCTATATAACGCTCCATATATAATGGGACCCATTTATAATGCTCCAGTGTATAATGGACCCCGTATATGATGCTCCAGTGTATGATGGGCCCCATTTACAATGCTCCAATGTATGATGGGCCCCATGCATGATGCTCCAGTGTATGATGGGCCTATATAATGCTCCATATATAATGGGACCCATTTATAATGCTCCAGTTTATAATGGGACCTATCTATGATGCTCAAGTGTATGCTGGGCCCCATATATAATTCTCCAGTGCATAATGCTCCCCATATATTGCTCCAAACATTAAAAAAAATGAAATACCTCTCCTCGCTGGGCACTGCTCTACTCTGACTCCTCAGCGTCGCCATCTTCCAGCTCTCTGCACTTGGAATGTTCAGGTAGAGGGGGTACAGACGTGACGTCATCGCGCTCCCTAACCTGAATGTTACTATCAGGAAACATCGATAGGGGAGGAGAGGTAAATTTGAACCATAGTTTGACAACTGCTGTCTCCGGTTTACCAGAGTTGCTTGTTTATTCACCAATATTAGCTCTAGGTTCTCTTGTGGCATGATGTTCTGTAATTTGCCTTTATAGCATGGATTTAGGATGCTAGCCAACCAGTAGTCGTCATCCTTCAAAATTTTGGCAATGCGGGGGTCCCTTTTTAGGATCCGCAAGACATAATCACACATGTGGGCCTATGTTCCAGGGGTCAATGATGCACTGACAGTGGTGGGTGGAGGAGCAGTTTCTGCCAAATCCACATCCCTCCAGTCACGCACAAACCCTGTACCTGACCTTGGCAAGCAAATATTTTCTCTTGCCCCCTGAGAAGCTCCTCCTTCCCAAAATAATCATCCCCCTCATCCTCCTCCTCCTCTTCCTCTTCTTCCCCCACCTCGTCCAGAACAGTTTCCTGAGCAGACAATGGCTGACTTTCATCAAGGCTTCCCTCCTTCTCCTCCTCCTCCGCTGCAGACGCCTGATCCTTAATGTGCGTCAAAGTTTGCATGAGCAGACACATAAGTGGGATGCTCATGCTTATGATGGCGTCGTCTGCGCTTACCAGCCGTGTGCATTCCTCAAAACACTGAAGGACTTTACAGAGGTCTTTCAGCTTTGACCACTGCACACCCGACAACTCCATGTCTGCCCTCAAACTGCCTGCCCGTGTATCCTCCCACAAATGCATTACAGCCTGCCTCTGTTCGCACAACCTCTCAACCATGTGCATGGTGGAGTTCCACCTTGTTGCAACGTCTATGATTAGGCGGTGCTTGGGGAGGAGGAGCGATTGCTGCAGCCTCTGCATACGACTGGAGTCTACGGGGGAGCGACGGATGTGTGAGCACAGTCCGCACCTTATCGAGCAGGGCTGTTAACTCCAGATAATTATTTAGGAAGCACTGCACCACCAGGTTCAAGGTGTGAGACAGGCAAGGAATGTGTCTGAGTTTTGCCAGGGCTATGGCCGCCACAAAATTACGTCCGTTATCACTGACTACCTTGCCTGGCGCAATATCTAGATTGCCCAGTCATGACTCAGTTTCTTGCAGCAAGTAGTTCGCCAGTACCTCCGCGGTGTGTCTGTTGTCGCCCAAAGACATCATCTTTAAAACAGCCTGCTGATGCTTACCACTAGCTGTTCGATAGTGGGACACCTCGTGTGCAACACTGGCAACTGCGGATGGAGTGCTCATGCGACTGCGCTCTGTCGACGAGCTTTCACTTCTGGAATAGGAGGAGAAGGAGGGTCGAACGCCTACAGGCAACTGTTGCCTATACCGTGGGCTAAGCAGCACTGTCCCACCGCCGCTGTCCCCTGTGGACCCTGCATCCACCACATTAACCCAGTGCGCAGTGATGGACGCGTAACGGCCCTGGCCATGCCTACTGGCCCATGCATCTGTTGTGAGGTGCACCTTTCCACTCACTGATTGTTTGAGTGCATGGACAATGCAGTCTTTCACATGCAGGTGGAGGGCAAGGATGGCTTTTCTAGAAAAGAAGCGCCAACTAGGTAGGTCATAGCGTGGGACAGCATAGGCCATGAGCTCTTGGAACGCTGCGCTTTCAACCAAACAGAAGGGCATAATCTCTAATGAGATCAGTTTGGCAATGTAGGCGTTCAAAGCCAGTGTACGCTGATGAGAGGATGAGTACTTTCTTGTCCTACTCAGAGTGTCTGCTAGGGTGAGCTGGACTTGAGAGCTGCATATGGGGGAACTAGCGGTGGACATGACGGACGGAAAGGGGGTTGGTGATAGTGATGGTGGTGGTGGTGATGGCCTAGATTCAGTCTTTCGTTGCAAAAACATTGTGATTCCCTGACTGCTTTTGCCTTGCGATGACACCTCAACATTACTTGCTGGTGGTGTGCTAACTGGTGGTCTTACAGTGGGGGAAGCAATGGAGCGTTGCTGGTTACCTTCAGTCGGAGCAGGTGCACATGTGCTACCTGAGGTTTTGTAGTTCGTCCACGCTTGCAAGTGCATGGTGATTAAATGTCTAAGATTGCAACTGGTATTCAAATTTTTAAGATTTTTCCCTCAGCTAAAGGTCCTTCTGCACTTCTTGCACATAACCTTTGCCTCATCAATAGGATTTTGGTAAAAAAAATGCCACACTGCACTCTTCCTACTATGGTATAAATTTTCAGGGCTTGCACGCTTTGCTAATTTGACCGTCTGGCCAAGCTGTCCTGCAACTCTTTTTGTTTTTTAGCACGTTTTTGGACAGCGACAGGCCTGCCAGATAACCGCTGCTGTGATGTCGATGCCTGCTGCGGATCCTTCTCCTCTTCTGAGCTATTGCCAGCAGCACCCTCTTCCCCCAATGGATGCCAATCCTGGTCAACAACTGGGTCATCCATCACCTCCTCTTCAATTTCATCTGCACCTTCCTCTGTGTCACCGTGTAAGATGGTATAGTATGCGGGAAGGGGCACCTGAGTTTCATCAGGGTCAGATTCTGGCTCAGTAAACTACGTGGGCAATGTAGTGCTGTGGGTAAATGTACCAGCAGAATCATCTAGCAGTGGCTGTGCATCAGTGCACTCCATGTCAGATTCATCATGGACTGGGGAATTCAGGATTTGACTTGAGAACCCAGGCATGGTATGTGAAAAGAGCTCCATGGAGTAATCTGAAGTGTGTCCTGCTGCATCCTTCAATTTTGGTGGGGGTGAAGGACACAAGGAAAGGTGTTGTTCCTGACCAGAAGCCTGTACTGACGACTCAGTGCTTGCAGTTTTTGAAACTTCAGAAGAGGAGGCGATAGAGCTGGAGGCTGTTTCGGCAATGTAAGCCAAAACCTGTTCCTGATGCTCCTGCTTTAAAAGTGGTTTACCAACTCCCATAAAAGGGAGCCTTCCAGGCCTTCTGGAGCCAGACGATGACGCAGGCTCAACAGCTCCTGCCTTAGATGCTATTGTGCTTTTGGCACTACCAGCAGATGCACCACCACCACCATCAGTACCAGCTGGCCCCCCACGCCCACGTCCACGGCCTCTTCCACCATACTTCCTCATGTTTGTGAAAATATCACAAGCGTACAGCTGTATACAGTGTTGGGGTAATTTTAAATCTCCGTATATATTTCCAGAGTAACACACAGACACTCACAGGCTCAGTATGGATTAGACCAGCATATAAAAAGCAGAAAAAGGGTAATGTATCAGAAGCGTACAGCTGTATACAATGTTGGGGTAATCTTAAATCTCCGTATATATTTCCTGAGTAACACACAGATGCTCACAGGCTCAGTATGGATTAGACCAGAATATAAAAATGTCACGCTGTCTAATGATATGTATACAATGTCAGTAAACTATTAATACAGGAACAACACTCTATACAACAACTAGTATAGCAACATCAGCATGTAAGTATAGAATAGATTTACCTGACACGATATGTGCTGAACTCAGGGTTAATCTTGAGGACTTGATGAGCTGAAACAGGAAAGAGGTGGACCGGGATCTAACCTGACCCTAAACTGGGGTCCTAACTAATCCCTCACCTTGGAGGTACTGATAATGGTTCAGAGGTCCAAGTCTCCAACCTAACCCTGTCTCCTATCAGACCCTGAACCCTGTAATCAGTCCTAAGAAGTATCCTGACTACCACCAAAGGGATATGGGCTGATCTCAGCTAAATACACAGATTAGACATATAAGACAGACAGGATAACACTCGCTTGCATACACACTCAAACACCAAAGGAACATAAATGGTCTGGGAAATAAACTCTAACCAAGTTGAGCTTAGAACAACTAAGGAGCTCACAACTAAAGTCTATACAGATTCATTCCTATCTGTGGTCTGCATGAAGGTTTCACTGGCAACTCCCCAAGCAGACAACCAGGAATTTAAAGGAAACCAATCAACAAATAATCAATTGCAGCCGGGAGAAACTGCACCCAGTCCCAGCACCGAGCACAGACAGAATTAACTCCCTAGCTGCCAAACACAAAGAAACAGCAGATCAGCTGTGAGAAGTCAAAATGTGCAACCGCGACGATCTTCGTGGCAATGCACACATGACAGTACCCCCCCTTCTACGAGGGGCCTCCGGACCCTCAGGGCCAGGCCTGCCCGGGTGAGTTCTGTGGAAGGTCCGAACCAAACGATCTGCGTTAACATCAGACGCAGGGACCCACGTCCTCTCCTCTGGACCATACCCCTTCCAATGCACCAAGTACTGAAGGGACCGGCGATTCAGACGTGAGTCAATGATCTTTGATACTTGAAATTCCAAGTTACCATTGACCAACACAGGAGGAGGAGGTAGAGGTGACGGTATGACTGGTGCCACATACCTTTTAAGTAATGACTTGTGGAACACAATATGAATTTTAAACGTAGGAGGGAGGTCCAGACGAAATGCCACAGGATTAATTATGGAACTGATCCTGTACGGCCCGATGAATCTGGACCCAGTTTCCAGAGGGCACCTTAAGTTTTATATTCCTGGTAGACAACCATACCAGATCGTTCACATTCAGATCTGGACCAGAAACTCTCCTCCTATCAGCCATACGTTTGTAACGGTTCCCCATCGCACTCAGATTATTCAATACACCTCTCCACACAGAAGCAAGTGACGACGAGAAACGCTCCTCCTCAGGAACCCCAGAAGGGCCCCCCCCATTGAAAGTACAAAACTGGGGATGGAAACCATATGCCCCAAAAAACGGGGACTTACCAGTGGACTCGCTCCGCCTGTTGTTAAGAGCGAACTCTGCCAGAGGCAAGAAAGAAGACCAGTCCTCTTGGTTCTCTGAAACAAAACACAGGAGATATGTCTCTAAGCTCTGATTCAGACGCTCTGTCTGACCATTGGTCTGCGGATGAAAAGCCGAGGAAAATGACAATTGCATCCCCCGACGTAAACAAAATGCCCTCCAAAATTTGGACACAAACTGAGACCCCCTATCTGACACCACATCAGAAGGCAACCCATGAAGTCTAACGATCTCCCTAATGAACACCTGCGCCAGAGTTTTAGCATTAGGGAGTGCAGGAAGAGCAACGAAATGTGCCATCTTACTGAACCTGTCAACAACCACCAGTATGACAGTATTCCCTGACGACGGAGGAAGGTCCGTAATGAAGTCCATAGATAAATGAGTCCATGGACGCTCCGGAAGTTTCAAGGGTAAAAGGGTCCCAGACGGACGGGTATGAGGGGTTTTAGAGCGAGCACACACCCCACATGACGCGACAAAAGTTATAACATCTTTATTAGCATTAGGCCACCAAAACGGCGAGAAAGGAGATCTAAAGTAGCCTTACTCCTTGGATGTCCTGCTAGAGCAGAATTATGATGTGCCTCAATAACCTTTTGTCTCAACAGATTTGGGACAAACAGTCTCCCTGGAGGTCCTGCAGGGGCGTCCCCCTGAGCCTCTAACACCTCCTCCTCAAGCTCAGAAAATACAGCCGACACTACCACCCCCTCCTGAAGGATAGGACTCGGGTCATCCATTTTCCCGGCCCCTGGGAAACTGCGAGACAAGGCATCCGCCTTTACATTCTTAGACCCCGGGCGATAAGTGACGACAAAATTAAACCTGGTAAAAAACAACGACCATCGAGCTTGTCTGGAATTCAGACGCTTAGCGGATTCCAAATACAACAGGTTCTTGTGATCAGTAATAACGGTAACCGGGTGGACTGCCCCCTCCAAAAAGTGACGCCATTCTTCAAAAGCTAACTTAATGGCCAAAAGTTCCCTATTGCCGATATCATAATTCCTTTCGGCGGACGACAATTTCTTAGAAAAGAAAGCGCACGGATGCCATTTACCAGGGGACGGACCCTGGGACAATATAGCACCCACCCTACGTCAGACGCATCCACCTCCACAATGAAGGCTGAGATGCATCTGGTTGGATGAGAACGGGTGCCGAAGCAAAACATTTCTTCAAAGAGGAAAAGGCTTGGCAAGCTTTGTCCGACCATTTAGAAAAATCCGTCCCTTTTCTTGTCATGTCAGTGAGAGGTTTGACGACAGATGAGAAATTACAAATAAATTTCCGGTAGTAGTTAGCAAACCCGAAAAAACGCTGCAGAGCCTTAAGATCCCCTGGCTGATCCCATTCAAGCACTGCTCTCACCTTTTCAGGGTCCATACGGAAACCGGAGGCTGACACCAAAAAACCCAAAAACTGAAGTTCCTGTACGGCAAATACACACTTCTCCAGTTTGGCGTATAGTTTATTGTCTCGCAAGATCTGCAACACCTGTCTCACATGCTCCTGATGAGACACAAGATCTGGCGAGTAAATTAAAATGTCGTCCAAATATACAACCACAAACAGCCCCACAAGGTGACGAAAAATGTCATTAACAAAATGTTGGAATACTGCTGGTGCAGTAGTCAGACCAAAAGGCATGACAAGGTTCTCATAATGTCCCTCCGGCGTGTTAAACGCCGTTTTCCACTCATCCCCCTCTTTTATCTTAATCAGATTATACGCCCCCCTGAGATCCAATTTAGAGAACCATTTGGCGCCAACAATTTGATTGAAGAGATCAGGAATAAGAGGGAGTGGATACGGATCTCGAACAGTAATCCAATTAAGTTCGCGGAAATCCAAGCAAGGGCGTAGGCCTCCATCTTTCTTCTTCACAAAGAAGAACCCCGCGGCTACTGGGGAAGATGAAGGTCTAATATGCCCTTTGGCCAGACTTTCAGAAATATAATCTTTCATAGCCTGCCTCTCAGGACCAGAAAGATTATACAACCTAGCTTTAGGCAACTTAGCATCAGGAAGGAGATTAATAGAGCAGTCATACACACGATGAGGAGGCAACTCCTGACACCCCTCCTCAGAGAAAACATCCCCAAAATCCTCCAAAAAAGGAGGCAATGTACTAGGCACGACCGCACTGATGACTGTGTTCATGCAGTTGCTTTTGCAAAACTCACCCCATTGGCTTATTTCTCTGGACTGCCAATAAATCACAGGGTTATGTTTAACCAACCAAGGAAGTCCCAACACAATGGGAGTAGGTAGACCCTCCAACACATAACAAGATAATTGTTCCCTATGTATTGCCCCTACCCGAAGGTCAATGTTATGAACCTCATGAACAAAGCTACCTTGGCCGAGAGGCCTGGCGTCAATGGAGAATATAGGGATCGGTTTGACCAATACACTCAGATGCATACCTTGAGCCTGAGCAAACTGAGCGTCAACCAGATTAGCCCGGAACCACTATCAAGAAGAACAGACAATCTCTCCACTCTCGTACCAACCACCACCTCCACTGGTACAAGGAACTGAGAAGAACTGGCGGATGAAATACATACTCCCAGGTTGTCGTCCACCACACAACCTGGGATTAACAGTTTTCCGGCGACTTTTGGCTCAACAAGGCACGGGATGGACATTCTCCAACAAAATGTCCCTCTTACCCGCAGAAAAAACATCTTCTAGTCCTGCGGCGTACCGCCAATCCCTTCCTACGAAATGATGTCCCTCCCAACTGCATAGGCTCATCCGAACAGACAAGGGGAACCTCAACATAAGGGACTTTAGTGGTAGGTGGAGAAACAACAGGGAGTGGGGTTACCTCACCCCTCTCCCGAAGCCGTCTATCAGTACGGATAGCTAAGGCCATAGCAGCCTCCAGTGAATGAGGAGACTCATACTGAGCCAAAACGTCTTTTCATTTATCAGAAAGCCCATGACAAAACTGGCTCCTAAGAGCTGGGTCATTCCACTGAGTATCTGTGGCCCATCTACGAAACTCAGAAGCAAATTCCTCTGCAGGACGATCTCCCTGCTGTATCTTACGTAATTTTGTCTCAGCAAGAGAGACCCGATCTGGGTCATAATATACCAATCCCAGGGCAGTAAAAAATTGATCTACAGACAGTAGAGCCGGGGATCCCGGAGGAAGGGAAAATGCCCAGGATTGAGGGTCCCCTTGCAGAAGTGAGATAACAATTCGCACTCTCTGCTCATCACTCCCTGATGATCGAGGCAGAAGCCGAAAATACAATTTACATGCCTCCCGGAAGGTGAAAAATTTGTCTCGCCCACCAGTGAACCTGTCCGGGAGAGCTACTTTAGGTTCAACTCTGGTTTGCTCCAGGGGAGACAAAACTTTGGACTTAATGTCCGTCAGCTCCATGGATAATCCCTGCAACTGCAGAGCCAGCTGGGCTACTGGATCCATGGTAACTGGAGATAATTTTTATGGCCAGTGAAAATGTCACGCTGTCTAATTATATGTATACAATGTCAGTAAACTATTAATACAGGAACAACACTCTATACAACAACTAGTATAGCAACATCAGCATGTAAGTATAGAATAGATTTACCTGACACGATAGCTGCTGAACTCAGGGTTAATCTTGAGGACTTGATGAGCTGAAACAGGAAAGAGGTGGACCGGGATCTAACCTGACCCTAAACTGGGGTCCTAACTAATCCCTCACCTTGGAGGTACTGATAATGGTTCAGAGGTCCAAGTCTCCAACCTAACCCTGTCTCCTATCAGACCCTGAACCCTGTAATCAGTCCTAAGAAGGATCCTGACTACCACCAAAGGGATATGGGCTGATCTCAGCTAAATACACAGATTAGACATATAAGACAGACAGGATAACACTCGCTTGCATACACACTCAAACACCAAAGGAACATAAATGGTCTGGGAAATAAACTCTAACCAAGTTGAGCTTAGAACAACTAAGGAGCTCACAACTAAAGTCTATACAGATTCATTCCTATCTGTGGTCTGCATGAAGGTTTCACTGGCAACTCCCCAAGCAGACAACCAGGAATTTAAAGGAAACCAATCAACAAATAATCAATTGCAGCCGGGAGAAACTGCACCCAGTCCCAGCACCGAGCACAGACAGAATTAACTCCCTAGCTGCCAAACACAAAGAAACAGCAGATCAGCTGTGAGAAGTCAAAATGTGCAACCGCGACGATCTTCGTGGCAATGCACACATGACAAAAAAGCAGAAAAATGTGATGTATCAGAAGCGTACAGCTGTATACAGTCTAGGGGTAATTGTAAATCTCCGTATATATTTCCGGAGTCAGACACAGACGCTCACAGGATCAGTTAGGATTGGACCAGAATATAAAAAGCAGAAAAAGGGTAATGTATGAGAAGATACGAGGTGTATATAGTGTAGGGGTAATTGTAAATCTCCGTATATATTTCCGGAGTCAGACACAGACGCTCACAGGCTCAGTATGGATTAGTCCAGAATATAAAAAGCATAAAAAGGGTACTATATCAGAAGATACCAGGTGTATATAGTGTTGGGGTAATTTTAAATCTCCGTATATATTTCCGAAGTAACACACAGATGCTCACAGGCTCAGTATGGATTAGACCAGAATATAAAAAGCAGAAAAAGGGTACTGTATCACAATCGTACAGCTGTATACAGTGTTTGGGTAATTTTAAATCTCAGTATATATTTCCGGAGTAACACACAGATGCTCACAGGCTCAGTATGGATTAGACCAGAATATAAAAAGCAGAAAAAGGGTAATGTATCAGAAGCGTACAGCGGTATACAGTCTAGTGATAATTGTAAATCTCCGTATTTATTTCCAGAGTCAGACACAGACTCTCACAGGCTCAGTATGGATTACACCAGAATATAAAAAGCAGAAAAAGGGTAATGTATCAGAAGCGTACAGCTGTATACAGTGTTGGGGTAATCTTAAATCTCCGTATATATTTCCTGAGTAACACACAGATGCTCACAGGCTCAGTATGGATTAGACCAGAATATAAAAAGCAGAAAAATGTGATGTATCAGAAGCGTACAGCTGTATACAGTCTAGGGGTAATTGTAAATCTCCGTATATATTTCCGGAGTCAGACACAGACGCTCACAGGATCAGTATGGATTGGACCAGAATATAAAAAGCAGAAAAAGGGTAATGTATGAGAAGATACGAGGTGTATATAGTGTAGGGGTAATTGTAAATCTCCGTATATATTTCCGGAGTCAGACACAGACGCTCACAGGCTCAGTATGGATTAGTCCAGAATATAAAAAGCATAAAAAGGGTACTATATCAGAAGATACCAGGTGTATATAGTGTTGGGGTAATTTTAAATCTCCGTATATATTTCCGGAGTAACACACAGATGCTCACAGGCTCAGTATGGATTAGACCAGAATATAAAAAGCAGAAAAAGGGTACTGTATCACAATCGTACAGCTGTATACAGTGTTTGGGTAATTTTAAATCTCAGTATATATTTCCGGAGTAACACACAGATGCTCACAGGCTCAGTATGGATTAGACCAGAATATAAAAAGCATAAAAAGGGTAATGTATCAGAAGCATACAGCTGTATGCAGTCTAGTGATAATTGTAAATCTCCGTATATATTTCCAGAGTCAGACACAGACTCTCACAGGCTCAGTATGGATTACACCAGAATATAAAAAGTAGAAAAAGGGTAATGTATCAGAAGCGTTCAGCTGCATACAGTCTAGAGGTAATTGTAAATCTCCGTATATATTTCCGGAGTAACACACAGACGCTCACAGGCTCAGTATGGATTAGAACAGAATATAAAAAGCAGAAAAAGGGTAATGTATCAGAAGCATACAGCTGTATGCAGTCTAGGGATAATTGTAAATCTCCATATATATTTCCAGAGTCAGACACAGACTCTCAAAGGCTCAGTATGGATTAGACCAGAATATAAAAGCATAAAAAGGGTACTGTATCTGAAGATGCCAGGTGTATATAGTGTTGGGGTAATTTTATATCTCCGTATATATTTCTGGAGTAATACACAGACGCTCACAGGCTCTGTATGGATTAGACCAGAATATAAAAAGCAGAAAAAGGGTAATGTATCAGAAGTGTACAGCTGTATACAGTCTAGTGATAATTGTAAATCTCCGTATATATTTCCAGAGTCAGACACAGACTCTCACAGGCTCAGTATGGATTACACCAGAATATAAAAAGTAGAAAAAGGGTAATGTATCAGAAGCGTTCAGCTGCATACAGTCTAGGGGTAATTGTAAATCTCCGTATATATTTCCGGAGTAACACACAGACGCTCACAGGCTCAGTATGGATTAGAACAGAATATAAAAAGCAGAAAAATGGTAATGTATCAGAAGCATACAGCTGTATGCAGTCTAGGGATAATTGTAAATCTCCATATATATTTCCAGAGTCAGACACAGACTCTCACAGGCTGGATTTCACCAGAATATAAAAAGCAGAAAAAGGGTAATGTATCAGAATCGTACAGCTGTATACAGTCTAGGGTAATTGTAAATCTTCGTATATGTTTCCGGAGTAACACACAGACGCTCACATGCTCAGTATGGATTAGACCAGAATATAAAAAGCAGAAAAAGGGTAATGTATCAGAAGCGTACAGCTGTATACAGTCTAGGGGTAATTGTAAATCTCTGTGTATATTTCCGGAGTCAGACACAGACACTCACAGGATCAGTATGGATTAGACCAGAATTTAAAAAGCAGAAAAAGGGTAATGTATCAGAAGCGTACAGCTATATACAGTCTAGGGATAATTGTAAATCTTTGTATATATTCCCTGAGTCACACACAGACGCTCTCAGGCTCAGTATGGATTAGACCAGAAAATAAAAAGCAGAAAAAGGGTAATGTATCAGAAGATACCAGGTGTATACAGTGTAGGGGTAATTGTAAATCTCCGTATATATTTCCGGAGTCAGACACAGACGCTCACAGGCTCAGTAAGGATTAGACCAGAATATAAAAAGCAGAAAAAGGATAAGGTATCAGAAGCGTACAGCTATATACAGTTTAGGGATAATTGTAAATCTCCGTATATATTTTCGGAATAACACACAGACGCTCACAGGCTCAGTATGGATTAGACCAGAATATAAAAAGCAGAAAAAGGGTGTTGTATCACAAGCATACTGCTGTATACAGTCTAGGGGTAATTGTAAATCTCCGTATATATTTTCGGAGTCAGACACAGACGCTCACAGGCTCAGTATGGATTAGACCAGAATATAAAAAGCAGAAAAAGGGTAAGGTATCAGAAGTGTGCAGCTGCATGCAGTCTAGGGATAATTGTAAATCTCCGCATATATTTCCAAAGTCAGTATCACAATCTCTGCATATATTTCCAAAGTCAGTATCACAAGCGTACAGCAGTATACAGTGTTGGGGTAATTTTAAATCTCGGTATATATTTCCGGAGTAGCACACAGACGCTCACAGGCTCAGTATGGATTAGACCAGAATATAAAAAGCAGAAAAAGGGTAAGGTATCAGAAGCGTACAGCTATATACAGTTTAGGGATAATTGTAAATCTCCGTATATATTTCCGGAGTCAGACACAGACTTTCACAGACAGTATGGATTAGACTAGAATATAAAAAGCAGAAAAAGGGTGCTGTATCACAAGCGTACAGCTGTATGCAGTGTTAGGGTAATTTTAAATCTCGGTATATATATATCCGGAGTAACATACAGACACTCACAAGCTCAGTATGGATTAGACCAGAATATAAAAAGCAGAAAAAGGGTAATGTATCAGAAGCGTACAGCTGTATACAGTTTAGGGATAATTGTAAATCTTCGTATATGTTTCCAGAGTCAGACACAGACTCTCACAGGCTGGATTTCACCAGACTATAAAAAGCAGAAAAAGGGTAATGTATCAGAATCGTACAGCTGTATACAGTCTAGGGGTAATTGTAAATCTCCGTATATATTTCCGGAGTCAGACACAGACGCTCAATGGCTCTGTATGGGTTAAACTAGAATATAAAAAGCAGAAAAAAGGTTAATGTATCAGAAGCGTACAGCTGTATACAGTCTAGGGATAATTGTAAATCTCTGTATATATTTCCAGAGTCAGACACAGACTCTCACAGGCTCAGTATGGATTACACCAGAATATAAAAAGCATAAAAAGTGTACTGTATCTGAAGATACCAGGTGTATATAGTGTTGGGGTAATTTTAAATCTCCGTATATATTTCCGGAGTAACACACAGACGCTCACAGGCCCAGTATGGATTTGAACAGAATATAAAAAGCAGAAAAGGGTACTGTATCACAATCGCACAGCTGTATACATTTTAGGGGTAATTGTAAATCTCCGTATATATTTCCGGAGTCAAACTCAGATATTCAGCATGTATTTGTCCGTGATACCAGCCGGTACACGGTAGTGTGTGAGGAGTGTACAGCTCTATACGGTGTGGAAAAAATGAATGCTCGGTAACTGTGCAGAAAAAAATAATAAAAGTATTAGCGCTGTGTAAAAAGCAGTCTGCACCGCAGTGTACACAACAATACAGCTAGCAGGCAGCCTATTAACCACCGCTGCTGCACACAACAAAATCCTCCCCTGTCACTGGCAGGCAGCCTAATAACCAGCACTGCTGCACACAAGAAAATCCTCCCCTGTCACTGCACACTAACTGTACAGCACAATTGCTATCAGCACAAGCAGATAAGAACTTCTGTTTCCAGCCCTAACTCTCTCCTTACTGATAAACAGCGTCAACACCCTCTCCCTACTGTTAAGATTGGCAGAAGTAAAATGGCGGTCGGCGGTCAGGACTTTTATAGACACTGTGACGTCCCCTAAAGCAAGCCAATCACTGCAATGCCCTTCTCTAAGATGGTGGTGGCCGCTGCCTATGTCATCTTGTTGCCCACAGTGTACGTCCTTGGCTGAGAAAAGGTGCCTGCAAGCATTTTGGGAAAAACAGACTTTGGTGCTCGGGTCGACGACCGCATGGCCGACCTCATGTCATAGTCGGGTTTCGCTTGGCGAAACCCGACTTTGGCGAAAGTCGGCGATTTTTGAATCTGACCGACCTGTTTCGCTCAACTCTAGTAAAGACCAGAGAACATCAACCTCTTATGTCTCTGTGTGCTGTATATGAGAGACATCATAGCAGTTAGCCTCTGCCAAGTAGTACAGAGATAACTGAAGGTCACATATAGAGATTGAAGAAGACAAAACTGGCAAAAAATTAAGATTTGAGTCATAAAATAGACAGACATTTTGTAATTTCTCAGACACAATAGTTTATTTTGAAAAGTCAATTTAAACAAAAGGTACAATTTAAGTGTGGGCCACTGGATATGCACGTGTAAATCCATCCTGGGGTAGAAATTAGGTATTAAATACTAAGAAGATCTTTTTTGTGTTTTCTTAATAGTTTAGCTGATTATCCATGCTTTACCGGATCATATTCCCTGCCCTTTGGTCCTTGATTGCTCTTCTCAAGAACAGTTCTCCAAATCCTCTACTGATACTTGCGGCCGTGATATTTTGTTCCATGGGTGGGACTGGGGACTGGATTATATGTTGTTATCTGACACTAATGCCCACACTAGCACTTCAGCGGTCTCCTACTTTAGAGTATTGTGGGATTCCTTTTGATTAGTGTGCATTGTTTGACCATATTTGAATTTTGTTACCTTTATTATTTACGGTACTTTGCTGTAAAAGGTTATATATGATATTAATATTTTTGTGGGTCTTTTTATTATTCTATTATTTATATATCTATGCAATACTTATTGTTATTAGGTTGACCATCTCCCTGCCACTCTCAAACATGTCCCATATGTATATCACATTATATTTACTTAATATGGCCACCGCTGGGAGCGTATGTTAGCGGACCTTCCTGCCCTCCTCCTTTGCTGAAGGTGTCAACACGGGGTGGTGCATGTCATTTGATGTCATTGGAAAACCTTTTTTCTGACACGCACCATGGCCGAGACACCAGAAGTGATGTACTAAGCGGCAGAAGTCCCGCCTTCAGATGCCAGTTGCATGCAGTGAAGCTTGGTCTGTTTTTTTCATCCGGGTTCTGGGGATGATAGGGACCAGGGGTACATATAAAATTCATGAAATACACATGGTACACTGCCCCTGAGGAAGCCAATGCGATTTGGGGCTCTGGCGTGATGCACAAGCCCGTTATACTACATGAGTAAGAGGATTTGTTTATTTTTATTTTCCTTCTTCACCTCCTTTTTGCCTCTCTCTAGACATATGCAACGTGCACTTTCCTCCTTGTTGTGACATATATTGCAAATCAACAGAGATACAACGGATCACCCTTATCCCTGTTTACTACACATATAGGAGGTTGCACCGTTGATTTTCTATTTGACTCATATAAAATGCAGCTTTTGACATTCTGATTCTATTCTTTATTTATATACAACGATGTCTGGATTGGAGGCCAGTTTCTTTCTTTCTTCCTCTTCCCCATTTTCTATATGGGGTATGCTCCTGTTTTGATGATGACCTGTTTACTGGGACACAGAATTTTCTTTCAAGCAATACCTCCATTGATACTATAATACTGCCTGTACCATCGCATCATGGTTGTATTGTTGCCCGCCTACTCACTTTACATTTCTTGTTCATATCATGATACATTATTACTTGAACCTGTTTTTATGCTGTGATTTAAATAAAAAATAATTTGGAGGTGAATAATAAGGAAACAGAGTGAGATTCTGCTAGACTTTATTACAGTAAAATGTGATGGAGAGGTTACCTCTCAGAGAGGTCTGTGCATGTAGATCAATATGGAGGGTCACCACGACATTTTTAGACTTCAAAAATTGTTTGTAAAAAGTGCAGTAACAAGTGTAACATTTTAGATGTTCATTTTTTTCCTATAGGAAAGATGTGTATCTTCGTACCGTGTTAGCCAGTAGATAGAAAAATATTTAGACTTGAGAGTCTCAGTGGTTGATACCTTTTAATGGCTAACTGAAAAGATGGTAACAAATTGCAAGCTTTCGAGACTACTCAGGTCTCTTCATCAGGCATAGACTAATACAACATCTGAGAATCACATATTTATACACAAAATAGCACAGAAAAAATGCAATAGGTAGGACAAGTGACATGAAGCAGAACTGTCATTATGGCAGAGGGATTAACATAAATATGACTAGTTCATAGATAAGGAGTGAAGGTTTTATTACCCTCTGATTGGGGTCTGGTATTGTGTTGTGATGACCCTAAAAGGTCAGGGAGGCAGATTCCTTAATTGTTGTAGAACGACATAAAACTCTGGGATATATTCATCCCAGCACATTTTTTTCCTGAAAGTAAAATAACGATAAAGCTGTCAATGGCTGAAAGTAGAAAGGAACTGTGAGAACTAACACAAATGTAAAGACAGGAATAAGAGGACAGGTTAACTTTCAGAGGAAGAAAAGTCATAGCAGGGAAACCATTTCAAACAGTATATATAATGCCACAACTTCTCTTCCCTGAAATTGTTTCTACAAAGACCAGTGATGAGTTTCACATTTTAAAATGTTTAGTGTTCTTGTAACCAATACTAAAACTACAGTATAACAAGGTCCATTCTCATCATTTTGAAATGTGAGGTGGCCAGGGTGGTATTCGTGGCGAGGAGCTGTTGCGTTCCCACACCCTGGCACCCCACAAAGGAAACATAATGTCCCATCTGGTGTATGTAAAATATGCTAAGTAGGACACTCACACTAGGCTCCGGGGTTCCTCCTGGTTCTGTAATCCAAGTTCCAAATTCAGGGTTTGCACAAACAATTCCAGACTCAGTATTCTTGCTTAACAGTTCAACTTTAATTGCAAACAGGGGTTTTAGTACAGATGTAGCACTGTTCACTTGAATTTACTGAGCTCTCCCTGCATTTTCTAGCAACTCTTGTCCCGAAAACGCTTCTTTCTCTCCCGCAGCTCCCGTGTCCATAGGTCCACCATCTTTCTTCATTCCCTTGTCTGGTTTCCCTTGGAAAAGGTAAAAGGCGCACTCAATTCTACCTAGTCCCGGCTGTAGGCTCTGGATCCTCTTGAATGATTCTGCATTAAATGGTGACTGCACGCTGCTTATACCGGGGTCCTGCATTGCCTCAGCAATCTCCAGCCCCAAGGTTATCTGTCTTCCCTCTCCTGTTGCTACATCACTGGTTCTGCTCTTAATCAGGAAGTCTCACCACTATATCTCACTGCTATGCACTACACCCATTTCTTGCTCCTCCCAACTGGAAAACCCTTATTTTAACTATGCTTGGACTGGTACTCCCATTTCCTATCTCTATCATGCCCCACTAGACTGCCCTACTAGACTATACCCAATACTATTCTATTCTATAGCTACCCTCTTATCTTTCCCTATTCTTGTATCAAAATCAAACATTAATGTAAAACCCTCTAGTCCCCCTTGGTGTACAAAATAAATTCAAGACAGGAAAAAAAGCATATTTTTTACTTTGATCCAAATTCATAAATCGCATGCACCATTTTGATGAATTTTATGCCAAAAATAGCAACTAACATATATCTAAAAAGGAAAGTGACTTGAAAATGATGAATCAAAGTCACATTATGCTAATTAATTTTGAACTGTTGAGGAGGGGAAGATGTTACTGAGTCAAGTCATGATGTCCATGTCCTAGTTGATTTCTCTGAGGACAGAAGGCATCCTGACAAGCACAGACAAAATTTCATACATGCTTCATTTTCTTCTACTTCTGGATCATGGACAGTGAAGTGGGGGGTAGATCCCCTAACGTTAGAGTAAATTGAAAGACTATGAAAGTAGTTAGATCAAAAAGCCATCACAGCTTGAATGGAATATACAGAAAGCTAACAAGGGGCAAATGAAAACCAATAGAACATGGATTAAAGGTTAGATAAAAAAAAATTATATCATAGCCCTTTAACCACTTTATGACTTTGGACGTATCCATAGGTCCAGGTCAGCTGGTACTTAATGACCTTGGACGTATAAATACGCCAGGGTGATTTTGCGTGCACAGAGGCTGTGCGCTACCGATCGTCGCCGGGTGTCAGCTGATTCTGACAGGTGACACCCAGCACTCCTTGCAGGAGTGGTGCCCACACCACTCTCGTCACTTTAACCCCCTAGATACTGCAATCGATATTGATCGCAGTATTTAGAAGAAAGCAAAGGGAGGGAGCCCCCTCTACTTTTGATCGGTGCCCCTGAAATGTCATCGTGAGAGGTCGATCGTTGCCATGGTGACCCAATGATGTCATGACATCTGGGTCAACAGAGCTGCAAACTTGCTAAATCATGCTCAGAGCATGGTGTAACAAGCTTGTGCGTTGGTGCAGCACTGACTGTAAAGCATAGCAAAACTCCTGCTTTACAAGCGATCAGACTGCAAAAAGTGAAAGTCCCATAATGGGACAAAGTAAAACAATAAAAAAAACATATATTGTACCCATAATTAAATATTTTTATGAAAAAAATAAACTAAAAAAGTACACATATTTGATATTGGAATGACCAGAGCCATAAAACTGTCCCACTAGTTGACCCATTTAGCGAACACCGCAAAAAAAATAACTAAAAACACAGGCAAAAAAGGATGCTTTATAATCACACCGCTGAAAAAAAAGATAAATGTAAATAAAAATGGTATCTCTGAAAACTTCATCTTGTCCTGCAAAAAATCAGCTGCCATACAGCTCCATCAGCAGAAAAATAAAAAAGTTCTAGCTCTGAGGATAAAGCAATGCAAAAATAATTATTTTTTCTATAAGATAGTTTTTATTGTGTAAAAGTGCCAAAACATTAAAAAAATATAAATGTGCTATCGCTGTAATTGTACGACTCCGAAGAATGAAGCTGCCTTATCAATTTTATCACAAGCGGAACAATATATATAAAAAAAAATCTGAATTGCTGGTTTTTGTTCATCCTGTCTCCCAAAAATCAGAATAGAAAGCAATTAAAAAATGTAACGTGTCTGAAAATGATACCAATAAAAATGTCAACTGGTCCCGCAAAAAACAAGTCCTCACATGACTGTGTTGGCAGAAATATAGAAAAATTATAGATATCTAAATATGGCGATGAACTAGTTTTTTCAGAAAAAGTGTCTTTTAGTGTGTTACAGCAGCCAAACATAAAAAACCTATATTTATAAATCTGGTATCGCTGTAATCTCACTGACCCGAAGAATAAAGTCAATCAATCACTTATACCACATGAGGAACGGCGTAAGAAATAAATAAAACCAGTTCTTCTGCTATTGATTTTTTCAAAGATAGTAGTATGGCCCGGCGCACATTTATCCGCTGTGTCGAGTGCTTGCAGCGGGGTTTCCGTGTAAATCTCTGAAATACATGATTCAGATGGAACCCCTAATGGAAGACTTCCTATAATGAGGAAGCTGGAGGCATCATCTCACCTATGATCCAGCAGTGTACGTCTTTTTAAGCCTGCATAAAAGAGGGGACCACCACAGTTTTGTCTGAAAAAAGGACATCACTGAACAGAGGTAACTCTGCTGCCTCATCATAGTGAATGGATCCTTCGGGGGTTTCATCTGAATCACGTCACTCAGAGATTTAGATGGAAACCCCAAAGTAAGTGTTCAGCGTAGAACGTAGGATAAAAGTGGTCCCAAATTTTATGTAAAATGTTCCCAATAAAAGATTCAACTCATTCCACAAAAAAAGTCCCCACTCAGGTCCATCATAAATTGGTTACTGGTATCAAAAAGGCTCTAGAAAAGCAAATTGGCTCCTTGCCCTCTCAAAAGAAATTCAGCAAACTCTGTGCTACCAAATCCAATTGCCCCCTTCTCTTCTGAGCCCCACAGTGTGCCTAAACCACATTTAGCATCCACATGTTTGGAATTTCTGTAGCGATGGCAGAATGCCTAATTTACAGGTGCGTGTCACCAGAAGCATGAACTGGGCATAACGTACTGGTCACTACCACGTACTGGTCACTACAACAGCAGTTTGCAATTTTCCCTCAACAAAATCAACTGCTGCTTGTTTCTGGAAAACACCTGAGGAGTCAAAACCATCACTGCACCTGTAGATAAATTCCCAAAGATGTATAATTTCCAAAATAGGGTCACTTTAAGAGGGATTCTGCATATGGAGGCGGACTCCATCTCCATCTAAACTAATCTAGGAAAATCTGCACTCCAGGAGGCAAATAGCGCTCCATCCCTCCCCAATCTCGATGTGTGTCTATGCAGTACTTCTTAGCTTTGCACTGTGCCTCAAAAGAAGCTTTTGACCACATATGGGGTATCGGCATACTCAGGAGAAATTCCACAACAAATTTTGGGTTCCATTTTCTCATGTTACTCTTATTAAAATAAAAAAATTTGGACTAAGATAATTTTTTTGTGGGAAAAATTAGATTTTTTTTATTTTCACATATTTACATGATAAACTTTTGTGCAACATGACATGACACCTGCAGACTATTGCATCAAAACCTGTGATCCAAAATGTCACTCCTTCCTTTCTGAGCCCTGCCATGGACCCAAACAGTAATTTTTCACTACATATGGGGTATTTGCGTAGTCAGAAGAAACTGCACAACAAATTTGAGGTCCATTTCTCCTGTTACCTTGTAAAAATAAAAAATTTGGGACTAAAAGAAAATTTTTGTGAAGCACCTGGGGATTCAAGGTTCTCATCACACATCTAGATAAGTTCCCTGAAGAGTTTAGTTTCCAAAATGATGTCACTTGAGCGGGGTTTCCAGTGTTTGGGGACTTTCCAAATGTGATATGGCATCAGCTCTTTATTTAATGACGCTTCTTCCCTTCCAAGCCCTGCCATTCACCCAAACAGTAGTTTTCCCCCACATATGGGGTATTGGTTTACTCAGGAGAAATAGCAAAGCTAATTATATGGTGCAATTTCCCTTGTTACCCTTGTGAAAATTTTTATTTTTTTTATTTTTACAGCTCAATGTTATAAACTTCTCTGAAGCATCTTGGAGTTCAAGGTGCTCATCACACATCTAGATAAGTTCCCTGAGGGGGTCTAGCTTCCAAAATGGTGTCACTTGTGGGGAGCTTCTACTGTTTAGGCACATCAGGGACTCTCCAAATGCAACAAGGCACCTGTTAATTATTCCATCAAATTTAGCATTCAAGAAGTTAAATGATGCTCCTTCCCTTTTGAGCCCTGCCATGTGCCCAATCAGTGGTTTTCCACAACACATGCTCAGAAGAAATTATACAACAAATTTTGGGATACATTTTTTCTTTTACCCTTGTTAAAATAAAACAATTTCGGTCTAAAGTAAAATTAATGTGAAAAAAGTTAAATGTTCATTTTTTCTTTATACATACTAAAAAGTCCTGTGAAGCACCTGAAGGGTTAATAAACTTAATGAATGTGGTTTTGAGCACCTCGAGGGGTGCAGTTTTTAAAATGGTGTCACTTTTGGGTTTTTTCTGTCATTTAGACCCCTCAAAGTCACTTCAAATGTGATGTGGTCCCTAAAAAATAGTTTTGTTTTTTATTTTACTTCCTAAAAAAAATTATGTTTCAAAAATTGTGCTGATGGAAAGTAGACATGAGGTAAATGTTATTTGTTAACTATTTCGTTTGACATAATTCTTGATTTAAGGCATAAAATTTAAATTTGAAAATTGCTAAATTTCATCAAATTCTGATTTTTTCACAATAAATACATCGTATCAAAGAAATGTTATCATTATCATTAAGCACAATATTCACGAAAAAATTATTCAAAATCAATGTGATCCATTGAAGCATTCCAGAGTTATTGCCTCAAAAAGTGCCACTGGTCAGAATTGTAAAATTTGGCCTGGTCATGAAGGTGCAAACAGCTTTGGGTGGTGAAGGCATTTATATTGGTATCTGTGCAATTCACACTTCTTAAAGGGAATCTGTCACCCTAAATTGGCGGGATATTTAATGATGGCAGTAAGGTCAGATGGGCGGTGTTTTGGGTACTTGCCTTAACATGTTGTTCGCCGCTGTCTCCATTATTCTGGGAATTGTAGTCGTTGCCCTCCATATAACGCGCCTGCGCATTGCAATCTGCGGGTAAAGCATACTGCGCGTGCGCAATTCAAGATTGCAATGCGCAGGCGCGTTATATGGAGGGCAACGACTACAATTCCCAGAAATAATGGAGACAGCGGCGAACAACATGTTAAGTAAAGTACCCAAAACACCGCCCATCTGACCTGACTGCCATCATTTAAATATCCCGCCAATTTAGGGTGACAGATTCCCTTTAAGATTACAATGATATGTTTGATTGATATAACATAAAAACGTTACAAACAAATTATAGAAGAAATGCTCATTTATTGAAATTACTCAACTACACAAAAGATCTTTGGCAGAACATATTAGAAATATGACGAGAAGCTGAACCAGAACTAATTGTACGATTATTCAAACTATGCCAATTAAAACTGGACATATGCTTAAAGTCCCACGGATTCATGGAGATGATTTTGTATCCTATTACACACATATTTATCTAAAGCTATATAAAAGGGATACTATCTACAGAGATATTCCAACACAGTTGAACATGAAGGCATAGAAGTAGTACATATCTTTTGTCTAGATCAGTTAATAAAAACAAAAACTCTAGTAGTCAAAACAAACACAGCCTGACACGTTACTGCAAGTATCAAAGAATCATAAAGATTTGCAATTGCAATGGTGCTTTTATGAAAAAATATTAATCAGAATTGTCCAGACTATGTCATTCTCTGTGGATGTGAGACAATAAAAAACACAAAAAGTACATCAGTATTAGCAAAGAATTTTAAAATGACTGTAATTGACAGGACAACATTCTCCTACACTAAATAAAGCGTACTTTTAAAATGTAAAGCACAAAGGACAAGATTGAAGTTGTCATATATATTTTGAAAATTAATAATACAAAATTAAATAAAAGCAAGTGTAGAGTTTCATAGAGGAGGTGTAAAGCTATTTTTTCAGGGATTGGCTTATGATCCCTTAACTTCAGTGAAAAGAAAGTTTAATGTTTAGTATACAAATACATATTGGACAATTATATGATTCCATCTTTGCGGGAAAAGTTTGGGGAGACCCTTTTTCTGTTTCAGCATGACCTTATCAAAATAAACAAAGCAACATCTATAAAAGCATGATTTGTGAATTTGACTGGCCTATATGGATCGCCCGCCAGGGCCGTGGGGATACTCGGTACCGGGCCACTTCTTAAAGGGGCAGTGTCACGGTAGCAGTGACCCGGTCCATGGCTCTGGGAGTCCAATAAAAGGGAGATGATGAAAAGGGAAATAATAAAGAGTTTGTAATAAAGTGTTCGTGACACCACACGTGGTATTTGGTCAGGGGACCGACGCTGCAATGCAGATCCTCTGGGATGATGATAGGGCAGCAAAGATGGTTAAGCTCTCCACGGGTAGAGCTGTATCCCAGGGCAGTTAGGATATTAAAGGTGATGTTGGTGGTGAGTGTGGTGCAGGGCAGGTGACACAGGAATGATTTAGAGGACACAGCAGGGTGCAGTTTCCAATGCTTTACTCAGTTTACTTGTGCACGGATGCCAGCTTAGTGCCGTGTTCTCCAGGTGAGGGGCCCAGCAAACTCCCAGGTAGATCAGGATACACCTTTCCAGGACTCCCTTCAGTGTGTTCCTCTCCTGGCTGTCTCACTGCACTGGCTTCCTCCCTCCAGCCCAGCACCTACATAATCAGTGTCCCAAGCCAGCAGCCGCTGACCTTGTCGGGCGACGTCCTCTGAGTTCCCTTGCTCTTATATGGCTTCCTTTTCAAGGAATAATTGTGGTTGTGGCTCAGGCACGTAAAGATACCTCTGCCTCCAGCTTGCTAGCTGAGTCTTGAAGTCCTCCACTAGGCTTTGGGGCCGGTTCCCCACTGTGACCTGGTTCCTCCAATACTGGATCGGGCCTCATGGATGGATCTCTCACTATCCGTGCCCCTAGGACCCCTTCTATCCTTCCGGGAGCTTCCTTCTGTCTCTCTCTCTGTGGTCTGAGGGCAAGCTCCTTACAGCTTGAGCTCCCCTCACGTTCTCCCTCTGCAGACTCTCTGCTGCACTCCTTCTCCTATGGTCCCCTCAGACCAACTCCTCTGTTCTTCCTGCACTCTAAGCTCCTCCCCTTTCTCTACCTTTTCCACCCACACCCCAAACCCTTTCCTATCCAGCCTGAGATGAGGCCCTCCTCCCTAGGGATACGCCCAGATGCCCTGACTGAACTAGTGTGTGTTGGGTTCGAGTGTTAGAGTCCTGGGTAGTGCTCCCTCCTTACCTGAGAGTAGGATACCACACCTCTAGATGTGGTGCAGCACCTCTGTGGCAACTGTACCCTAAGGTACGCCACATATACAGACTCATGATCTCTATCACATAATAAACCTTTCGGATAAACTAGAATGGAGATTGTGAGGCAGGCCCTCTCATCCAAGAGCTTATGTCCTCACAACTGCACTTCTGGATGAATGGGTAAAAATAAAAATAAAACACTCTTCTAGAAATCCTTCCTAGAAGAGTGGAAACTAATTTAGCTGCAAAGGAAGGACCAATTCTATATTAATGCTTCTGTATGTCTTGGAAGCTACTCTAAATGTAATCAGTAGGTTTTGCAATACTTTTGTCTATATTTCATATAAAATATATATATATATATATATATTCGTTCAACAAACCAGTTCCATGAGGTAACCACCTGGAATGGATTTGAAGACACTCTCAGAGGTGTTGAGCACTTATTTGCTGCTTTGCCTTCACTCTGCAGTCTAACGTATCACAAACCATCTCAAACAGGTTGATGTCATGTGATTTTGGGGGCCGTTTCATCTGATGTCTGATATCCAATTCTTGTGTTGCTAGTCCCAAACAGGTTTCTTTTTTGTGGTCCTCAGTTATGGCTTCTTTACAGCAATTGACCATAAAGACATATTTCTCGCATGTTTTATGGAAAGTTAATGTTGGATGTGTATATTACTTGATGTTTGTATATTATTTATGAGAGCTGTTATCTGAGGTGCTGCTAATTTGCTTTTTTTCTGAGTCTTTCAACAGTGATGAAATTTTCCTCTGCAGCAAAAGTAGTTTAGATGACTGAACTTGAAGATACCTTCAAATTTCCAACAATTTTCCAGATTGACTGCCCTTCATGTCCTAAAATAATGATGAACGGTCATTTCTCTTTACTTAGTTGAGTGGCCATTGCCATATTCTGGCTTAAAACAATTGTGAAATAGGATTCAGCACTGTGTGGAACTGTGCATCAACACTGCCTTTGCAAAACACATCATAATGGTCGCAAACATTTTCAGAAGGTCAGTGATTTCACAATTGAACTGTAGATGAGTTATGCATGTTCTTTGGAAGTCATTCCAAATAACCACGTGATAAAGTTGCTTGAGAGAATATCAAAGAAGTGTGAAGCAATCATAAGCATAAAGGGAATAACTTTGAGGAATCTTAGTTCTAACACATATTCTGGTATGTTTCAGACAAATTTCTTTACTCCTCATTTCTGTATTCATTCTTTTGTTGACTTGGTGTCTTTGGTCTGAATCTACATTGTGCACATTCCAATAACAAGGAAGAACGTTCAATGATTGCATGTTTCTAAACATCTGACTGTTACAATATATCATAGTGTTTTTATATATTACACAGTCTTGGACGAAAGTGTTGTCACACTTGAAATTGTTCCTGAAAATTAAGTATTTCTCACAGAAAATTATTGCAATTACACAGGTTTTGTTATACACATGTTAATTTCCTCTGGTGTGTTGGAACAACAAAAAAAACAGAAAAAAAGGCACATTGGGCATAATTTCACACAAAACCACAAAAATGGGCCTGCAACATTGTTGGCACCCTCAACTTAATATTTGGGCCATTTTTCTTTTGTAAACTGCTCCAGGTTTCTCATATTTGAAGGGTGCCTTCTCCTAACAGCAATTTTAAGATCTCTCCATGGGTGTTCATTGGGATTTAGATTCAGACTCATTGTTGGCTACTTCAGAAGTCTCCAGCACTTTGTTTTCATCCATTTCTGGGTGCTTCTTGAAGTATATTTACGATCATTGTCCTGCTGGAAGGACACCAACCCAGATTTCTGACACTGGGCATTACATTGCGACCAAAATCATTTGGTACTCTTCAAATTTCATGAAGCCTTGCAAACAGTCAAGGCACCCAGTGCCAGAGGCAGCAAAACAACCCCAAAGCATCTTTGAACCTCCATCATATTTGACTGTGGGTTTGTACGGTCTTCTTATCTTTGTTGGCCTAATTCCGTTTTTGTAAACATTAGAATGATGTTTTTTACCAAAATTCTGGTCTTTTTTGTCCACAAAATACTTTCTCAAAAGGATTTTTGATTACTCACGTACATTTTTACAAACTACAGTCAAGCTTTTTTAAGTCTCTGTGTCAGAAGTGGGGTCCTCCTGGGTTTCCTGCTGTAGCGTTTCATTTCATTCAAATTTCGATGGATAGTTCGCGCTGACACTGATGCACCCTAAGCCTGCAGAACAGATTAAATTTCCTTAGAACGTGATTGGGGCTGGTTATTCACCAACTAGATTATCCTGTGTTGCAACCTTTCATAAATTTTTCTCTGCCGTCCACATTCAGGAAGATTAACTAGAGTGCCATGGGTTGTAAACTTCTTGATTATGTTGCGCACCTTGGACAAAGGAACATCAAGATCTCTGGAGGTGGATGTGTAACCTTGAGATTGTTGATATTTTTCAACAATTTTGGTTGCCGAGTCCTCAGACTGTTCTCTTCTCCTCTTTCTGTTCCCATGCTTAGTATAGCACACACAGATACACACTGCAAAATTGCCCCAACCGTTTACCTGTGCAAGTTTTAATGAGCCAAACGGTGACCGCAAAGTTGTTTACACACAATTTAAGACGGTGAACAGTTGCCAACAAATTTTGCCCAGCTCATTTTGGGGTTTTGTGTGAAATTATGCCCAATTTCAGGTTTTTTTTGTGTTGTCCCAATACACAAAAAGGAAATAAGCATGTGTGTAACAAAATATGTGTAATTACGATAGCTTTCTCTGAGAAATACTTCATTTTCTGGAACAATTTCAAGTGTGACAACACTTTTGGCCATGACTGTAAATATGTCATAATCATACCATATCTTTAATTTATAGATTTCTTAGGTACTTATACTACATATTTGTCCCATTTATTTAGCGTTTTTATACGTTAAGATCTAAATATTATTATTGGATCCTAGTACATACAAAGAGGAGGAGAGAGTAACTGAACACTACCTATGGTATATGAGCATCCTACTCTATATTAAAGAAACAACTGTTCGCAAAATTTGACTGAGAAGATTTATCTTTACTTAATATAAAATTGCAGGGTTGCTTCATCATCCTTTGATAAAGAGTACTGTAACAGAAGCACATTCAAACAGCCCATATCACCCGCTGTCACTGGCACACCATTGCAAAGTCTTCTTTTCTCCACGTCTTTGAAATACTAGTTCTATTGTGTTAGCCTGTGGAGAGAGTGTACTAGCCCCCAACTTTCTTATTCTGATCCATTTCTTTCAGACTCGTTTTACAAAGCCACTGGAAGCTAATTGAAATAGTCCTTATACCGTTAGTAAAAAGGGAAAGAGAAAAAAACAAGACATGCTTTTGTTCTTCTACAAAGAGATTGATGGTTGTAATTTTGAACATAAAGTACAATTTCAGAACCAAACATAAAGGATATCTGAATATTTGCTGAACGATTGTATAATCTAGTTTCATTACAGTGTGCAAAATTGCCATCACTATTTCCACTTCTTTGCCACAATCCAAAAGTTTTTGCCAATTTTCAGAGGCTAAAAGATATTAGTAAATTTACAAAAAAATTTATTTTCTTGAAAGGAAAATGAATTTGATGTGTTGTAATAGACTGACATTAAGTCAAATTGATCCATATCAAGTTATGTCCATAAACCGAGTAAATATAAATCGGTGTTTCTATCTAGAACATCTATACTATACATATGCATACAGATCACAATATTTTAATTCTTATATCTGCCTAGAACTCTTAACTTCAAAATGCTGTTTTTATCCTTGATTTTAGGAAAACTGGAAATTCAAATTCATCCTGTTTATGGAGGTTTTCCCTCCTGGACTGCTGCCTTGTATTCTCTTAGTCTTTATATAGAAGAGCCTAAGGGGCAAACTATATTTATAATATTGTTATCTTACTACTTGAAAGAAGGTGGAGCTACATAGGCTCACCCCCAATTCTATGCCAATGGTAGCTTTATAACTTTAAGATCTCTTACCTATTATATACAGTGGGGGATATAAGTATTTGATCCCTTGCTGATTTTGTAAGTTTTCCCATTGACAAAGACATGAATAGTTTATAATTTTAAGGTTATGTTAATTTTAACATTGAGAGATAGAATATGAAAAATAAAATACAGAAAATTACATTGTATAAATTATATAAATTTATTTGCTTTTTGCAGTGAGAAATAAGTATTTGATCCCTCTGGCAAACAAGACTTAATACTTGGTGGCAAAACCCTTATTGGCAAACACAGCAGTCAGACGTTTTTGTTGTTGATAATGAGGTTTGCGCACATGTCAGGAGGAATTTGGTCCACTCCTCTTTGCAGATCATCTCTAAATCATGAAGATTTTGAGGCTGTCGCTTGGCAACTCGGAGCTTCAACTCCCTCCATAAGTTACAGAATTACATGCTGTATATAAGCCCTGAAAGGCAGTGGCCGCATCTTATAGCGGCCAAAACAGGTGACAGGTTTCCTTTAATGCAGGTAACGAGTTGATTAAGAGAGTCTGTAGGAGCCAGAACTCTTAATGGTTGGTATGGGATCAAATACTTATTTCTCACTGCAAAATGCAAATACATTTATATAATTTATACAATGTGATTTTCTGGATTTTATTTTTGATATTCTGTTTGTCAATGTTAAAATTAACCTACCCTTAAAATTATAGACTGTGTGTTTGTCAGTGGGCAAACTTACAAAATCAGCAAGGGATCAAATACTTATTTCCCCCACTGTATATGACTTGATGAATATAGAGTTTTTATATCAATGTATGTAGTGACCAGAAAAAACTTACTAATGTATGTTATATGTCATATGGTAAGTGTGTTCTCTATTCCTTACATGATTAAACTTGGGACACCGGAACCCCGTTTTGCCTTGGGAGGAAGTAAATTGTTTAATACTATGCTGCCCTCTCCTGCCTTGTTTTGGTACTGCAACTTGTAGTACTATGCTGCCCTCTTCTGCCTTAGTTTGGCATTGCAACTTGTTTTTCTGATTTGAAACAAGTGGCAGTTGTAGGTGGGGGTGTGAGACTGAAAACGGTGGAGTTGCGGGAGGTTCCCATGGTGAGAGGAGGTAGGAAATTGAGACTCCTCGTTTGGGACCAGCTGGGAGTACAAATAGCACCTGATTCGGAGTGCCCTGCGTTTTCCAGCGAAAGAGTGCTGAAACTGCAGAACTGCACAACAGATTTCCCGGATACTCTGATCCAATTAAGGTCGGTTGATCCTTCCCCTTCCCGCAGCACAGTTAGTCAAATGGAAATTTACTGCCATCCTCCAAGGCCGGGACCGAGAAAAGGCTTTGACAGTCGCAATGCGTAAGAAAAATTATATCTGCTACCCATGACAGTTATGTAGGAAAATATAAGAATTGTTACCAATCTTCAGTAAAGTTCATCTTTCATGTTTGCACGGGACCCCCGGTGTATGCTTCTTTTGACCGCGGCCTCATACCTTGCGGGCATCAACATAACTCAGTCTCATATATCCGTCATCTTCCCCTTTATAATTTCCACCTAGCCTAGGGATTATTAGAGCCATTGGAGTCACCGAGACTGAACCATCCTCTGAGATACTAGGCTCTGCATCTCACAAGGAAGTGCGACAATTAATTATGGCATCACGAACAGGATAAACCTGTGCCTGCATGTACTGTAACTGTTTACTAAGCCTGTTTTAACAGAGTTCACTACTCTAAAAGTGAAACTCACAATGGCAGACGAAAGTGAAAATGAGCCTCTTTGCAACAGCACTTCTGATAAAGCCTCCACTGCATTTATGCCTCTCACCATGCCATATTATTTGGGAGCTCCCTGGATGACACATTATAATGGAGAAACCAACACATTATGAGACTTTAGAGAAAAAATGACGGCTTTATTTCGCCTGTACCCCATGACCAATGACCAAAAAGTTTAAATCCTAAGTGGCCAACTCCAAGGTGCAGCTTTGAGAGAAATCAAGTCCTGGCCCAAAGTTCAGAAAAGGACTGTAGAACAAATTCTGGAGTGCTTATAAAGCATATTTGAGGTCCGCTCCGCATCAGAATTAAAAATGCGGGATTTTTTTAAAAAAACAAGACGTTAATGAGTTACTAAGAGAATATGCTTTATCCTTGCAAGAAGCTTGGCGAGCTATAATACACGTGGAACCCCAGGAGGCCAGATTTACAGACGAAGTCCTGAAAGAGCTGTTTATTGAAGGAGCTGCCACAGAAACCCTACGCAGTCATGGAATGGAGGAACATTGATGTATCCAGTTCTTGGACATACAGGAGAAACATTGACTATATTGGTTATTACAGACACTGCAACTGAAAAATGATTTTAAAGACTAAAAAAAATAACTACGGTATGTCTATAGGAAAGATGTGTATCTTCGTACCGTGTTTTAGTCTTTGCCTGATGAAGAGACCTGAGTAGTCTCGAAAGCTTGCAATTTGTATTCATCTTTTCAGTTAGCCATTAAAAGGTATCAACCACTGAGGACTCTCAACTCTAAATATTTTTTTACAGTATGTCTAGGAATTATTTATGTATCTTCAAAATCCTCAATAAAATTACAAAAGAATTAAATGGCAAAATTTCAAAGGACAATTTTACAGGTGACATCATCCCGCAAAACTAGATCATGTGAGCGTTTATATTCGATGCAGCAGTTTAATGTCAGTTATTATTACTTGACAATTACATGTTTGAAGCAGAATGTTTATAAGACAAAAAAGGCAAATGAGAAATAATACCCTCAGGTGATACTCAGGTAGCTTCTTCTCCCAGGTGTTTGGATCTGCAGGTTGGCAGGATTTCAAACAGACAGGGGGAATAAATGAAAAAAAATCCATGATTATTAGAATATGTGCAGACATGAGACAACAATTACTTACATCTCTTGGATGGTTTTGAAGCCGTGTTAAAAATGTAAGATAATGCTTCATCGTTATGTATTATATGTTCACTGATTATTTCAGGACAAGTTTGTAGCTGTTGCGACACGTGATCTAGAACTCAGTGTTGAATACTGGTAAAAGAAGATGTATATACTACAAGAAGTTTTTGTATTTATCTTCAGGAGGCTCATGCACACAGTATGCCATTGCCCCTTTAAGTTTTTGATTTACACAGAGGTATAATTTAGCACCTATAGCAATTTACGACACCATAATGTCAGAAAAGTTACCAGATAAAAACCATCAACGGTCAAGATGTTGGATCCGATGCAAAAGCAAACAGTGAGTGCCTGTGCCCTTTCTCGACAGTTATCCACATATGTACTGATACTGAAATACAAGTGTTAGGGTTCATACTCACTGGAGAGAAAAAACAGACGAGTGCAATCTGGTTAAAAATCGGATTGCACTCGGACCAATGTTATTCAATAGGTGACATCTCATTTGTGATTTTTTTCTCAGCTGAAATCGGACTGAGGGTACATACCCATTTGCAAGAAAAAAAACGGTCCGTTTTCTGGATGGATGAAACGGTCCGATTCTATGCAATTGGCATGCGATTTGTATGCGATTTCTAATAGCACCATCCGTTTTACATCCGTTTTACATCTGTATACAATGCATTTCTTATGGAGAAAAAAGGCCAAATCAATTTGAAAGCAGTTGTGATAGCCCTATATAAAGGCATTTAGCTGCATATGTGATTGCTTACAACTTTTAGGTCTTGTTTTCCAAAAAAACGGACAGAAAACGGATTGTCCGTTTTTTGTCCGTTTTTTTATCGCATCCATTGACTTGCATTAGCGATTATCTTATGAAAATCGCAGAAAAACGCAGCATGTTGCGATTTTTTTCTCAGTCCGATTTCAGCTGAGAAAAAAAAACGCAAATGAGATGTCACCTATTGAATAACATTGGTCAGAGTGCATACTGCGATTTCCTGCGATTTTCACATGATAATCGCTAATGCAAGTCAATGGATGCGATAAAAAAACGGAAGTACCAGGCATGGGGAAGTACCAGTCATGCCAATCACCATTTATCAATTTTATGACAAACGGTGACATTCTCTACACCACAAATCTTACTCCAGCATGGACTGGAGTAGGATTTGTTGTGAAGCACATATATAGGTGTATGCCACTCATACAATTCTCCTGAGTCATAAAGAGGCACACTCCCTTTCATGAATCAGGAGCGTCTAACTTCAGCACACCTCCTCATCAAGATTAGTGTGAACAATGCCAGTATTGTAATAATAACATGTTAGCAACTTTATGTTAACAAATGTGTTGGGAACATGATTTTGTGTACACTTATTAATATATAAGTAATATATGGTCTCCTCTTGAACTTGTTAGTACAGCCTTTCTTACAGGTTGACCAGCTCTACTGTCAAAATGGCTGGTGGTGGAGGAGCATGTGACCAGAACTGTCCATAAGCCTTATCCAATTGAAAACCTGCATTCCCACATGTACTGTTCATTGGAATAAGCTGATGGACAGGTCTGGTCAACTGGAAGCTATACAAACTGCCATGTTTAGAGCAAGAGAGTTGCCCAGTCTGTGAGAAAGGCTCTACTTTCAAGCGCGTAATGCTAGACAAAAGAAAAGAACCTGTGATACTGATATACAGTATAAGGGCTCATACTCACTTGAGCCGAAAACGGATGATATTCAGCCGATAAAAAATCTGATTCAAATCGGACCAATGTTATTCAATAGGTGACATCTCATTTGCAATTTTTTTCTCAGCCGAAATCGGTGTGAGAAAAAAATCGCAACATGCTGCGATTTGATGCGATTTTGGCATGATAATAGCTAATGCAATAGATGGTGCTATAAAAAATCGCATGCAAATCGCATGACAATTGCACATAATCGGACCATCCTGAAAACTGACCTTTTTTTTTCCAGCAAGTGAGTATGAGCCCTTAGGAAGTGTCTCAAACAAAACAACTTCACCAACATATTTGTTAAAAAATAAAAAATAAAGTAGCCAACCCCTATTTATGGCAGTCGAACGTGCACACTGATTGCATGGAGGAGGTTCAGGAACCCACTCTATACAGCGTGGGTGCGGGCTGTGTTTACAGCAGGCACCCAAGAGTAAAGGCACTGCCACACTTAGCGATCGCACTAGCGATCACGACAACGACTTAACCTGGCAAGATCGCTAGTGCGATCGCTATGTGATTGCTAGTTAGATTCCAAACACAACTCATCAGCGATCTGTGATTCCAAACACAACTCATCAGCGATCTGTATAACGACCTCTGCGGTCGTTGGGAAAACCTAGTCCCACCTGCGACGCTGGTGAAGTCGTTCATAAAGGGTGTCACACTCAGCGATTCAGGCTCACCAGCAGGACACCAACGACCAAAAAACGGCTCAGAACGTTCATAAGCGATCAGCAACATCTCAGCAGGGGCCACATCGCTGCTACATGTCACACACAGTTACGTCGCTAACAGATCACTACTGCGTCATAAATGGTGACGTAGTAGCGATCTCAGCGATCTCGCTTGCGATCTCGCTTAGTGTGGCATACCTTTAACTCCTGCCAAGAGTAGCTGGTCTAGGTAAAGGCAATGAAGAGATCGAGTTTCAAATCCACTAAAGTGAACTAAGTAAAGATGTAAAAAACATTTTAAAAAATCACCCCCTTTTCCTCAAGAGCAGATTTTAAGAAATAAAAAGGTACATATTTGCTATGCTGAATGTGTAATTACCCAAAGCTATAAAATGCCAGATCATCAAAATGAAAAAAAAAACAGTCAAAATGGTACATTGGATCTTTTTTTGGTTCCTTTGTCTTCCAAAAATATGAATAAAGAGACCAAAAAGTTGCATAGACCTCAAAATGGTACCACTAAAATTTCAGATCACCCTGCAAAAAATAAGTCCTCATACACTGAAGTGAAAAATAAAATAGTTGTGGCTCTCAAAATATGGAAACTGAAACCATTTTTTTGCAAGTTTTTAAATTTTTCTTAGTGATCAAAAAAGACATAAGTTTGGTATTATATGATCATACTGACCTGTAAAACTAAGTTACCAGGTAATTTTTACAGCAAATTGAATGACCTAAAAAACAAACCCTCCCAAAAAAATGGCTACATTTCTGGATATTTTGTTTGATTGATCTTTTTAACTCCACCCCGCTTGGAATTTATTTTTAGAGATGGGCGAACCTGAACAGTAAAATTCAGCGTCTGTACCGAACACCTACTCTTCGTACACGGACACTGAACATGGATTTCACCAGGAGGTCTGTGTTACCGTTTCGGTTCGGCTGTAGTCCGATCAGCCGACATCAGGGACCGAAGCTAAACTTTACACCTCCGATCACAGCTGAGCGCTCACGCTGTCTTTTGACACCGTGGAAACCGCTGCTTTCTGACCGGAGGGATGATTTCAAGTGAATGGGGTCCAGGTTCAGGTTTGGGGCACTGTTCTGGTACCCGAACCCAAACTTTATGTAACTGTTCGGCTGAACCTGCCGGACTCGAACATCCAGGTGTCCGCCCATCTATTATTTTCTTTGTTTTCACTATATAGGATATGGTAAACTGAATACTGTCTTTCAAATCTTGACTTTCTAAAAAGAAACCCTCATACAGCTATGTCAATGGAAAACTTAAAAAAAATGTAAAAGTTACGGATCTTGAAATTCGAGTTGGAAAAAGCAATAGTGAAAAAAATGGAAAATGGCTGTATCTCAGTGGGATTAAAGGAATTGTCCTATAATAAAAACATATTTATACACAGGATACTTGATGTGGTTAGTGGAAATCTGACCCCTGCGTTCCAACTGATCATGACAACAGAATTTGAAGTGGTTTCAGTGGAGTGGCAGATAAGCATGCATCCTTCTACTCCACATAAATTAGTCTCGTATCTCTGTTAGTCCCATAAAATGTTAATGAACATTAAAATGAATATAAAATCAACATCTACATTACAGAATTATAGTATCAGGTTGGTGTCTATTGAAAAATTACAGTCTGATTAAGCATGTAAAAAAATGCATGGAAATGCAGATATAGAAAACAGATGGATATCTACATTATTCAATTGACCAACATTGGCCTAATGTTACAGTATGAGAAAAAGTGTATGCACTCCCAAAATATGATTGGGGCATCTAAAGGGTATGCCACACTAAACAATATCGCTAACGGGATCGCTAAAAAACGTCACTATTTAGCGATCCCGTTAGCGATATTGTTCAGTGCGGCAGCTTCCAGCGACGAGCTTCCTGCTGTGATCTCGCTCGTCGCTGGAATCGTTCCGGACCCTATTTTCTCGTCGGCGCTCCCGCTGGGTAAGTATCTAATCGCTGTGTGGCACCTTTTCTTAGCGATTTAGCGGTACTTTTGTACCGCTAAAGTCGTTAAGAAGATCGCTAACGGCGATAGCGTCGTTAACTATATCGCTAAATGTGGCCGCATTTAGCGATATAGAAACAATCCCGCTAGCGATCTCATTAGTATGCAACGCTAACGAGATCGCTAGCGGGATAGCTTAGTGTGGCAGTACCTTAAGCCTAATACTGTACCACTGACAAAGGCTTTAATGTTAACTATTCTGCGGTGAGCTCTCCCCAATCTTCACAGGTACACTGCTAAGTACCTTTACTATAATTAAATCTAACACCGGGAAGCTGCAGGTGTTGTTTTACAGTTTTTATGCCCAAAGGGAAAGGGCTTTGTAGCGAACAGCAAATGTATACTGCAAAATTGACTCGTCTGCTACAGGGCAATTCTATTGTCTGCCAGTCTAAGTGTAAAGTGTCATGCGCTCCTCTCTGTCTGTCCTAACTCCAACTAAAGACGACCTATAGAGCACATTAATTGGTCTGTTTACAAGAGCAAATGGGCAGACAGCAATTGGCATTTTATGTGCTTGCAAAATAGACTGAATATAAAGCAGAATGAAATTCAAATGATGTTGTACAGTATGTCTAAAACTGTTTTACAAGCCCTCTGCTGTAGACAGATGATGTGACAACAGCCTGCGCTGCTTAATTCAATTACTGATTAGATTATTAAGAACAACATACTTATCACCTGCTGCAAACCTGTTAACACCACGTCTGCCAGAAAATGGCTTGTCAGTCAAACTGCTTGCTACTGCTGAGCTTTACCATTTTGTTATGTTTCCTTGTTTTTCATGTACTTTTTGAATACAGAATAGACCATAAAATAAAAGACTTGGACTTCTTCATATTTTCACTCTACTCATGAGGTTGACTTGAAAATCCTGAACATGGAAAACTACTCTTATAGTTATATATTTGTGCAGGCATAATTTCAATTATTATATTTTAGGCTTTTATCAATGGGAGGTAAGACTGTAAAATATTCCATAAAAAAAGGAGAAGCCAGCACTGCCTAATACAATACATAAAGTGCATATGCACATATTGATTTCTAACTGTACTTTAAAATGAGACATTTAGCAAACAATTGATCAATTCTTTGAGCCCCCCCGCCACGCCAAGGCATTCTCATATGGGGCAGTCCTACTCTGCGCTTTTTATATTCGCGGTGCCCTTACGGCCTCCTAAATGTATTAAAAGCAAGACTGCAAAAAAAAACTGCAAAAGTACCTGAAGCATTGCTGTATCACTCCCATGGCGCCAGTAGGGCAAGCGCAGGTAAATGCCGACCAGGTCCGGATATGGACATTTCAGATCTGACCTCCACACTGCCAAACCAGCAACCACAGATGAAGGGTGAAACAGGCCCAGATACAGGTGCACAATCAAATAGAGCCTGGGGCAGGGCAGGGCTGCTGTATGTATGTACAGCAGCCTATATCAATCACAATAAAGACGCTGTAGTACCATAGCACCAGCAATGGATATTTGATAGCGGCCCAAATCAGCAAGGATTTATACATTTACTATCTACCTTTTGGCACAAACATATTTAGGCTTTGCCAAAGATATACTATTGCCATTATATGCACTATGCACTTTCCTTAGGCCACATGGTATTTAGGAGCTGCTATTTTTGTGATCATATGCTGGATATTTTTGGGAAGTATAAATTAGATTTCTTATGAAAAATTGGTATGCTGCGCTATATAGCAGGTGTGCACGCCGATTTCTAGGCAGCAACAATTAATTCATATATATTGTCATATTTATCCTATTGATACCTCTATACCCTGTTAGGCTTGCTATGCTTATTCAATTGCATTTGTAGTCCCCATTTACATATATGTTTATACTTTTGGTATTTGTTTGTATTTTAAAATAATTGTTTAATAAAATATGAGTATTTTATGATAGTAAAACTTCCTTTTCTTCATTTGGAGTTTATTTGATTGTGCACCTGTATCTGGGCCTGTTTCACCCTTCATCTGTGGTTGCTGGTTTGGCAGCGTAGAGGTCAGATCTGAAATGTCCTTGTCTGGACCTGGTCGGCCTTTATCTGCGGTCGTCCTTTCTGGCACCATGGGAGTGATTCAGAAACGCTTCAGGTACATTTTGCATTTAATACAGTCTTGCTTTTAATACATTTAGGAGGTCGTAATGGCACCGCGAATATAAAAAAATAGAGTAGGACTGCCCCATATGAGAATGCCTTGTCGTGACGGGGTGGCTCAAAGAATTGATCAATTGTTTGCTAAATGTCTCATTTTAAAGACTCAATATATGACTCAAATAGAGCCTGGGGCAGGGCAGGGCTGCTGTATGTGTGTACAGCAGCCTATATCAATCACAATAAAGACAGATAAAGAATGGCGTGCATAACCCAGCGCGCATGGTAAACAGTGCTAAATGTCTCATTTTAAAGTACAGTTAGAAATCAATATGTGTATATGCACTTTATGTATTGTGTGCTGACCATAGGCAGCGCTGGCTTCTCCTCTTTTTTATTTGTAAAATATTCCGCCTCATAATTAGTGTCACAGGCCACACCATGTATTATCAGGAATTGTAACAGGTTGGCTATAAATGCCTTAATTGTACTACTATATGTCTACGGTTTTATAAAGCATTATTTTCGCATGGACACCTTTATGAATCCAACAGAAAACAAATTGTTGCCTGCTCCATCATATGCCACATTACACTGCACAACAATTTTATTTTCATCTGGTACTGGGCAAAAACCATGTGTCCTATACAAGTGCTCATGTTCTAAATCCAAAGTCGGAATTGTTGTAACATGTCAGGAAATTTTGTTATGCATAAGTTTGCTCAAATGAATTAAGCACTTGGAGAGCATTGAATAATTTTGTACAGAACAAGTTTTACTAAAATAATTAGCAGATCTTCTTCAAAGTTTTCATAGTGAACAGTATTTAAAAATCTAATCCAATAACAACATTTCTGAAAATCTCATATTCCAGTTGAAAAGTCTTCCTTGTGTAAGGCCAGAACGTTAAAAGTGATTCAGGCATCTGGTTTTGTGCTTGTGAGAGGTCATATGTGCTTGTGGCACCCCAGGAGTCCGGTTGCCACAGTGGTGTTGTTTCCATCACAGGGGGTGACGCCATGCCTAGAAACAAAGAGGAAATCCCTTGCCAAGTAACACACAGCATGCAACACTTTTCTTACTCCAGACCAGAAGGGGGAGCTCTAACACCTGATTTCAGGGAAGCTTCCTTGGAACATTCTGGCTTGGGGAGGAGTTAGAGAGTCTGTCTGTAGACAGGGACGAGAGAGGACGTGTAGAGAGAAGCTTGTGGGAAAGGAGCTGAATGCTACAGCTCACCCAGAGCAGAGCTCTGATAAAAGTGGACACCAGAGTCCTGGACCAGTTGGGAACTCCAAGCCCGACAGTCGCATCTGGAGAACAGAGAATTGCAAGTTCACTGTTCACACTGACACCTGCCAGCACAGCAGAAACATAAGGGTCAGGGTTGCCAGTGAGAAGAGACGGGATCCTTGATAGGCTCACTCTGCCTGCTATACAGGTTGGAAAAACAACACAGAGAAGAGGGCCGCAGCTTAGCTATAAGCAGCAGAGGCCAGGAACAGAGAGCGCAGCTGGAAGGCCTCTGAATCCTCCTGGCAAGGTGGAACCCAAATTGTTTCCAGGCAATGGGATCGCCAACACCATCTGTAGCCAGTGGCCGGACACTTTACCAGCAGAACTGTGAGTAAAGCTTTGGAAACTGCACCAGACAGTGTCCTTTCGAGTTCTTCCTGCAACACCCACTCCGCACTGCTACATCTCTTGCCAAATACTGCATCATTACTATCTTGAACATGCTACATCTGCCCTGGGACATGTTCTGGCCTGTGGAGGGCTGAACCAACTCTGCAGCATCGGCTAACATCTTTATTGCCGAGTACCACAGGTGGCGTCACAAACACTTTATTACAAACTTTTTATTTTTCCCCTTTCATCATATCCTCTTTTATTGGATGCCCAGGGCCATGGACAGGGTCACTGCTGCCGTGACACTGCCCCTTTAAGAAGCGGCCCGGTACCGAGTTTCCCCACTGCCATGGTGGCAGCTCCATGCTCGTTGCAAAAACCAGTAGTAGTACCACATTATGTTGGGATTCCAGCAGCCCTGATATCTGTTCTACATTGTAGGAACATCTTTATGGACCCTCTCTCCGTGTTCATCACTTACGTGTCCCAAATTGGGTGAAAAAGAGGGTTGAGTTTCGCAAGTTCCAGAGGGTTGAGTTTTGCTCTGAATGTGTCATCACTAGAGTTGAGCGAAACAGGTCGGTCAGATTCATAAGTCGCCGACTTTCGCCAAAGTCATGTTTCGTTGACCGAAACACGACTATTGCGTGAAGTCGGCCAAGCGGTCGGCAAAACGAGTGCCAAAGTCGGTTTTCCCAGAATGCTTTCAGGCGCCTTTTTTCAGCCAATGAGCAAGGACGCACACTGTGGGCAACGAGATGACATGTGCAGCATCCACCACCATCTCAGAGAAGGGAGAGGTTGCTGACGCTGTTTATCAGTAGGGAGAGAGTTAAGGGTATGCCACACTAAACAATATCGCTAACGAGATCGCTAAAAAACGTCACTATTTAGCGATCCGGGTAGCGATATTGTTTCAGTGCGGCAGCTTCCAGCGACGAGCTTCCTGCTGTGATCTACCCGTCGCTGGAATGCTCCGGACCTATTTCATCGCTGGCGCTCCCGCTGGGTGAGTATTAATCGCTGTGTGGACCTTTCTTAGCGATTTAGCGGTACTTTTGTACCGCTAAAGTCGTTAAGAGATCGCTAACGGCATAGCTCTTAACTATATCGCTAAATGTGCCGCATTTAGCGATATAGAAACAATCCGCTAGCGACCGCATTAGTATGCTCGAATCGTGATCGCTAGCGGATTGTTAGTGTGGCAGTACCTTAGGCTGGAAGATAAGTTCTTTTGTGATTGTGCTGAAAGCAATTGTACTGTACATTTTGTGTGCAGTGACAGGGAGGATTTTCTTGTGTGCAGCAGTGCTGGTTATTAGGCTGTATTGCTATGTGTACACTGCTGTGCAGACTGCTTTTTACACAGCACTAATACTTTAGTCTTTTTTCTGCACAGTAAACCGACCGTATAGAGCTGTACGCTCCTCACACACTACCGTGTACCGGTTGATATCACGGACAAATACATGCTGACTATCTGTGTGTGACTCCGGAAATATATACAGAGATTTAAATTTTCCCCAACACCATATACAGTCACATTGTAGAAGGATTATCTTTATTCTCATTTGCACAAGGAAAGACTAGAAGCAATGGGATGAAACTGAATGGGAGGAGACACAGATTAGATATTAGAAAAAACTTTTTGACAGTTAGAGTGATCAATGAGTGGAACAGGCTGCCACGAGAGGTGGTGAGTTCTCCTTCAATGGAAGTTTTCAAACAGAGGCTGGACAAACATCTGTCTGGGATGATTTAGTGAATCCTGCTTTGAGCAGGAGGTTGGACCAGATGACCCAGGAGGTCCCTTCCAACTCTACCATTCTATGATTCTATGATAGAGCTGTACGTTTGTGATACAGTACAGTTTTTCTGCTTTTTGTATTACGGTCAAATCCATACTGAGTGAGCGTCCGTGTCTGACTCCGGAAATATATACAGAGATTTAAATTTTCCCCTACACCATATACAGCTGTCCGCTTCTGATACAGTACCATATATCTGCTCTTTGTATTATGGTCAAATCCATACTGAGTGAGCATCTGTCTGTGACTCCGGAAATATATACGGAGATTTAAATTTTCCCCTACACCATATACAGCTGTACGTTTCTGATACAGTACCGTTTTTCTTCTTTTTGTATTACGGTCAAATCCATACTGAGTGAGCGTCTGTGTGTGACTCCGGAAATATATACGGAGATTTAAATTTTCCCCTACACCGTATACAGGTGTCCGCCTCTGATACAGTACCGTATATCTGCTTTGTGTATTACGGTTAAATCCATATTGAGTGAGCATCCGTGTCTGACTCCGGAAATATATACGGAGATTTAAATTTTCCCCTACACCGTATACAGCTGTAGTTTCTGATACAGTATCATTTTTCATAAAGTTCCATATATTTGCTAGTAATTTTGGTACATTTTCCCAAACATGAGGAAGTGTGATGTAAGAGGCCGCGGATGTGGGTGGGGGGGCCAGCTGGTACTGATAGTGGTTGTGGTGCATCTGCTGGTAGTGCCAAAAGCACAATCGCACCTAAGGCAGGAGGTGTTGAGCCTGCGTCATCGTCTGGCTCCAGAAAGCCTGGAAGGCTCCCTTTTCTGGGAGTAGGTAAACCGCTTTTAAAGCCGGAGCATCAGGAACAGGTTTTGGCTTACATTGGCGAAACAGCCTCCAGCTCTATCGCCTCCTCTTCTGAAGTTTCAAAAACTGCAAGCAGTGCAGGCTCTTGGTCAGGAACAACATCTTTCCTTGTGTCCTTCACCCCCACCAAAAGTGAAGGATGCGGCAGGCCACACTTCAGATTACTCCCTGGAGCTCTTTTCACATACCATGCCTAACTTATCAAGTCAAATCCTGAATTCCCCAGTCCAAGATGAATATGACATGGAGTGCACTGATGCACAGCCACTGCTATATGATTCTGCTGGTACATTCACCCAGAGCACTACATAGCCCTCGCAGTCTACTGAGCCAGAATCTGACCCTGATAAAACTCAGATGCCCCTTCCCGTGTACTATAACACCTTACACGGTGACACAGAGGAAGGTGCAGTTTAAATTGAAGAGGAGGTGATGGATGACCCAGTTGTTGACCCGTATTGGCCTCCATTGGGGTAAGAGGGTGCCGCTGGCAATAGTTCAGAAGAAGAGGAGGATCAGCAGCAGGCATCGACATCACAGCTACGGTTATCTGGCAGGCCCGTAGCAGTCCAAAAACGTGCTAAAAAAACAAAAAGAGTTGTAGGACAGCTTGGCCAGACGGTCAAATTAGCACAGCGTGCAAGCCCTGAAAAGTTTTCCCATAGTAGGAAGAGTGCAGTGTGGCACTATTTTGACCAAAATCCTATTGATGAGGCAAAGGTTATCTGTAAGAAGTGCGGAAGGACCTTTAGCCGAGGGAAAAATTTCCAAAATTTGAATACCAGTTGCATGCTTAGACATGTAAACACCATGCACTTCCAAGCGTGGAGGGACTACAAAACCTCACTGGATTTGAACGACAGCGGTGGTGGGACAGTGCTGCCTAGCCCATGGTATAGGCAACAGTTGGCTGTTCTCCAGAAGCGAAAGCTCATTGACAGAGCACAGTCGCATGAGCACTCCATCCGCAGCTACCATTGTTGCACACGAGGTGTCCCACTATCGAACAGCTAGTGATAAGCGTCAGTAAGCTGTTTTAAATATGATGTCTTTGGGCGACAACAGACACACCACGGAGGTACTGGCCGACTACTTTCAGCGAGAAACTGAGTCATGGCTTGTCAGTCTACATCTTGAGCCAGGCAAGGTAGTCAGTGATAACGACCATAATTTTGTGGCGGCCATAGCCCTGGCAAAACTCAGACACATACCTTGCCTAGCTCACACCTTGAATCTGATTGTGCAGTGCTTCATAAATAATTATCCGGAGTTACCAGCCCTGCTCCATAAGGTGCGAAGACTGTGCTCGCACATCCGTCGCTCGCCCGTAGACTCCAGTTGTATGCAGAGGCTGCAGCTATCGCTCCACCTCCTCAAGCACCGCCTAATCATAGACGTTGCAACAAGGTGGAACTCCACCATGCACATGGTTGAGAGGCTGTACGAACAGAGGCAGGCTGTAATGCATTTGTGGGAGGATACACGGGCAGGCAGTTTGAGAGCAGACATCGAGTTGTTGGTGTGCAGTGGTCAAATCTGAAAGACCTCTGTAAAGTCCTTCAGTGTTTTGAGGAATGCACACGGCTGGTAAGTGCAGATGATGCCATCATTAGCATGAGCATCCCACCTATGTGTCTGGTCATGCAAACTTTGACACACATTAAGGATCAGGCATCTGCAGCGGAGGAGGAGGAGGGAAGCCTTGATGACAGTCAGGCATTGTCTGCTCATGGAACTGTCCTGGACGAGGTTGTGGAAGAAGAGGAAGAGGAGGAGGATGAGGATGAGAGGGATTATTATTTTGGGGAGGAGGATGCTTCTCAGGGGGCAAGAGAAAATGTTGGCTTGCCAAGGTCAGGTACAGGGTTTGTGCGTGACTGGAGGGATGTGGATTTGGCAGAAAGTGCTCCTCCACCCACCACTGGCAGTGCATCATTGACACCTGGAACATTGGCCCACATGTGTGATTATCTCTTGCGGATCCTAAAAAGGGACCCCCGCATTGCCAAAATTATGAAGGATGACGACTACTGGTTGGCCAACATCCTCAATCCACGCTATAAAGGCAAATTACAGAACATCATACCACAGGA
>JARQOD010000002.1:206121121-206221816 GCA_033576555.1 Oophaga sylvatica
CCCCATTCCTCCTGAACTACGGTCAGCATCCGCGGGTACCAGTGCCCATGCCCGTGTCTTCAGCCGATTCCAGGGTGGCAGAATGGGCTGTGGAGGCACGGGACATTTGGGACCGCACCCAGGATGCCATTCAGGCATCAAAAGAGAGGATGAGTTATTCGGCCGATGCCCATCGGCGCCCCGCTCCTACATTTGCTCTGGGTGACCTAGTGTGGCTTTCTGCCCGAAACATCAGGCTATGTGTAGAGTCCACCAATTTGGCACCTCGCTTTTTGGGCCCCTTTAAAGTTCTTGAGCAGGTGAACCCGGTGGTTTACCGCCTAGCCCTTCCGCCTCGCCTTGGTATCACCGACACCTGAAACCCTCCTGAAACCCGTGGCCATTTCCCGGTTTTCCGAGTCATCTGCCGGGACGTGGGGTTCATCTAACAACGATCATGAGGTGAACGCCATTGTTGGGTGCAAGGTGGTGCGAGGCAAAAAATTTTATTTGGTGGTTTGGAAGGGTTATGGGCCTGAGGATAGGTCCTGGGAGCCTGTTGAGCATGTTCATGCTCCGCAGCTCATCGCTGCCTTTGAACGCAGCGAGGCCCAAAGAAGGGGGGCCCTAGGAGGGGGGGTAACGTTAGGGTTCGAGCTCCCGCTGCTGCACAAGGGGAGTCTCGAACCAGTCCCGCTGCGGTCCCCCATTCGTCTCCGGCTGCAGTGGAGCCTGCTCAGCAGAGACGTCGGTCCCAGCGTCTTACCCATTCCAGTACTGTGCAGAGACTTACTGCTGCCTCTCCTGGATCTGCTATTATAGCCAGTGCTGGAGCAGATGTCTTTGGGACGAAGTCCTGCGTTTCCCCTTCTGAACATGCCCAGGGTAAGATCTCTCATTGGAGATCAGGGGTCACATGTTCAGGTACTGCAGCAGCTCCTATTGGTCCGCCAGGAAGATCCTGAAACTGCATGTGTTTTGGAACATTTTCTCATTGGTCCTTGTTTCTGGCAGGTCCTGTAGCTGTTGCTATAAAAGGGGGGCATGGCTGGGCCGCCATGCGCTAATATCAATCATCATATGCTTTGCGCCATTGTGGTCATGCGTGTGTATGGTTAGGGCCCGGCTGAAATAAGCCCCTAGAATACCGACTTAATCGGTGAGGAGTTTGGTATGCTATCTGGTCAGGGTCGGTGTCCTAGATGCCCTAGATTACCGGCATAACCGGTGAGGAGTTTGATTGCCATATTCAGGGCCTGGCATTCAGACGCCATAGATTGCGGGTGTCTCCCGCGAGGACATTAGCGTATGATCACGTTCTATGTTCGCTTAGCAGTCAACTGTGTACCTGGGTGCCTGACAGGACACAGAAGTTTTTCTCAGCGGCTCTGTGACTTAACAGGGTTCGCTTTCAACGCTAGACAGCGCCCTAGCGTGTTTATTTTGCGACTCAGTGGTGTTAAGTGAGTTCGCACACATCGCCATATAGCGCTGCGGCACTCCTTCTAGCGGCTCTGTGGATTAACAGAGTTCGCACATATTGCCACAGCGCGTTACGGCATTTATTTTGGCGACTCTGCGGGATAACAGAGTTTGCTTCTTGCGCCATTTTACTAGCAGAAGGCTCCGCCTGCACGGTGGACCCCGGGCTGCGAACGCACCTCTTTACATCATATATTTTGTGCGTTCCGCAGACCCTAACAGTTATAATTAGGGTTAGGGTTGGAATTAGGGTTAGAATTAGGGTTAGGGTTGGAATTAGTGTTAGAATTAGGGTTAGGGTTAGAATTAGGGTTAGGGTTACAATTAGGGTTGGAATTAGGGTTGGGATTAGGGTTAGGATTAGGGTTGAGATTAGGGTTAGGGGTGTGTTGGAGTTAGGGCATTCAAAAAGTCAAATGGTGCTCCCTCCCTTCCGAGTCCTGCTGTGCACCCAAATAGTGGTTTACTCCAACATATGGGGTATCAGCGTACTCAGGACAACTTTCACACCAATTTTGGGGTTCTAATTTCTCCTGCTACCCTTGGGAAAATAAAAAATAGCTGGCTAAAAAATCATTTTTGAGGAAAAAAATTATTTTTTTTCACGGCTCTGCGTTTATAAACTTCTGTGAAGCACTTGGGGGTTCAAAGTGCTCACCACACATCTAGATAAGCTCCTTGGGGGGTCTAGTTTCCAAAATGGTGTCACTTGAGGGGTGTTTCTCCTTTTTAGGCACATCAAGGGCTCTCCAAACACATGACACCCGCAGAATATTCCATCAAAGTCTGCATTACAAAATGGCACTCCTTCCCTTCCAAGCTCTACCATGCGCCCAAACAGTGTTTCCCCCCACATATGGGGTATCAGCGTACTCAGGAAAAATTGCACAACAACTTTTGTGGTCCAATTTCTACTGTTACCATTGGAAATATAAAAAATAACGGGCTCAAAAAACTTTTTTGAGGAAATAAATGATTTTTATTTTCACGGCTCTACGTTATAAGCTTCTGTGAAGCACTTGGAGGTTCAAAGTGCTTACCAAACATCTAGATAAGTTCCTTAAGGGGTCTAGTTTCCAAAATAGGGTCACTTGTTGGGGGTTTCCACTGTTTAGGTACATCAGGGGCTCTCCAAACACGACATGGCGTCCAGCCAATTCTGTGTTGAAAAAGTCAAACGGCGCTCCTTCCCTTGCGACCTCTGCCGTGCGCCCAAAGAGTGGTTTACCCAAACATATGGGCTATCGGCGTATTCAGGAGAAATTGGACAACAAATTTTGTGGTTCATTTTCTCTTTTAACACTTTTGAAAATTAAAAAAAATGGTTCTGAAGTAAATTTTTTGCAAAAAAAGTTAAATGTTAATTTTTTCCTTCCTCATTGCTTCAGTTCCTGTGAAGCAAGTAAAGGGTTAATAAACTTCTTAAATGTAGTTTTGAGCTCCTTGAGGGGTTTTTAGAATGGTGTCACTTTTGGGTATTTTCTATCATATAGACCCCTCAAAGTGACTTCAAATGTGATGTGGTCCCTAAAAAATATGGTGTTGTAAAAATGAGAAATCGCTGGTCAGCTTTTAACCCTTATAACTTCAAAACAAAAAAAAATTTGTTTCCAAAATTGAGCTGATGTAAAGTAGACATATGGGAAATGTTATTTATTAAGAAATTTGTGTGACATACAGTACAGACCAAAAGTTTGGACACACCTTCTCATTCAATGATTTTTCTGTATTTTCATGACTATGAAAATTGTAGAATCACACTGAAGACATCAAAACTATGAATTAACACATGTGGAATTATATATTACACTTTACAAAAAAGTGTGAAACAACTGAAAATATGTCTTATATTCTAGATTCTCCAAAGTAGCCACCTTTTGCTTTGATTAATGCTTTGCACGCAGAAAAGGTGAACGGAGGACTCTACATGCCTGGTTCCCACCGTGAAGCATGGAGGAGGTGGTGTGATGGTGTGGGGGTGCTTTGCTAATGACACTTTGTGGATTTATTCAAAATTGAAGGAATATTGAACCAGCATGGCTACTACAGCATCTTGCAGCAGCATGCTATTCCATCCGGTTTGCGTTTAGTTGGACCATCATTTATTTTTCAACAGGACAGTGACCCCAAACACACCTCCAGGCTGTGTAAGGGCTATTTGACCAAGAAGGAGAGTGTTGGGGTGCTACGCCAGATGACCTGGCCTCCACAGTCACCAGACCTGAACCCAATCAAGATGGTTTGGGGTGAGCTAGACCGCTCACCGCTTCAATTTTGAATAAATCTCCAACAGTGTCACCAGCAAAGCACCCCCACACCATCACACCAACTCCTCCATGCTTCACGGTGGGAACTAGGCATGTAGAGTCCATCCGTTCACCTTTTTTGCGTGCCAAGCAGTAATCAAAGCAAAAGGTGGCTACTTTGAAAAACTTAGAATATAAGACATATTTTCAGTTGTTTCACACTTTTTTGTAAAGTGTAATGTATAATTCCACATGTGTTAATTCATAGTTTTGATGCCTTCAGTGTGATTCTACAATTTTCATAGTCATGAAAATACAGAAAAATCTTTGAATGAGAAGGTGTGTCCAAACTTTTGGTCTGTACTGTATCTCTCTGATTTAAGGGCATAAAAATTTAAAATTTGAAAATTGCTAAATTTTCAAACATTTTTCCGTATTTCTGTTTTTTTCATAAATAAACGCAAGTCATATAAAAAAATTAACAATAACCTGAAGTACAATATGTCACGAAAAAACAATCTCAGAATCAGCGGGATTCGTTAAAGCGTTCCAGAGTTATAACCTCATAAAGTGACAGTGGTCAGAATTGTAAAAATTGGCCCGGTCATTGAGCTGCAAATTGGCTCTGTCACTAAAGGGGATACAATTTGACTCAAATTTATTCAGTCATCTCTATTAAGAACCATTAATCTGTCCCAACTGGTGACTTCTGTCCCATGGTCAGAACAATAAAAACAATTGTTACCATCCACCTTTCCTTTCTCTCCTATTTCCTCATAGATTGTAAGCTTGCCAGCAGGGCCCTCACTCCTCTTGGTATCTGTTAATTTATGTGTTTATTGTTATGCTGTATTGTCTTTTATATACTGTACAAGTCCCCTCTAAATTGTAAAATGATGCGGAATATGTTGGCGCTATAGAAATAAAATTATTATAATTATGAGAACAAAAGATCTGGCAGATTTAAATCCAATACATCAATACCTTTTTTCCTCAACATACGGTATCAGAAATGGAACACCCCTATCTTTTGTCCAATTGAAATTGGTAAATTTGGTTTAAATACAATTTGTTTGCCGACCTTTAAAGACTAAAGTAACTGAGCTTTAAATGATTATATTCAAATAGATCCCACATCATGTGCTGAGTTCAGAAAGAGCATTTAACAGATAGGTTGATCTATAAAACCTCCTTGCAGCAACCTTGTAAAATTTTGGTCTAGAAACAGCATATGTCAACATTTTAAAATTTATATAAAAATATCAGACCACAAAAATTGCAACACTTCATCTTAAACCCTTTATTTCACTAGAATATCCAATTCTGTGTAAAATTTAAATTTTTTTTTGACGTGATGCTGACTCAAACTTATCCTTAAAGAAGAAAGAATCCTTTCTGATTCACACTATTTGATTTCCAAGCCAAGATCTTATGGCATAGGGTATAGTTACACTCAAGTAATTAATGTATGCATATATCATGTCTGTTTATGTATGTCATGATTTCCCACATTCAGTGCTTTTTATTAAAACACCCCTGTCTCTTTACACTATGAATTAAAATGAATTGATTTCAGCTGCAAGGAATCAGAATCAATTCCTTACATGACTATTATATAACACGACTGTTCCAAATTTGCTGATCTTGCCTCATTTTTACAATATTCCCAATGTGATTCATATGTATCCTGATAAATATTGATTTCATGCAAAAATATATAGATTTATATACTGTTTAATTTAAGATAACAATTTATCATGAGCACAATAATTCTTTCTTGAGCTGCTAGGACAAGTGACTGCTTAATGAGAATTTCATGGTGTATATTAATTCACTCAGTTTACTATTGATCACAGCTTAGCTGTGGGATTTCCTATATACTAGTCAAGGGCTGGAATTACACGGGGTCAAATTATTGTACTGTGCACAGCATTCATATTCTAAACACTTAACTTCATCATTAAAACCCTAGTGCTAAGGTAGTCACTGCGGGAAACGTTTACAAACAGCTTCAATATTACTAGCGGTATCGAGAAAAGTCGTTTTTAATCAGCGATACACAAAGAAAGCGTTCTATGAAACGCCACAAATAAACAACAAGGGCTGGAATGAAGCTGATCGGTCTTTCAATTATCATAACAGGATAGTTGCTGATCGTTACATTCATTCTGCATTTTTTCACAACATTTCAAATAAAATTATTAAGAATTATGTTTTCCATAGCCATAACATGTAATGAATAAGTCAAATAAACTAACAAAAAAAGAAAAAGCAGTATGCAATAACCAGAGCACAACAAAAGTATGGCATTTTAACCAGATCCAGAAACTGATCAATGGAAACACCGTGTATTAATGAAATAATGAGATATTGCTAAAGCACATAATTGACTATGTTACATTTGGAGCCTTGGTCGGCTTGTCTGGAGAGCATATTTTCAAGTACCTTATTAGGGAACTCTAAGTTAATAAAATGTTGTCCCCATTCAGGTCCCTCATCTACAAAGCCATAAAGAGCATCTTTGTCCGGATGAACCGATTACAGCCTATTGATTTCAATTGGGTGTACTAAAAACTTTTATCTTTTCATCTTTAGTAACACTGCAAGGGAATTAAATGCTTGCTGTTGGGATCCCTGACAGATCATAGCAGATCCGAATTTCTATCAGAGTGATTTTTGCACAGGTCATATAACTCATAAGGTGACTTGTAACATTCTACATAATTCATACTGAGCGGTTCATCATTACATAAAAGACACATTTGAGCTGCTGCAAAACCTCTTTATATCACTATTCACAAACTGAATCGCACAAACCATTTATTTTCCGCTAGAAATTAGGTATATTTTACAGTGCAAGTCAGAGTGTGATTCCCATTCAATGCCATTAGTACTTATGGTTGGCATGGCATGGTTAAACAATTTAGTGGACTTGGAAAGCTGAGTTATCCCACACATACTCCTAAGTAAACAGCAGCATGCATCGTGCCTGTAATTTTTTACCTCTCTGTACTTGGCCGCATTCATATTTCCTTCATTTGCAACCAGTCCTCCTGTCCCTGCAGCTGAAAAACACCCCCATAGCACGATGCTGCCACCATCATGTTACACTGTTGGGATTGTACTGGGCAGGTGATGAGCAGTGCCTGGTTTTCTCCACACATACCTCTTAGAATTATCACTAAAAAGTTCTATCTTCATCTCATCAGACCAGAGAATCTTATTTCTCATAGTCTGGGAGACCTTCATGTGTTTTTTAGCAAACTCTGTGCCGGCTTTCATATGTCTTGCACTGAGGAGAGGCTTCTATCGGGTCACTCTGCCATAAAGGCCTGACTGGTGGAGAGCTGCAGTGATAGGTGACTTTGTGGAACTTTCTCCCATCTCCCTACTGCATCTGTGAAGCTCAGCCACAGTGATCTTGGGGTTCTTCTTTACCTTTCTCACCAAGGCTCTTCTCCCACGATTGCTCAGTGTGGCTGTTTGGCCAGGTCTAGGAAGACTTCTGGTGGTCCCAAACTTCTTCCATTTAAGGATTGTGGAGGCCACTGTGCTCTTTGGAACCTTGAGTACTGCAGAAATTATTTTGTAACCTAGGCCAGATGAGTGCCTTGCGCGCAATTTTATCTCTGAGCTCCTTGGCCAGTTCCTTTGACCTCATGATTCTCATTTGGTGTGACATGCGCTGTGAGCTGTGAGGTCTTATATAGACAGGTGTGTGTCTTTACAAATCAAGTCCTATCAGTTTAATTAAACACAGCTGGACTCCAGTGAAGGAGTAGAACCATCTCAAGGAGGATCACAAGGAAATGGACAGCATGTGACTTAAATATGAGTGTCTGAGCAAAAAATGAACTTTTTTGCATTTACCAAATGGCTGCAATGAAACAAAGAGTGAAAAATTTAAAGGGGTCTGAATACATTCTGTACCCACTGTAAATACAACACACTGTAACACATGTGTATGGCTTAGGTATTGACTGGACATATGTAAATAAGTTACTAAACTTGGGCTCAGCCAGGACAGATTTCTAGATCAAGCTTGAGAGTGCAACCTTTGTTTGTGTGCCACTTTACCACTTTGCGTGCCACTTTTTTGAACTATTAATAAAGTGAAGAATTAGTGGAAGAGATCATTTACAACTCAAGTAATTGCAGTAATAAATCCTAATTTTCAATCAGCTCATAGATAGAGAAGGATGAAATTTCATGATAGGTCTAGAAACAAATATTTAATAGTGTTTGTGGTCAAAATCTATAATATATTCCAAATATGTAGGTTTATAGATATAGGTCTGCGTCCTACCTCTTAAGAAAAATGTCCGTGAAGTATCAGGTAGTTAATGACTTATTCTCTATCCCTCAAGAAAATTTACAACATAAGAAATGATAATCCACTGTTTCCTATTGGTAACACACAGTCCGTGCTATGTCTACATTTGTCAGTGTGAACACTGCGTGCGCCCAGTTGTGCAAAGAACCTTGACAAAATAGCACTTTTATAACTCACTCCTTGTCCCACCCTTTACCTTAAGCAGCATGTAGAGCAGACCTGGGCAAAGTGCGGCCCGCGGGCCACATCCGGCCCTCTGGCTGTCTCAGTCCGGCCCGCGGACCGAGACAGCCGTAGGGCTGAAAACCTGAGGTCCGCTGGCCGTACCGTGCCCCCCCGCTCGCTGTCTCCCGCAGTCAGCATTGGTGGAGGAGGGGCCTCCAGCCACTTCCTCCACCAATCAGCATGTGAAACAGCTGACGCGATGATGTCATGCCATCACGTCGGCTGTGAACCGCCAGAGAGTCAGTGCATCGGAGTCCGAGGTGAGTATGTGGTGTTTTTTTTTTTTCATGTGTATGAATATGGGGTGAACATGGGGATTCTATGGGGTGAACATTGGGATTCTATGGGGTGAACATGGGGATTCTATGGGGGTGACATGCTGCTCATGGGGAGGCTATGGAAAGACTGTATACTGTCATGCAATATATGGGGAGGCTGTGTGGGGCTCAATCAGTATATGGGGAGGCAGTGGGGCCTCATGCAGTATATGGGAGGCTATGTGGGGCCTCATTCAGTATGTGGAGAGACTGTGGGGCTCTTGCTGTATATAAGAAGGCTGTGTGGGGCTCATGCTGTATATATAAAGAAGGCTGTGTGGGGCTCATGCAGTTCATGGGGAGGCTGTGTGGGGCCTCACAGTATATGGGGAAACTGGGGCTCATGCAGTACATGAGGAGGCTGTGCGGGCTCATGCCGTACATGGGGAGGCTGTGTGGGGCTCATGCCGTACATGGGGAGGCTGTGTGGGGCCCATTCTGTACATGGGGAGGCTGTGTGGGGCTCATGCCGTACATGGGAAGGCTGTGTGGGGCTCATGCTGTACATGGGGAGGCTGTGTGGTGCTCATGCCATACATGGGGAGGCTGTCTGGGGCCCATGCCGTACATGGGAAGGATGTGTGGGGCTCATGCTGTACATGGGGAGGCTGTGTGGTGCTCATGCCGTTCATGGGGAGCCTTGGTGGGGCTGATGCCGTATATAGGTAGACTGTGTGGGGCTCATGCCGCATATAGGGAGTCTTTGTGGGCTCATGCTGTATATGGGGAGGCTATGTGGTGCTCATGCCACATATAGGGAGGCTGTGTGGGGCTCATGCCTCATATGTAGTAGGATGTGTGAGGCTCATGCTGCATATGTAGTAGACTGTGTGAGGCTCATGCTGTATTTAAGGGGCTGTGGGGGGGTTCAAAGATATATAGGGAATGTCAGCATACTTAATTATGCTCAATATTAAGTGATACAATTAATATTAATAAATTAATGTTGAGTAGAATTAATTTCAAGATATTAGTTCGGCCCTCCACAACAGTCATGGTCTCTCATGTGGCCCCTCGGGAAAATTAATTGCCCACCCCTGATGTAGAGGTTGAAATCTATTAGGAGACAAGGTAAGATAAATTGCGAGGAAATTTTGCCAAGAACTTGTTTTATTGCAAGATTTAATTTTTTTTATTTATTCCTTTTTAAATACTTGTAATGAAGTTTAAATTGACTAGAAAATGACCTGAAATATAGGTATATGTTCTTATTTAACATCAGTTCTTAAAATTCTAATTGTAAAATGTAATTTTATTTTTTGTATTTATGCAATCCTATGAGATATACATTAGCATTTTTTTTCATAATGTGATTTCAGCCTGGAAAATCTTCTGTCCTGCCTCTACCAGACTTCCACTAAGGGCTCGCTTACACAAGACTATAAACAGGTTTTACACTCGGATTAATGTTATTCAGTGAGACAATGCTGATCTGTGTTATTTTTCAGCTGTATTCGGCATGAATAAAAACTGACAGCATGCTGAGATTTGACTACGAAATCTGTTCAGTGCAAGAAAAAAATCGGACCATCAGTGGCGTATGATTTTTCAGATACATTACAATTCTGTCACATAGGAAACTGTAAATGGTCTTGTAAAAGATTAATATCTGTTGATTAAAAAAATGGATTGTATATGAACAGCACACGGATGATAAGTGTGAAATAAATTGGGAAGAGAATAGAAAAAAGGAAAAAAAACAGCTCACCCTCAATGTAGCTCGATCTGCACAGAAGCCCGCAATCCACTCCACCACACGGCGTTACTTAGACACAGGGAAGAAAAAAGTTGAAACAGTTTCTGATCCACATTTCATGGAGATGTGGTTAAAATCTTGAAGTCTTTATTCCAGAAGAATTCAGTAGAAAAATTCAAAAATGCAAAGTACAGGAAGCAAACATCCTCTATGATGGAGGAGTAGTAGGGAGATGCAAAAACAGTGGTCATGGCATGGTGGGAAGAGGTTTTTATATATAATACAAAATATCTGTTTCATATAATCATTATTTTAGATTTATTGATGATTTATTGCTTAGTTGGGAGGGGCAAATTTCTGCCATCCCACATTTTCTTGCCTATTTAAATAATAATCAGTTCAACCTATGATTTACCAGCTTGTCTGATAAACATCGCATTACATTCCTTGATTTAGAACTAACAGGCTATCATGGATCTCCAATAGCAACCAAAACATTTAGGAAATCAAATTCTGGAAACACCATTTTACACGCGTATAGTTTCCACCCGTCACACACTATTAAGGCAATTACAATAGGTGAATTAACAAGGGCAAAAAGAAACTGCAGCAGGGCCATCTCCTTTCAGGAAGAATCTCAAATTGTTCAACATAGACTAACTAATAGCCACTATCCCTGCTGTCTATGTCTCTTGCCTCTGAGATTGTGGACTCAAAAACTGGAGATTCTCTACTAAATAGAAATTCTAAAAAAAATTACAAATAAAAAAAACTACAGTAATAGTGCTTCTAAAAATAAAGTCAGTAAACCGAGTCTGGTATTGTCATATAGTGCATTTTTTCCAGCTATTTCTAAAATAGTGAAACAGAATCTTCATATCTTAAGAGAAGATAGCACTATGGATACAATACTCCAAGCAGGTATAAGAATTGTTCCACACAAAGCAACTTCAATAATCAATAGACTATCCCCTAGCTTATATAACAAAAATGCAACTACTAACCATTGTTAAGAAAACAATCTTTTACGAATAATGATAACCGTCAAACATATAATATTAAAAATGTCATGAACTGCAGCACTGATCATTTTATCTATATCAGCGAATGCGGAGCCTGCAAGTTAAAATATATAGGCTCCACTACTAGGAAAGTAAAACGCAGAATTAGGAAACACCTGTATGATATTACTAATCCATATTATTTCTTGCCATAACAGACAAACAACCAACTTTCTAGTCTATGCCATACAATCTGTCCAAAAACATACACGGGGTGGAGACCGTGAAAAAATGCTTCACAATACAGAAGCTTATAATATTTTCTCTTTAAATACCAGACCACCTTCTGGTTTGAATCTCAGGAGGGATATTTTGTTACACTAATAATGCATAGAGTTACCAGTCTAATATTATTGTTATTTATTGTTATTTTTATTTTATAATTTGTATATTATGTTTATTCTGTATTGTAATTATTTTTTTCCAAATATCCTTTTCTTTCTCACTCACATGCATTTGTGTCAGATTAATTAGATGCATTTTTTAAGTTTCCTCCCTTCTTTGAAGTATTGTGTTTTAATGAAGTCTAAGAACGCACTTGCGTTTGAAACGTGTCTGGTATCCTCATTTTTTTGTGTCCCCCCACTACTCTTCCATCATAGAGGATGTTGGTTTCCTGCATTTTGTGTTTTTTAACTTTTCTACTGATTTTTAATTCTCCTGGAATAAAGACTTCATGATTTTAACCACGTCTCCATGAACTATCAATCAGAAACTTTATCAACTTTTTCCTTCTCTGAGAAATAAATCGTCCCACTTTTCTGGATGAGAATTGGACCGATTTCTTAAATGCTCATGTGATCCAAGCAAGCCTTACTCTTCATTCAGTTTGAGTGGAATAGAGAGTGGAAAAAAAGGGGGTATATATAGATGTGTATATATGTATGTATGTACCATGTTTTTCGGACTATAAGACGCACTTTTTTCCTCCAAAAATGTGGAGAAAAATGGCGGGTGCTTCTTATAGTCCGGATGTACTGCCTGTGGTGGGGGGTGGGGAAACCGTTTTGGCGGAGCAGTGGGTCATAGAGGCAGGAGCAGGTGCCGCGGCTAACTACTGTGCCCCCTGCTAAAGAAAAATGAATACTAACTGCATTCCACGCCCATATGCATGGAGGGCAATGAATATTCATTTCTCTTTAATGGCATCTTGGTATGATGGGCCCCCATCCCGGTCCCGGTATACATGGTCCCATCCTTTCCTTATCCTGGTATGATTGGCCCCCACTCCCATACTGTTATGCATGGCCCCATCAGAAAACATAAAAGAAACCCAACCATTACACTTACCTTCCCGGCGCTCCCTCGCAGCATCCTGCTCCGATGCCAGTAGCTGCTTAATGCTTTCACAGGGACGTCATGCGCTGCTTGCAAGCCAAAAGACAGCTGCCAGAATACTCAATGCTCTGCATGCCGGGATTGTTTGCTCGTAAAGCAGTGAGTATTCATTGCTTTCTAAGGAGCACAGTGTCAGCCTGAGCCTCCCTGCAACTGCCGGCAGTCATGTGTGCCGAAACTTAAAAGAAATGAACATTCACCCCTTGCCACGAATTTTCATTTCTCTTAAGTATCGGCAAATATGACAGCCCAGCAGCTGCAGGAAGTCTGGCATTAGCAATGAATATTCATTTCTCTGTAATAGCAGGCACAGTGTCTGCCGCTGCAGCCGACTCCTGCAGCTGCCGGATGTTCATGTGTGCCACTACTTAAGAGAGGTGAATATTCATTTCTCTTAAGTAGCGGCACACGTGACCACCCAGCGGCTGGCACTGTGCATGCTACTTAATACTCACTACCCTCCACACATATACTTCCGGCTTGGGGAGCGGTGAGTATTCCGGCAGCTGTACTCTGCTTGTAAGTCGCACATGACGTCCCTGCCATGTGCTGCTTGCAAGCATAAAGCAAAGCAGTTGCTGACACAGGAACAAGACACTGCGAGGGAACGCAGGAAGGTAATTGTAATGTTTTTTTTATGTTTTTTCATGGGGCCAATCATACCAGGATAAGAATGGGGTCATGCATACATGGATAAAGGATGGAACCATGCATACACGGATAGGGATGGGGCCATGAATACAAGGATGGGAATTAGGAGCCATGCATGCAAGGATGGGGATTAGGAGCCATGCATGCTAGGATAGGGATGAGGAGCCTTGCATACAAGGATAGTGATGAGAAGCCATGCATACCAGGATACGGATGAGGAGCCTTGCATACAAGGATAGGGATGAGGAGCCTTGCATACAGGGATAGGGATGAGGAGCCTTGCATACAAGGATAGGGATGAGGAGTCATGCAGACCAGGATGGGAATGAGGGGACAATACATACCAGGATACGGATGAGGAGTCATGCATACCAGGAAGGGAATGAGGGTGACAATGCATACCAGGCTTATACTCAAGTCAAAAAGGTTTCCCAGTTTTTTTAAGGTAAAATTAGATGCCTCGGCTTATACTCGGGTCAGCGTATACTCGGGTATATACAGTAATCACACTTTTAAAAAAAATGCAAAACTTTTGGTCACCACTGTATATACAACTGTATAAATGGAATCTATGACATATTTACAAGTGAATCAAACATTTTCCCGTTCAAATGTATGTCAATATGTTATACTTTACATGTCCTTTGTGCAAGCTTTGAGAAAAGGTAAAAAAGATAAAAAAGATGAATAGGTCATTGATAGAAGAATAAATTTTGTTTTATGATTTATTGTGTTATTATGGCAAACTGTATGAAATAATATAGTTAAAAATCTAAGCAATTCCCAGAAATGTGACTTTCAGCATAAATAAACAGAATTCCCTTTGTTTAGGCATACAGGCTACTTTTACAATGTCCATGTCGTAGGTGAGCTGGGCTCTTTCGCCATTGTACCGGTTCTTTGGATTTAGCAGGAAATTAATTAGCATGATATAGAAAAAGGAGCACAAATGCAGAACGCCTCACTTTAAGCCCTCATACTCTTTTCATTCCTATTATTGCACCAAATTATTTAATTGGGTCTCTCCGATTGTGCAAAGACACAGGAAAAAAAGGCAGCCTATTGTGAGACGTCTTACAAGTATAATGCAGTATCAAATTCAATTCCCATCAACAGAGCTTGCTGCTAAAAGCTTGCACTGTGGCTGCAGATTAATGAAGATCTGCATTGAGCAAAGTGGTGGTCGCGGAGACTTCATTTTTCTCCAATAGAAGGCCCATTCTTGAAGAACAATACATGTATAGAAAAGTGCTAGTCTGTTTATGGATGGAAATAAATCAAAATGAATAAGAGCCCTGATGGAAACAGTCTGAAAGCAGCAGAGTGGAATTCTGAAAACACTTTGTTTTCTGATGACTCTTTTTCCCATAATCCTTCTAAAGACTACTTGACGGGCGTTCTGGAACACTGAAGTGAAGGACGTATGTAAAAAAGAAAGCACAAGTTTTAAGCAATCAGTTTCTGAATATGAATGGTTATACCAATCGAAAAGAGCTTAGTCTCGCAATACTAAAGTTAAAAAAAAACTACGTTGAAAATACAAGCTGTTGCCATCTAGAATATGCATTACCACAACATCCTTTTTAATGTATACAGTTAAATATTTTATCTTCATGTAAAGAAAAATTATGACATGATTAACCATTATTTAACAAAACATTAAAAGTCAGTCGGTCTGCACAGTCCTACCGTTTCACCATTGAGATATGTACCTTGGACTAAACAAAAAACAAATGCAAAACATAGGTCTAAAATACAGACTACAGAAACCTAAATGTAAGCTGACTAGTATAGGAAATGCAAAAATTCATGGAGAATATACTGTACATACCAAAGAATAACATGATGGCAATTAAATAAAATAATGAATGTAGATTTTTTTTATGCAGGGGCAGTAACCAATTATGGAAGACCTCTGTCCAAGAGCAATACATAGCCCATTTTTGACCAAGCATTAATTTTGCATCTTTTTTTTCATGATGTAGTATGTGGGGCATCATTTTTTTGTTAGTTTCATACTCTCCTTTTTATCTTTTTGCTGATACTGATGGGACAAGGAAAGAAATATTTCTGTTTTTTATAACAAAAAAACCCTGAAATACATTTTAAAATGTTGTTCTTTTTTCCATAACAATAATTTTTATATATTGGACACTTATTTTTTCTGTTATGTCGGTGGGGCTAGGAAGAGCTTTTTCAATTGTCAGCAGCCTTAAAATAATTTATTTTTTTCTTGCTTTTTATTTATTTTTGTGTCAATTTTTCATTTACTTCACGTATTGTGCCCCACATAAATTAATAAAAGACCTCAGGGGGGACATTTCAACATTTAATGCTCTTTTTAGCTGATTTTCCCTGTAACTAGGGCTGTTATATCAGCCCCAGTTATAGTGGAAATGTAATTTCCTGGCTGACTGGATCTCCTAGGACCCAGCAACTCCTGCTCCCCCCTACACGCAGCAATCACATAACTTTTGTGTCTGGAAGAGGAAGCTATTGCTTCCATTTACTGTATACACTTTGTCTGTTAAGAACTGCATATACAGAGATCAGGAAGGCAAGGAGAGTAATAAACAATCTCTGCCTTTTCTATGTGTCTGACATTTAGCTCCTTGCTCCTGCAGCTGTCAGGCATTTATAGGCTATGGGTGGTTCATAAGTAGTTTATGTTTTATTACTTAAAAAAATAAAACTTGAGAAAAAATTAGATTAATAACATTTTTTTCATTAATGGAGCTGTAGGAGGACTTGTGATTTGAAAAAAAATTGCATTTTGTTTGTCCAAAAAACTAGTATTAGTCTGGTGATTGATATAATCACTTCCAGCAAAGATCACAAGAGCAATGTCCTTACCTTAGAGAAAATGTTATAAATTCTCAGGAAGCCCCAATAAAAAATATTTCCAAATTGATGCTTTTTTATTATGATGGCATATACACTAAACACAAAGCAACTGATCAGCAGATGCACAATTTTATGGACGTCACAAATTTAACAGGTTCCTTAATTGAATAAAACACTGCAGCCAACTATTCTCTTCATTTTAATTAAGAAATGACAAGCCTGTAAAATGTCATGTGTGGGAACATCAGGCCAGAATGATGAAAAATAAATGTCTCAATAAAGATTAAAGCATTGAAAAGATTATTTCATCGACACTTCCCAAGACTATATGAGAATAGCCACGTAACTCTTCTGGATGATATATCATTTCTAAGTTTATTTAATTCCTGGATTCATAGCTGATGCTCTTCAGACCATAACATTTCAGCTGCAAAAGCAGAACATCTCATTATTTCTGAAATATCAGGCTTGTATCTTCTTGATAAATAATTCCCACTAGTATAATGTATCAGACTAAAACATATTTTCCGAGGCCAGTGAGGTTAAAGCGCCAATCTCACCTTTTTTAATTTTTTTGCCCCGGAGACAGAAATTTCCATATATAGAATGACCCTGGTTTGTGTTGAACATAGGGAATGTGAATGAAGCATGAAACAGCATATATTGCTGTCAGAAATGGGAAATGAGGCCTGTTAACCTGTGGCTAGCTTGACAGGACTAATCAGTCGCACACATTACCAGTATTCAAATTGCTCAGTCTCCCTGAAGAGCAATTGATAGAATTCAAATGTAAAAAAAATACCATATATATATACTGTATATGTGTACATATATAAATATATATATATATGTGTGTGTATATATATATATATATAATATATATATATATATAAATTAGTGATGAGCGAGTATGCTCGTTGCTCGGGTTTTCGCTGACCACGCTCGGGTGATTCCCTAACAAACAGGCAATCCTCACATGTATTCAGGATGTCAAGCAGCCGCAAATCATGCAGCTGCGGCAACAGAAACTAAATCTCCGAGCACGCCAAAATATTCAGAGATCACCCGAGCGTGCTCTGGAAAACCTGAGCAGCGAGCATACTCGCTCATCACTAATACAATATATACAATTTTGCTCAAAAGTTTACATACCTCAGCAGAATTTTTGCTTTCTTGTCCTTTTTTCAGAGAATATGAATGATAACACCATAACATTTTCTTCACTCATTAGTGGTGGTTGGGTGAAGCCATTTATTGTCACACTACTGTGTTTTAAATCATAATGACAACACAAAACATCTAAAATGACCCTGATCAAAAGTTTACATACCCTATTTCTTAATACCATGTATTGCACCCTCTAACATCAATGAGAGCTTGAAATCTTTTGTGGTAGTTGTAGATGAGGTCCTTTATTTTCTCAGATGGAAAAAGCTGCCCACTCTTCTGGGCAAAAAGGCTCCAATTCCTGTAAATTCCTGGTCTGTCTAGCATGAACTGGCGCTTGAGATCTCCCCAGAGTCACTCAATAATGTCCACTCCAGAACCTTCACTTTGTTCTACTGTAGCCAATGACAGGTCAACTTGGCCTTGTGTTTTGGATAGTTGTCATGTTGGAACGTCCAAATACGTCCCATGCTCATCTTGGGGGCTGATAATTGCAAATTTGACTCCTGTATTTGCTGATAACGTGCTGCATTCATCTTTCCATCAACTTTGAAAAAAATTTCCTGTGCCTTTGTAGCTCACACATCCCCAAAATATCAGCGATCCACCTCCGTGCTTTACAGTAGGAATGTTGACATCTCTCCAAATGTAACGCTTATGGTTGTGGCCAAAAAGTTAAATTTTGGTCTCATCACTCCAAATTACCTTGTTTCTGAAGTTTTGAGGCTTTTCTCTGTACTGTTTTGCATATTGTAGGCAAGATTCTTTGTGACATTTGCGCAGTAATGGCTTTCTTCTGGCGACTCGACCATGCAGCCCATTTTTCTTCAAGTGCCTCCTTATTGTGTATCTTCAAACAGCCACACCGCTAGTTTTCAGAGAGTCAAGTATTTCAGCTGATCTTATTTGTGGTTTTTTTCTTTGCATCCCGAACAATTTTCCTGGCAGTTGTGGAGAAAATTTTTGTTGGTCTTCCTGACCGTGGTTTTACTTTTACAGAGCCCCTGGTTTTCCATTTGTTAATCACCGTTTGAACGCTGTTGTCTGGCATTATCAATTCCTCTCTTCTTGTATCATTTACCTGTTTTATACAGTTCAACTAACTTTTCCCGTATATCCATTAACAATTCTTTTGCTTTCCCCATGACTCAAAATCCAGAAACATCAGTGGCTGGATGAAACATGCAAGAGCCTGTCTGGATCTCAGAAACTCACTCAGCTTTTATGTACACACACTGATTACAACAAACAGGTCACAGGTGAGGATGTTACCTTTAGTAGCAATTCAAACCCATTTGTGTCAACTTCTGTGCATGTTATCAGGCCAATGTCACCAGGGTATGTGAACTTTTGATCAGGGTCATTTGGATGCTTTGGGTTGTCATTATGATTTGAAAAGTGAAAACACAGTAGTTTGACAATAAATGGCTTCACTCAATCACTAACCAAGAGTGGAGAAAAAGTTTTGATGTTGTCATTCATACTCTCTGAAAAAAGGTGAAGAAAGCAAAAATTCTGCTGGGCTATGTAAACTTTTGAGCACAACTGTATATATACACACAGTATATACATATATGGTATTTTTTTTAAAATACAGCTATATATATACAGTACAGACCAAAAGTTTGGACACACCTACTCATTCAAAGATTTTTCTATATTTTCATGGCTATGAAAATTGTAGAATCACACTGAAGGCATCAAAACTATGAATGAACACATGTGGAATTATACATTACACTTTACAAAAAAGTGTGAAACAACTAAAAATATGTCTTATATTCTAGGTTCTTCAAAGTAGCCACCTTTTGCTTTGATTACTGCTTTGCACGCAGAAAAGGTGAACGGATGGACTCTACATGCCTGGTTCCCACCGTGAAGCATGGAGGAGGTGGTGTGATGGTGTGGGGGTGCTTTGCTGGTGACACTGTTGGGGATTTATTCAAAATTGAAGGCATAGTGAACCAGAATGGCAACTACAGCATCTTGCAGCAGCATGCTATTCCATCCGGTTTGCGTTTAGTTGGACCATCATTTATTTTTCAACAGGACAATGACCCCAAACACACCTCCAGGCTGTGTAAGGGCTATTTGACCAAGAAGGAGAGTGTTGGGGTGCCACGTCAGATGACCTGCCCTCCACAGTCATCAGACCTGAACCCAATCGAGATGGTTTGGGGTGAGCTGGACCGCTCACCGCTTCAATTTTGAATAAATCCCCAACAGTGTCACCAGCAAAGCACCCCCACACCATCACACCACCTCCTCCATGCTTCACGGTGGGAACCAGGCTTGTAGAGTCCAGCCGTTCACCTTTTCTGCGTGCAAAGCAGTAAACAAAACAAAAGGTGGCTACTTTGAAGAACCTATAATATAAGACATATTTTCAGTTGTTTCACACTTTTTTGTAAAGTGTAATGTATAATTCCACATGTGTTAATTCATAGTTTTGATGCCTTCAGTGTGATTCTACAATTTTTATAGTCATGAAAATACAGAAAAATCTTTGAATGAGAAGGTGTGTCCAAACTTTTGGTCTGTACTGAATATACATAAGGTTTTAGGCAGATGTGGACAAAATGCTGCAAAATAAAAGTGCTTTAAAAAGTTCAAGTGTTAAGAGTAGAGTTGAGCGATACTTTCCGATATCCAAAAATATCGGATCGGAATGGTATCGCCGATATCACTAAATATCGGCGATATCCGATTCCGATACCGGAAGTCCCATGTAAGTCTATGGGAACAAAATATCGCAACTAAAAAAACACTTTCTTTCCTTGTAAACACAAAATATACACACATAGAATACATATATATATATATATATATATACATGTCATTGTGACATATATATATACATATATTTATAGTTTATTCACTTCTACATAGTAAAATAGCCTCTGATTCAATTGCCGGGTAAAGCCGGCATTTGTGAAAAGACAGAAGCACCCGAGGGTCCAGTCGCCACAGAGATGTTGCATCGCACCCAGCGGTGTGACAACTTACTCTCAGGTAAGGAGGAAACACCCCATTGACTCCAACCACTGCATTCAACAGTACACTATGCCAGCTGAGTGTAGGCGGACCCAATGGGATGGTCTAGCTCAGGCTGGTTAGAACAGGGTGTAGCTAGTTGGATGGGAGGGGTTGAGGCAGCCTTATGCTGCATGTCTTTGTAGTAAGAATTGTTTCCTTTCCTGCTTTCTTACTACGTCGCATACTCCACTCTGCTACATCACTCTGCACCATTGCTCTATCTCACATCTATCTGCCCTGGAAGGATACCGTCTTACCTGTAGAAGACTTATCACCTAGCTGCACTACACCATCCCTGCCAGAGGACCTGCACAGCAGCGCTGGTCACCCTGACAAGGTACTACAGGTGGCGTCACGACAAACTACACAAACATTCTATCATCCCCTGGAAATATCCCACATTCCAGTGAGCGACCAGGGCACGGACATAGCTGTGCTACCCGTCACATCCCCCATAGAAGTCGACGGGCTTGGTGCCGAGTACCCCCAAAACCTGTGGCTCTGTGCGACTCAACTTTGGCGTCACGAACAGGATTCAGAAGCTCGCTATAAGCGAGTCCTGTGTGCCTTAATTGAACTGTTTTTTTGCTTGAGAATTGCAAAAATCATCATAGAATGTATTTGCCATTTTTCCGTCATATCTGCGCCACAAGGCACAGGTGAAGAATAAGGGCGTGCTCTCGTGGGCGTACACTCACTCCGTGGCGCGAAAACGATGTCCGCCCACTCTAAATGTTACTGCAATGTAAGATCGTGCCCCACAGCTCTGGAGTTCCGCCTCCTCATCCTCCTCAGTGGGCGGAAACGAACGCGAAGGTCCCGCCTCCCTACAAAAGATGGCGCCTCTCCTGATGCTAATGACACATGTGACTTGGCAGAGATGGCGAACGGACGTGAGCAGAAGTGGGAAGGGATGGAGGAGTCAGAGCTCTCCCCCACGGAAGTGACCCGATCGCCACGGAGCCACCGTTTGGCACCCGGCCTGGAAACCCTCCTACGCTGAAAGAAGCGGAGGATACCCTGATAGACCTGGCCTGGCACCGGGAGGAGGTCGCCAGGATGGAAGCGAGCTGGCGGGCCCTAAAACTACACTTGGAGCAGCGCCAATCCCTCTTACCCCCTGAAGTGTCTGTACCGGAAGGTGAGGCACCCGTTCCAGTAGAGGAGGCCGTGCGGGCATCCCAGCCCTTGCAATCTGAACCGGTTGACAGTATCTCAGTGGAGGGCAAAAATCGTGAGCACAACTCCTGGGAAAATGGTGCTTAAAGTCTAGGTTCCCCACCAAGAATATAAATAGAAAAGACTAAGCACTCATCTGATGATACGAAGAAGATATATTTTAATGGTAGTATATCCAATATAAACGTTTCGGTCAAACCAGACCTTCGTCAGTAACTACATAAATGAAAAAGTGTGTTATATATACATAATATGATATATATACATAATAAAGTATGAAAAAAAATGTGTAGTAATCACAAAAGAATATAAATAAAATAAAATGATCATATAGTGGGTCAAAAGATGTATAAACAAATGCAGTGACTACATGCTTAGTAACCTCGTAAATCCCAGTGTTAAAATTGAGTAAACAACACGATTATTAATAGAGAATACTATACCTTTACTATCAAATCTGAAAACAGACTCCTTAGGAAATAGTGCCCGCAGAAAAAATAAACCTAGGAATATAATGTCAGATAAGAGGATAAATCTGACAATATCTCCTAAATAGCACAGAGGAAGTGAAAAAGAACCACACTGAACGAGAGGTTTACTCACTTATGACAGGAGTGACGGTGAGCTGTTGAAGTGAAATTATCAACAGTTATATAGTGGTAAGTGCGGTAATAAAATACTGTCAAAAAAAGGTAGGCTGGGCTCAAAGGGGTTAACGTTACCTCAGTAAACTGCTGCAGAGATAAGGCTGTCACGTCTTATGTGTCTGATGTCAGGGGATAAAGTAAAAGACCAGCTTCGCGCTGGGTTTTTAAAGGGAAGAGGCGGGACTATACCGGAGCTCATACTGAGTCATTACCGGAAGTGACAAAGCGGAACCAGTATGGAGCCGCGTGTCAGCAGATGCTGTGTTTGCGTTCCACCTAATACATGTGGAGTTTGTTAGTAAACGATTCAACATAGAGCTGTGAGACCATAGCGTTTCTGCTAGTGGATTAATGGAGCATATTTGAGGTATAAAGGGAAATGCCTAATTGAAAGCAAGGTAACTTATGATGACACCCATGGTAGATAGTATGATAGCCTTATTTTTCTCCTACCACACAAAAGGCTATCATACTATCTACCATGGGTACAAACTCCACATGTATTAGGTGGAACGCAAACACAGCATCTGCTGACACGCGGCTCCATACTGGTTCCGCTTTGTCACTTCCGGTAATGACTCAGTATGAGCTCCGGTATAGTCCCGCCTCTTCCCTTTAAAAACCCAGCGCGAAGCTGGTCTTTTACTTTATCCCCTGACATCAGACACATAAGACGTGACAGCCTTATCTCTGCAGCAGTTTACTGAGGTAACGTTAACCCCTTTGAGCCCAGCAAGCATCCTGCTTTTTAACCTAAGGTAACTTTTATGTACAGATATCTCCTCTCTTCTCTACCCACCTATAGCACCAGCCATTGTAGCGGTGGATACCGCATAAAGGAGGCATTCATAGCCCCTATTGGCCATAAGGTAATTACTACCTTTTTTTGACAGTATTTTATTACAGCACTTACCACTATATAACTGTTGATAATTTCACTTCAACAGCTCACCGTCACTCCTGTCATAAGTGAGTAAACCTCTCGTTCAGTGTGGTTCTTTTTCACTTCCTCTGTGCTATTTAGGAGATATTGTCAGATTTATCCTCTTATCTGACATTATATTCCTAGGTTTATTTTTTCTGCGGGCACTATTTCCTAAGGAGTCTGTTTTCAGATTTGATAGTAAAGGTATAGTATTCTCTATTAATAATCGTGTTGTTTACTCAATTTTAACACTGGGATTTACGAGGTTACTAAGCATGTAGTCACTGCATTTGTTTATACATCTTTTGACCCACTATATGATCATTTTATTTTATTTATATTCTTTTGTGATTACTACACATTTTTTTTCATACTTTATTATGTATATATATCATATTATGTATATATAACACACTTTTTCATTTATGTAGTTACTGACGAAGGTCTGGTTTGACCGAAACGTTTATATTGGATATACTACCATTAAAATATATCTTCTTCGTATCATCAGATGAGTGCTTAGTCTTTTCTATTTATTTTTAGTATCTCAGTGGAGGCACCCGTTCCAGTAGAGGAGGCCGTGCGGGCATCCCAGCCCTTGCAATCTGAACCGGTTGACAGTATCTCAGTGGAGGCACCCGTTCCAGTAGAGGAGGCCGTGCGGGCATCCCAGCCCTTGCAATCTGAACCGGTTGACAGTATCTCAGTGGAGGCACCCGTTCCAGTAGAGGAGGCCGTGCGGGCATCCCAGCCCTTGCAATCTGAACCGGTTGCCAGTATCACAGTGGAGGCACCCGTTCCTGCAGAAAACGCCGCACCAGCACCCCAGATCCCGCTGTCTGCCCCCGTCGCTGAGGCAGAAGAAGCGACACCCGTCCTCATGGAGGAGGCCGCGCAGGCACCAGAGCTCTACCTGCCTGTACCGGAGCCCCGACCGTCATCTGTTCCAGAGCCGGCTGCTTCCGCCACAGGTGAGCGCCGCCAGGACTGGCGGGCGCCAGGAGAGCTGCCGCAAACCGGACAACGTAAGCTGGCATTTGATGGTGGAGATATGGAGCTGCTGGTGGAGGAGAATTACAACCGGCGTCAGGAGGAAGAGTGGAGACGTCGGGAGCGGGAAGCAGAGCGACAAAGGGAGCAGCGAGAATCCCAAAAGCTTCGGCAACGTCACATCGAGAAGGACCTGGCAGAGAAGGCACGTATGAGAAAGGATAAAAGTACGCTGAGGGAGCCACGGCGTAAGGGTGCAGTACGGAACTTTAAGTTAAAAGGTGGTTGGGGCTTCATCCAGGAGCCTGGACTTTATTTAGAAGTCTTTGTAACCCGGCGGGATGTGGAGGCTCACCTCCCAGAAGGACACCCGGGGAGGGACCTGTTGGCAGGAGACTTGATGACTTACACCCGACACTGGGGTTACAATGGATGGTACGCCCTAAATGTTACCAGGTGCGACCCCTACTCCCCAGAGTGTCAGGAAACTGACAGACCCTCCGAGCCTTCAGCCTCCCCCAACCAGGCCTCTGCACAAGTGCCCACCCCACGCCGTAAATCTCCCCAGCCTCCCTCAGTGGTCTCCTCAGCAGCCCCAGCTGTGGACATGATAATGATAGCTGGCCCGTACCCGGCGCCTGTTAGGCCCCCTGGGGTTCGTACAGTCCGGGACATAGGGTTCCAGACCCGGAGGGAGACGAAAGAGGTGGCCACACAGACCCAGATAGCGGGTCACGACGTAACTGTACAGGCCACACGACGTCATCAGGTCTGGGTGGACCCTCCTGTCACGGATGTTTGGCAAGCTCCAGAAGAGTACCAGGTGGTACCTGTAAGAGGCCAGCCAAAGAAGTCTAAATAACCCGGACAGGGTCTCTGTATGTAAATCGTTAAATTATTGATGTACCCGGACGGGTGAATGTTCATAAAAAGAAGTTTATTGTTGCCTTAATATACCCATGTTGGGTAATGGTTTGATGTACTCGGACGGGTGAATGTTCAGAAGAACAAGTTTATTGTTGCCTTTATATACCCAGGTTGGGTAATGGTGTTTCAATGTAATCAAAATGTTGAACTTTGAAGCCATGAACTGTACTGGCTCACAAACTTTTCTGTAAATAGTTGGCACTTCGGTGCTCCATCTTGGTTTTACAAAAAACTTAACTGTGCACTATTTTCAACTACCTCAGAAACTAAAAACCCGTTTGGTGTGGCCGAAAGTGAGGTCTGCTCAAGGAAAGTCTTGCAGCCCACCCAAGACCACAGTTGGAGGTTTGGAGCGGGTCCTCCACAAGCACAAGTAAAGGACACTGTGAAGTTACCCCGGTGGGGGTAGTCCTAAGAAGTCTCAACGAACTTCGGCAGTAATGCTATTTGCACTTTTGTAATGTTATTATTAAAAATTTTATTATGCAACGTTTAACTTGAAGTGTTTCCTGCTTTCTTACTACGTCGCATAGTCCACTCTGCTACATCACTCTGCACCATTGCTCTATCTCACATCTATCTGCCCTGGAAGGATAGCGTGTTACCTGTAGAAGACTTATCACCTACCTGCACTACACCATCCCTTCCAGAGGACCTGCACAGCAGCACTGGACACCCTGACCAGGTACTACAGGTGGCGTCACGACAAACTACACGAACATTCTATCATCCCCTGGAAATATCCCACATTCCAGTGATCGCCCAGGTCACGGACCGAGCTGTGATACTCGTGACATCCCCCATAGAAGTCGACGTGATCGGTGCCGAGTACCCCCAAAACCCCTGTCTCTGTGCGACTCAACTTCCCTCACTGTGCTGGCACTTTACATTTACAATGCCTCTGGGTTTTTTTTTTTGGGGGGGTGGGGAACATTCAGACTTTTGCTATAGGGCCCCATGATTTATATGTACGCCCCTGCTGCTGAGGCATGGTATTTAAGGCTGTTAAGGAGCCAACATACATGGACCTTGCCAGCAGCGTCGGACTGGAGTACCTTGGGCCCACCAGAGAAAATATATTCTTGGGGCCCACCATCATACTTCCCAACCTATGAATAAGGGAAAGAGGGACAAAGGCTGTGGCACGCTGTGCATGCTGCAGAAAATTTTAGACCATGCCACGTTGCACCACAGACTATCCAGGAGTTGGTGGATGCTTTAGTCCAGGTGTGGGAGGAGATCCCTCACGAGACCATCCGTCGCGCTCATCAAGAGCATGGCCAGAAGTTGTAGGGAGGTCATACAGCATACCTCCCAAATTTGGAAGACAGGAAAGAGGTTTAAAGACTGCGGCGCGTGTTGCGCGCCGCTGAAAATTTTAGCCCACGCCCCGACAACACCCATTTCACAGCTAATCACACCCATATCCTCGCCCCAAGCGTAACCATTTAGCACTGCTGATCACACTGACTGGTAATGAGGGCACAGTGGCTGGTACTGAGGAAAAGAAAGAAAGAGCAGCGAGAGAGAAAGAACAAACAGAGAAAGAAAGAGAGGAAAGAAAGAAAAGAGAGAAAGAAAGAACAGAGAGAAAAAAGAACAGAGAGCGAGAAGGAAAGAACAGAGAGCGAGAAAGAAAGACTAGAGAGAGAGCCATAGGCGTAGCTAGGGTTTTGGTTTAGTGGGGGCAAAACTTCTGAGTGGGCCCATCATCAGAGAACCTCAGCAAATGACCGCGCTGTTGGCCAAAATAATCTATATATAAAAAGACCAATATTGATATTACCGCCATATGGTCTGTGTTAAATAATACCAGTCCTACAGAACATATAGATTACAGCACAGGTACAGATAATGACTTACCGCTGATGTTCTTTCTAATGGAATTGTTCACTTTTCATGTCTTTTCCATCTAGCCCACACCGACATGACGACTTCTCCAGCCAGGACTCGACTGCACCCCCATTAAAAAAAAAATAAAAAAAATACTCACCTCCCGGCTCCTGTGCTGCTCACTGTTCTCCCTCTCAGCGTCTGACAGCGGGCGCCGGCAGGTGATGTTATTGCGCCCGCTGTCATACGCTGAGGGGGATTATGGGAGAGAAGGAGCGCTCGCTCCTTCTCTCTCTATGCGGTCAGCTTTATCGGCTGGATGCCGATACAGCTGACACTCCGATGACGGGTGGGGGGCCCACTGCTGGCACCGGGCCCCCCCAACGCCTGTTCAGGCCCCATAGCTTCCGGGCGGCAGAGCAGGGAGAGCGATTCTCCCTGCTCTGCCGCAGAATGTAACTGTATCGTAGCTCCGGGTGGGCCCCCTCAGAGCGCGGGCCCCGGGGCCACCGCCCCCTCTGCCCCGCGACCTATCCTTTCAAATCAGGGCCCACCACGCAGGAGCTGGGGCCCACCGTAGGTTTCTCCGGTGTCCCGGTGCCTCAGTCCGACCCTGCTTGCCAGCCTGATAATACCAGGCCACAGCAGTCTGCTTATCTTTGCTGGTTAACAAAAATAGGGGATCCCCTCGAAAAAAAATTGGCATGGGGTCCACCCTATTTTTGTTAACCAGCCAGATGAAGCAGACTGCTGAGGCCTGGTTTTTCAGGCTGGTAATGAGCCAATATCCATGGAACTTGCCAGCCTGATAATACCAGGCCACAGCAGTCTGCTTAGCTTGGCTGGTTAACAAAAATAGGGGATCCCCTCGAAAAAAAAAACGGCGTAGGGGTCCCCCTATTTTTGTTAACCAGCCAAGTAAAATGCAGACTGCTGCGGCCTGGTATTAAAAGACTGTCAAGGCCCATGGATTTTGGCCCTCAACAGCCTGATAATACCAGGCTACAGCAGCCCCACATTTTGGCGCATCAAAAGATGTGCCAATTGTGGCACTTTACCCGGCTCTTCCCACTGCCCTGTAGCGGTGGCAAGTGGGGTAATAAGGGGTTAATGTCACCGTTGATTGCACGGTGACAATAAGCCCGGTTAATAATGGAGAGGTGTCAATAAGACACCGATCCATTATTAATCCCAAAGTTTTTAAATGTATAAAAAAAAGACACAGCAAGAAAAAAGTATTTTAATGAAATAAAAGAGACAACACAGTTTTCATTTCTTTTATTACACTCTCATTCCTGCGACGCCATCGATCTCCTGTAAAAAAAGGAAAAAAACAAACCAGCAGTATACCACCTGTCCGACGCAGTCCTTAGTAACGACTGTCCCACGACGATCCAGCTCTGCTACATCGGAATGACAGGCAGAGGCTGTCATCCCGGCCCAGCACAGCTGATTACCTGCTTCCCCGGCGGTGACGTCATTGGACTGACTGCTTTACGGCCGGGATTACCCAGCAGTCACTGCAGTTATCGCGAGAAACTGCATGTGACCGCCGGGGAAAGATGATGGCGGCCATCAACCAGTCCAGGCCGTGACCACCGGAGATCTTCTGCCAGGTAAGTGCCGCTGACTCCTGACAGACCCGACCGACGGACACTCACAGTGACAGTGACAATTCCGATTCCGGTATACGATATATGGGAAATATCGAAAGTCAATATCGAAAGTCCGATACAGCTAATATCGGCCGATACCCGATACTTGCGGTATCGTATCGCTCAACACTAGTTAAGAGTTTAATTTTACTAATTATCAAAATGCTAAGCGTATGAACAAAAGAAAGATCTAAATAAAATTAGCATTTGATGTGACCACCCTTTTCCTTCAAAACAGCTTCAACTCTTCTAGGTACACTTTCCCAGAGTTTGAAGGTACTGGACAGAGAGGTTTTCCCAAACATATTGGATAACTAACCACAGATCTTCTGTGGATGTAGGCTTGCACAAATCCATCTGTTTCTTCATATGGTGCCAATATTCAAAAAAGTGTAAAAACCTGAGTCTGGAGACTATAGACCTGTAAGTTTAATCTCTATTTTGAGCATAATCTTTGAGAGATATCTAAGAGATTCCATCCTATATAAAAAAAAAAAATTTCATAACCCAGAATCAACATGGCTTACAAGGAATATATCCTGTCAAAACAATATGATCAGTTTCTTTGATGACTTAAGTTTCAGACTGGACCATGGTAAGCATTCAATAAAGTGTCACATAAAAGGTTGGTATAAAAAAATAAGTATGGGAAAATATGTGGAAATTGGTTAACAACTGGTTCAGCGATAGGAAACAGAGGGTGGTTATGAAAGGAACACACTCTGACTGGGTCACAGTTAACAGTTGGCTAAAACCAGGGTCAGCATTGCAACCTCTTCTTTTTAATATATTTATTAATGACCTTATAGAGTTCATACCGAGTAGAATTTCAATATTTGCACATGGTATTAAACTCTACAAATTAATAAACAGAACAGAGGATTATTTAATATAGCAGAAATATTTAGGTAATCTATAGTCTTGTGCAAAAAAATGGTAACCAAAGTTTAATGTAGATAAAAGTAAGGTCATGCTCTTGGGCCGAGAATTATGTACTAAGTGGTTAAACACTGGGTAAAACTGTCAATGGAAAGTGTATTGGTACACAGTAAACTCAACTTAAGTGACCAGTGTCAGGCAGCTGCTGCCAATTCAAATAAAATCGTGGGAGTCATTAAAATAGGCATTGATGATCATGTCAGGAGCATAGTTTTACTTCTACACAAGTCACTAATGTGGCCACAATTACAATACTGTGCACAATTTTGGTCTCCGGTGTATAAGAAGGGCATAGCTGAACTAGAGAAGGTGCAGAGAAGAGCGACCAAGGTTATTAAGAGAACTAGATGGTGACCCGATTCTAACACATCAGGAATTCTAGAATATCTATGTAGTTTATTTATGAAGATTTAAGAATAATGCAATGAATACACAGCAAACGCATGAAAACTGTTGATGCTTCTGATATTTTCCATAAAATTTCTACTGTGTTGATGCGTTCCTTTCATCAATTGCTCAAACAGATCTGAGTAGTGAGGTCTCGGTAGCATAACTTTTCCTTTTTGGCAGCATTGAGTAAACAGATTGTCAGATGTTTTTTTATCAATGAAATTCAGAGAGTCGCATTTAGAGCAAACTGCATTCATATTCCCACAGTAGTGTTCAATAATTGTAGTTTCGTTGTCTGTTACGTAACTTGCAAACGTGACAGAAGTACGTCACACTGTGACTGACAGAACGTGTTCAGTAAACGTGAGTGAACTATGTCGCACTGTGACTGAGAGAACTTGTCCATTAAACGTGACTGAACTACATCACACTGTGACTGACAGAACTTGTTTAGTAAACATAATTGAACTACACAGGGCGGCGTGAGCACCCACCGCCGCCCACACGCATTGTGCCATCACGCCGCAATAATTATTTTCCCCTGCATTTGTTCATTTTCCCCTCCATTTGCTCTCTAGCACAGGTTCTGTGACAGTCTTTGTGACGTTGCTAAGGCCGCAGTCAGGTATCCAAGGGGCGTGCCCGCACCACTCCTGGACGCGACCAATCAGTGACGCGGGATTTCCGTTACAGACAGACAGAATTAGACGATTATATAGTAGATGGGTGCATTGCAATAACAAGACTGGTTATTAAATTTGGGGTTATTCGGTTTGCAAAAAGGAAGGTTTAGGAGCGATCTTATTGCAGTGTACAAATATACGAAGGCACAAGAGATCTTTCTTATGATCTTTTTACGCTTAGGCCCGTAAGGGAACATCCTCTATGTCTAGAGGAAACAAGGTTTAATCATCATCAGAGATGGAGATTTTTTACTGTAAGACTAAGGAACTCCTCCCACATGTAATGGTTGAATCACTAAAAAAGGGGTCAGGATGCCTATCTGGAAAAATATAATATTACAGGTTAAAAGCACTAGATTTTGTGATGGGAAGTTAATCCAGGGAACTAGTCTGATTGTTGTATGGAGTCGGAAAGGAATTTTTCCCCTAATATGGAGCTATTAATGTCTGCCTTATTGGGTTTTTGCCTTATTCTAGATCAACATTTAGACTATGGGTTGAACTTGATGGACTCTCTCCCACTTATGGAACTCTCTGCCATAACATGTAACAGCCAATTCACTAAACCAATTCATGGTGAGCTTGGATGCCTTCCTTGAAAAATATAACATTACAGGTTACTGTTACTAGATTCTTTTATAGCACGTTGATTCAAGGTTCTAGTTTGATTGATGTATGTGGAGTCATGAAGAAATTCTTTACTCCATATATAGGGCAATTCAGCATCTACCTCATGGAGTTTTTGCCTTTCCCTAAATCAACATGTCAGGTTATATGTTGATCTCGATGGACTTGTATTCTTCTTTCAATCTTGAAAATAATTAAACTACTTTTTTATTCCTATTTTATTGTGTTTATAGTATTTTTCAGTTCTTGCAGATGAAAATATGAGAAGATAGAACACGAACTATGCAGGATAAAACATGCAACATATGGAATGTAAAGAAAGAAGAAATATAATAAGCTAAATAAGCTATAAGATATCAATGTATTGAAAAGGAAGCTTTTATTATTACTGCAGGGCCATATCTAAGAGTGGGAGTCTGACCCTGGGTGATGAGTACTGAGGGGCTAAGATTTCAGAATATGCTTTGGATAACCGCTATTATTTTACGAAATAGCAGTATATATATATATATATATATATATATATATATATATAAAGTCTGACAGAACAAAATTTTATACTTGACAATCAATGTTTTCTCTTTTACAGAAGTCAGTGTTCAGAACTACAATTACATTAATAATGAGTATGTAGTATCTGTTTTTATTAGCAGAAAAAAACTATATTATACATAAAAACATGAAATACCACCTAACAGCATAAATGGTCTTTACTGTTAATGACTGGTGAAAGTGATGTTAATCAGTGACCATTAAATTGTCCCTGTGGAGTATCAGCTGGTCACAGGGTCACGTAGAAAGGTAATAAGAACATAATAAAAGCTTTTTTATTCTTCTAGTATGTCATGCTCTTGACTTTTCCCAATTGAATGAAACACCATCTACAGTACTTTATAAAAAATTCAATCTGAGAAACAAATGACTGTCATTGACCATGTAGACTTTTCACCTCACTGTCCTGAAACAGTACAAATTATGGTCTTAGACAGAAAAGGAAACCAACTAAAGTCAAAAAGAAAAATGTAAAAACTACAGGGTGGGCCATTTATATGGATACATCTATATAAAATGGGAATGGTTGGTGATATCAACTTATTGGATTGGTGGATTAGTTGTCGTGGGCCAGTTGAATGGCCACCAAGGTCTCCTGATCTGACCCCATTAGACTTTTATCTTTGGGGTCATCTGAAGGCAATTGTCTATGCTGTGAAGATACGAGATGTGCAGCATCTGAAACAACGGATACTGGAAGCCTGTGCTAGCATTTCTTCTGCGGTGCTGCTATCAGTGTGTCAAGAGTGGGAGAAGAGGGTTGAATTGACAATCCAACACAATGGGCAGCACTTTGAACACATTTTTTTCAGTGGTCATAAACTTGTAAATAACTCATGAAGGAATAACGTTATGTTAAAACCAAGCACACCATTGTTTTTCTTGTGATATTCTCAATATGTTTGATGTGTCACATGACCCTCTTCCCATTGAAAAAAATAAAGTTGGATCCAAAATGGCTGAGTTCAAAATGGCTGCCATGGTCACCACCCATCTTGAAAAGTTTTCCCCCTCCCATATACTAATGTGCCACAAACAGGAAGTTGATATCACCAACCATTCCCATTTTATTTAGGTGTATCCATATAAATGGCCCACCCTGTATAAATTTGGTTTCAGAATTAGACTTTCATGTCTAAGTTTGAAACAGGTATAACTGCAATATCTATTTCTCGAAAGAAAAAAGTCTAATATTATTCACTAAATCTGTAGTTCGGTTAGTCCTTCATAAATTATATTTGCTTCTAATAAGAGCATTTGCAGGTCAAGACACAACCAGTCAAGAACTTTACAAACTCTTGTTCTAAAACATTTCATCACTCTCCAATAACATCAAAAACTAGTCATGGCGTTACTGGGAATTATAGTTTCTAGTTGTCTATTCCTGTATATTCCCCTGTCCGGCTTATTGAAGGTTTCAGTCTCAAAATTAAAGTGATTTGTGTCAAGTGTCTTTTGTTTATAAATGAATAATGTCCATGCAATCTGCTTAATATTGGCACTAATTGTATCCACTTAGCTATTGTAAGTTCCGGCAAGAATATGTGATGTGCCAGCCTCAGTCGCCCTCCACAGTTCAATGCATTAATTTCCCTGAAGATTTAACAGCTGAGTAGAAGTAAAACACAATTTGTAAAAAGTCTTTTATGGATCGTAAAGAATATAAATGATAAAAAGGAAAGCAATTGACAAAGTCACTGTGCTGAGTTATCAGTTCACAAGTTGATACAAAGTTTTGTTTCCAACTTTTACGTGTACATGTTGCTGCCAATTATTTGTTGCTTTCAGTGTTAAACATTTTAAAATATGTTTAATATGGGACAAAAATGTGCATTTTTAGACAAATTAAAGACCACCTCCTTGATGGAGACAATAGTAGCAATGCTTGAAAACTAGTAATATTAAAAGTCATTTTGCTATTAGCAACCAGATAAGATTTAGCTTTGTCTTTTCAATGTAAATTTGGAAAAGTAAGCATATGGTGTTTGCCCTGTGCTCTGTCTCTGGTTTTCTCAGCACTAGTTTTTATTCATGACCCCATTGTCTATCATAGATGAAATTAATTTGAATAGGGGGAACTTGCCTATGGAACTTTGAAAAACACTGTAACACAGAATCACTAACCCATTCAATTACTTTTCATATATTTTTTAACTTATGCTAAGAAATTATTTGGCTCTTTCAAAAAATAATTTACTTTAGTAAAAATTGTTTGGTGAATTTCGCAAACAATATTTGTCTATATTAACTTCATGTTTTATTTTTTACACAAAATTAAATATTTATTTCTATGAGAATTGACTAACTAGATCAAAACTATTTGGCTCATGCTACATAAAATTTTTGAAACTTACATCTAGTTTTCAGGAGCTTACATATTCAAATTATTTACTTCATTGCTTGTTACAAATGTCAGGCCACCAGTGGCTCTATGTTCATCTTTTATTAAAATGTAGCTGTCTTATTATATCTTCAATGGAGATAGGTAATATTTATTTTTCATCATTATTCACATACAGTTGTGTGAAAAGTATTTGCCCCCTTCCTGATTTCCTATTCTATTGCATGTTTATCACACTTAAATGTTTCAGATCACCAAACAAATTTAAATACAGGTGCTTCTCACAAAATTAGAATATCATCAAAAAGTTAATTTATTTCAGTTCTTCAGGACAAAAAGTGAATCTCATATATTATATAGAGTCATTACAAACAGAGTGATCTATTTCACATGTTTATTTATTTTAATGTTGATGATTATGGCTTACAGCCAATGAAAACCCAAAAGTCATTATCTCAGTAAATTAGAACAATTACAAAAAACACCTGCAAAGGCTTTCTAATTGTTTAAAAAGGTCCCATAGTCTATTTCAGTAGGCTCCACAATAAAGGGGAAGACTGCTGACTTGATAGATGTCCAGAAGGCAATCACTGACATACTCCACAAGGAGGGTAAGCCACAAAAGGTCATTGCTAAAGAGTGCTGTATCCAAGCATATTAATGGAAAGTTGAGTGGAAGGAGAATGTGTGGTAGAAAAAGGTGTACAAGCAACCGGATAACCGCAGCCTTGAAAGGATTGTTAAGAAAAGGCCATTCAAAAATTTGAGAGAGATTCACAAGGAGTGGACTGCTGCTGGAGTCATTGCTTCAAGAGCCACCACACACACACACACGTATCCAGGACATGGGCTACAAGTGTCGCATTCCTTGTGTCAAAGCCACTCATGTCCAATAGATAATGCCAGAAGCTTCTTACCTGGGTCAAGGAGAAAAAGAACTGGACTGTTGCTCAGTGTTCCAAGGTATTGTTTTAGGATGAAAGTAAATTTTCCATTTCATTTCGAAATCAAGGTCCCAGAGTCTGGAGGAAGAGTGGAGAGGCATATAATCCAAGCTGCTTGACGTCTAGGGTGAACTTTCCACAATAAGTGATGGTTTGAGAAGCCATGTCATCTGCTGGTGTAGGTCCACTGTGTTTTATCAACAGCAATCTAGAGGAAATTTTAGAGCACTTCATGCTTCCCTCTGACGAGAAGCTTTTTGGAAATGTAAATTTCATACTCCAGCAGGACTTGGCACCTGTCCACACTGTTAGGGCTGGAGGAATGCACCAAATAAATATAAATAATAGGTGCGTTCGCAGCCCGGGGTCCACCATGCAGGCAGAGCCTGCTGCTAGTAAAATGGCACAATATGGTGGTATAAGCGAGCTCTGTTACTCCACAGAGTCGCAGATATAGAAGCTGTGGCACTATATGGCGGTAAGGGCGAACTCTGATACTCGACAGAGTTGCTGTGGTAGAGACTGTGTCCTGTTAACCTCACAGGAACACACAGATCACTGCAGAGTGGATAGCAGTCTGTGGTCATGCAACAATAACGCAGACAACCACCTCGTCACCGGAGTAGCAGGTAATCTAGAGGCTATTTCAGCCAACCCCTGAACACGTGCATACAAAAACTCCTCTCTGGAGGTGCCGGTATTCTAGGGGCTTACTTCAGCCGAGCCCTAACCGCATGCGTACATGACCAAACTGGCGCAAAGCAGATAACAGAATTGATACTATCGCATGGCCGTGCTGCCATGCAACCCTTTTATAACAGCAACTACAAGACCTTCCAGAAAAGGACCAATGAGAAACTGTTTCAGAACACAAGCAGTTTCAGGTCCTTCCTGGCGGACCAATAGGAGTTGCTGCAGTACCTGAGCATGTGACCCCTGATCTCCAATGAGAGATCTTACCTTGGGCATGTTCAGAAGGGGAAACGCAGGACTTAGTCCCAAAGACGTCTGCTCGCCGCTGACCAGTGCTGGCTACAATAGCAGAACCTGGAGAGGCAGCAGTAATCCTCTGCACAGTATTAGACTGGGCGAGACCCTGGAACCGACGGTACTGCTGAGCAGAGTCCACTGCGGCCGGAGACGGATGGGAGACCACAGATGGTTCGAGATTCCCTTTATGCAGAAGCGGGAACTCGACCCCTAACACACACTGCCAAAAATACCAATATCAGGTTTAAAAACAATAGTATCACTGTGCTTGATTGGCCTGAAAACTCGCCTGACCTTAACGCATAGAGAATCTATGGAGTATTGTCAAGAGGAAGATTAGAGACACCCAACCCAACAATGCAGGTGAGCTGAAGGCTGCCATCAAAGCAATCTGGGCTTCCATAACACATTGATGCAAAAGGAGCCCTGACTGAGTATTGAGTGCATTTACTGAACATACATTTCAGTAGGCCAACTTTTCGGATTTTAAAATCATTTTTCAAGCAGGTTTTATAAAGTATTCTAATTTACTGAGATAATGACTTTTGGGTTTTCATTGGCTGTAAGCCATAATCATCAACATTAACAGAAATAAAGACTTGAAATAGGTCACTCTGTTTGTAATGACTCTATATAATATATGAGTTTCACTTTTTGTTTCGAAGAACTGAAATAAATTAACTTGTTGATGATATTCTAATTTTGTTAAAAGCACCAGTATTAGGCAAAGATAAAACAAGTAAACACAAAAGGAAGTTTTTAAATTAAGGTCCTTATTAGTAAGGAAAAAAGAAATCCAAAACTACAGGACCCTGTGTGAAAAAGTGATTGCCCCCCCCCACTCCCCTTAAAATATAAATTAACTGTGGTTTATCACATGTTTGGGAAGCTGAACTCAAATTTCCTAGGCACACCCAGGCATGATTACTGCCCAACTTTTCTCAATCAAGAAATCTCTTAACTAAGACCTGCCTGACAAAGTGAAGTAGATCAAAAGAACCTCAAAAGCTAGACATTGTGTATAGTGCCATTAATTCCATAGTGCTTTACAGGAAAAAGAGCAGTGATTCCAAGGCGCTCCCAGAGTGTGAAGATAAAGTTGTATGTTCTCTAGATAGTCATTCATACATACCGTATATACTCGTGTATAAGCCGAGATTTTCAGCACCTTTTTTCGTGCTGAAAATGCCCCCTCGGCTTATACACGAGTCATAGGGCAGAAACCAGCGGGGGAGGGGATGCCGCGGCAGGAGCCGGTGGCTGGGATCATACTCACCCCTCCCCGTGCCATCGCTGAGCGTCCCTGCAATCCTGCGTTCTCCCTGTCTTCCTGCAGCTCTTCGGCACTGAGCGGTGATGTAATACCCGCTCATTAAGGTCATGTAATATGGACGCGACGCCACTCCCATAGGCGTGGCCTCCATATTCATGGCCTTAATAAGCGGTATTACATCACCGCTCAGTGCTGGAGAGCTGCAGGAAGACGGGGAGAACGCAGGATTGCAGGGACGCTCAGCGATGGCACGGGGAGGGGTGAGTATGATGGAGGAGAGGACAAGGAGCACGGAACAGGACGGGGGGAGAGACGGTGGACGGGGGAAGCATAGAGGAGGACGGGGGAAGCTGGAGCAGGACGGGGGAAGCATGGAGGAGGACGGGGGAGAACGGGAGAAGCATGGAGCAGGACGGGGGAGAGATCGGTGGACGGGGGAAGCGTGGAGGAGGACGGGGGAAGCATGGAACAGGACAGGGGAGGATGGAGGGCACAGAGGAGCATGGAGCAGGACGGGGGGCACAGGAGGACGGAGAAGGAATGGGGGAGCACAGCGGAGGACGGAGCAGGAGGGGGGAGTACAGAGGAGAATGGGGAGCACAGAGCTGGATGGGGGAGCAAGGAGCAGGACGGGGGCAGCACAGAGCAGGAGGGCAGTTTATACACCTGGCTTATACACGAGTCAATAATTTTTCCCAGTTTTTTGTGGCAAAATTAGGGGGGTCGGCTTATACACGGGTCGGCTTATACACGAGTATATACGGTACATTTCGAAGTTGGGATGACTCCTTCCGGTATACAGTCATGGCCAAAAGTTTTGAGAATGACACAAATATTAATTTTTACAAAGTCTACTGCTTCACTTTTTCTAATGGCAATTTGCATATACTCCAGAATGTTATAAAGAGTGATCAGCTTAACAGCAATTACTTGCAAAGTCAATATTTGGCTAGAAAATGAACTTTATCCCCCAAAACACATTTCAACATCATTGCAGCCCTGCCTTAAAAGGACCAGCTAACCTCTTTTCAGTGATTGCTCCATTAACACAGGTGTGGATGTTGATGAGGACATGGCTGGAGATCAATCTGTCATGATTAAGTAAGAATGACACCACTGGACACTTTAAAAGGAGGCTGGTGCTTGGCATCATTGTTTCTCTTCTGTTAACTATGGTTATCTCTAAAGAAACATGTGCAGTCATCATTGCAATGCACAAAAATGGCCTAACAGGGAAGAGTATCGCAGCTAGAAAGATTGCACCTCAGTCAACAATCTATCGCATCATCAAGAACTTCAAGGAGAGAGGTTCCATTGTTGCCAAAAAGGCTTCAGGGCGCCAAAGAAAGACCAGCAAGCGCCAGGACCATCTCTTAAAAGTGTTTCAGCTGCGGGATCGGGCTACCAGCAGTGCAGAGCTTGCTCAGGAATGGCAGCAGGCAGGTTTGAGTGCATCTGCATGCACTGTGAGGCGGAGACTCTTGGAGCAAGGCTTGGTCTCAAGGAGGGCAGCAAAGAAGCCACCTCTCTCCAGAAAAAACATCATGGACAGACTGATATTCTGCAAAAGGTACAGGCAGTGGACTGCTGAGGACTGGGGTAAAGTTATTTTCTCTGATGAATCCCCTTTTCGATTGTTTGGGACATCAGGAAAACGCCTCATTCGGAGAAGACAAGGTGAGCGCTACCACCAGTCTTGTCTCATGCCAACTGTTAAGCATCCTGAAACCATTCATGTGTGGGGTTGCTTCTCAGCCAAAGGAATCGGCTCTCTCACAGTCTTGCCTAAAAACACAGCCATGAATAAAGAATGGTACCAGAATGTCCTCCAAGAGCAACTTCTCCCAACCCTCCAAGAGCAGTTTGGCGATCAACAATGCCTTTTCCAGCATGATGGAGCACCTTGCCATAAAGCAAAGGTGATAACTAAATGGCTCAGGGAACAAAACATAGAGATTTTGGGTCCATGGCCTGGAAACTCCCCAGATCTTAATCCCATTGAGAACTTGTGGTCAATCATCAAGAGACGGGTGGACAAACAAAAACCTAAAAATTCTGACAAAATGAAAGAATTGATTGTGCAAGAATGGACTGCTATCAGTCAGGATTTGGTCCAGAAGTTGATTGAGAGCATGCCAGGGAGAATTGCAGAGGTCCTGAAGAAGAAGGGTCAACACTGCAAATATTGACTTGCTGCATTAACTCATTCTAACTGTCAATATAAGCTTTTGTTACTCATATGTTTGCAATTATATTTCTGTCTGTGATAAAAACATCTGTCAAACACACATAAAAACCAGAGGGCAGCAGATCATGTGAAAATATAATATTTGTGTCATTCTCAAAACTTTTGGCCATGGCTGTAGTATGTTATACAGAGCCTACTCCCTTATAGAGGGGAGGGATGAAGCTTCTACACAGCTTGCAGCAAAAGACCATTTGCTACATATAAATGTGAATTATGTAGAGTATATGTGTGATGTAATAAAATCAATGAAAAAACAAAAACAGGAAAAAAAATTATTTATATTTGAGACCTCCTTCAATGTGTGGATCTGCTAGAACCTGAGACCACATCTTGGGTTTCAATGGTTTAATTTAACCCTTCAGTTTCCAGTTTGGATAGCCTAAAAATCCAGTAGGACCCTTGATTTATTAGTTTCTGATATCTATTTGTAATGTGATCAGTTATATGTTCTAATTTGCTAAGCCTTAGACTTGTACTGTCTTTTTTGGGTTCTAATAAAAATGTCTCAACAAAGAATGGTTCAAAACCCCATTTCTTTATTCTATAATGAAGAGGTTATGTAGTCCTTCCCAACATACTGTAAATTATAAAACATTCAAGCAGGTAAATAACAAAGGATCTTCCACAATTAAAAACATTATAAATATTTGAAGTCTCTTTGGTTGAAATTGATGAGAATTGCAGCACCGGAAATATCGTTATAACTGAAAAATACCACTAAAGTAAATAATATCACTAAAATCAGACCGGGGAGACTATCCTTGTCTCCAGAATTAAAATGTATGTTTCCAGTGAGGCAATTCTGAATTTAAACACTGCTTGATTATAAAGTATGGCTGCTCGACTTTCACATCAATAACAAGTAGAGAGATTTTTAATATTAATCAGTTTTTTAATTGTGGAACATCCTTTGTGAGTTACTTGCTCCAATGTGATTGTAATCTACAGTATGTGGGGAGAACTACACAACTTCTTCGTTGTAGAATAAATAAGCATCGGTATAATATAAAAAATAGTACATACATCCCATTGAAAGTTTATAGGGAGAATGAAGAGATCCATAACTTAAAAATGAGCTTTTATTCATAAAGATTGAAATGCAAACTTTCAATGGGATGTATGCATTATATTGAAGTGAAGTGCCATTATCTAATTCATTTTAGACATTATCTTGATGAGTATATTATAAAAATTGAATAAAGCCATAAAACACCCCTAGTGCATATCAATGGGGTGAGGCATGTACATGTATAGGTGAGTGTAGTGACTCACCTGAAAGTATTGTGCAGCGTCAATCACAACACTGATGATTGCAGGATAGGTTCAACCTCAGCTGCAGCTGCACCCAGTAGATCTCAGATAAGAGGTCCGGTGATGAATTAAAAAATAAGGAAAATTTATTTGGGCTCCAACATGCTCTGCCAAAAGAAACCAGAGATGCAGGGATCAAAAAAACTGTTTTTTATTAAAGCTATGCTTTTCAGAGTTGGTCCAGCCCCTTCATCAGGCATACATACAAAAGAAATGTGGGCTGACATTAATGTCGTTCAAAACTGATGTCACAAGATCACAGATAATTAATGACAACCAATAAAATATAATAAAAAAGACAATATTGAATAAAAGCTGTTCATAAAAACATTATGCAGTATTCCACTAAATACCTACCGTGTTTCCACGATAGTAAGACACCCCCGATAGTAAGACGTAGTGGGGGTTTTAGGGGGATCGGCTAATGTAAGACGTACCCCGAAAGTAAGACATACCGGTAGTAAACTGTACGTTGGAAAAATAGCTGTCCTCTGTGAAAAATAATAAAAAAAATAAAAAATAATGATATTCTCACCTTCCGGCGGCCCCCGCAGCTTTCCCGCCTTCAGCGACGCTCCCGGCAACTCCCGGTCCCAGGAGTCCTTTGCGACAAATCACCCCGATGACGTAGCATCACGCGAGACCGCTACGCCATCTGGGTGATCTTGCAATGCATTACTGGGACCGGGAATTGACGGGAGCGTCGCTGAAGGCGGGAAGGCTGCGGGGGCCGCCGGAAGGTGAGAATATCATTATTTTTTATTTTAATTATTGTTTTACCAGGGATATGGTACCCAGGGCCTGGAGGAGAGTCTCCTCTCCTCCAGACCCTAGGTACCACGGCACATGAACCGCTTAGGCCTCTTTCACACATCCGGTGTATTTTCCAATATAAGACATACCCCGAAAGTAAGACATATTGGTACTTTTGGGGGTAAAAAGAATGTAAGACACTGTCTTACTTTCGGGGAAACATGGTTGTTAGGGTTCGAGTTCCTGCACAAGGGGAGTCTCGAACCAGTCCCGCTGCGGTCCCCCATTCATCTCCGTCCGCAGTGGAGCCTGCTCAGCTTAGACGTCGGTCCCAGCGTCTCGCCCAGTCTAACAGTGTGCAGAGGATTACTGCTGTTCCTCCAGGCTCTGCTATTATGACCAATACTGGTTAGCGGCGAGCAGACGTCTTTAGGACAGAGTCCTTGTTTTCCCCTTCTGAGCATGCCCAGAGTGAGATCTCTCATTGGAGATCAGGGGTCACATGCTCAGGTACTGCAGCAGCTCCTATTGGTCTGCCAGGAAGGCCCTGTGACTGCTGTTGTTCTGGAACAAGTTTCATTGGTCCTTGTTTCTGGCAGGTCCTGTAGCTGTTACTATAAAAGGGTAGCATGGCTGGGCCGCCATGCGCTAATATCAACCATTGTATGCTATGCGCCAGTGTGGTCATGCGTGTGTGTGGTTAGGGACCCGGCTGAAATAAGCCCCTAGAATACCGACTTAATCAGTGAGGAGTTTGGTGTGCTAGCTGGTCAGGGTCGGTGTCCTAGATGCCCTAGATTACCGGCATAACCGGTGAGGAGTTTTGATTGCCGTATTCAGGGTTTGGCGTTCAGACGCCATAGATTGCGGGTGACTCCCGTGAGGACATTAGCGCATGATCACGTTCTATGTTCGCTTAGCACTTAACTGTGTACCTGGGTGCCTGACAGGACACAGAACTTTTTCTCAGCGGTCCTGTGACGTAACAGGGTTCGCTTTCAACAATAGACAGCGCCCTAGCGTGTTTATTTTGCGACTCAGTTGTGTTTAGTGAGTTCGCACACATCGCCATATAGCGCTGCAGCACTCCTTCTAGCGGCTCTGTGAAATAACAGAGTTCGCACATATTGCCACAGCGCATTGCGGTGTTTATTTTGGCGACTCTGCGGGATAACAGAGTTCGCGTCTTGCGCCATTTTACTAGCAGCAGGTTCCGCCTGCACGGTGGACCCCGGGCTGCGAACGCACCTCTCTACCTCATATATTTGGTGCGTTCCGCAGACCCTAACATAATATTAGCGCCAGGGTCTGGCTAGTAAAATGGCGGATGACCAGCGTCTACCGCAGTACATCCAGCAGCTGGAGGGTAGGTTGGCGGCTCTTGAGCGCACAACCTCAGCTGTGGATGTTACCGCAGTCGCTGTTCAGGCTGCTAGCATAGCTGCAGCCAGTTTGTCCTCTGCCACCTCTGCCCCTACATTATCCCACCTCCCGCTTCCTGACAAGTTTGCTGGTGACAGCAAGCAATGTCGGGGATTCGTGAGTCAGTGCTCTATACAGCTCAAGCTTTTGGCTGCACGTTTCCCCACGGATCGGGCACAAGTGGGTTTTGTACTGTCTCTACTCTCGGGCAGAGCATTGGAGTGGGCAACGCCGCTGTGGGAGCGCGACGATCGTGTGGTGCGGAGTGCTCCTCGTTTCCTGGAGGCTCTTAAAAAGGTCTTTTTAGGACCTCAGGTCACCCACGATACGGCGCTACAACTGCTGGCATTGGCACAGGGTTCGTCTTTGGTCAGTCAGTTTTCCATCCAGTTTCGGACTCTGGCCTCAGAGCTAGACTGGTCAGATAAAGTACTCATTCCAGTCTACTGGCGAGGACTGGCTGATCATGTTAAAGACGCTTTGGCTACCAGGGAGATTCCCGCCACACTGGAGAAGCTTATCTCCATATCTACCCGCATCAACCTCCGTTTTCACGAGCGGAGGTTGGAGCGGAACCAGTGTAGGCAGAGGATTCGGTTGGCTCCCACCTTTGCCACACCTCTCGAATCCCCCGATCTGGAGTCCGAATCCCAAAAAGCCACAGAGGTTCCTCGTGCAGGACCTAAGTCTCGAGTCGTCCGAGTATGTGTGGTCTGTAACCTTTGTCAGCAGACAGGACACTATGCCAACAAATGTCCACAGCGATCGGGGAAGCGATCGCGTCTAGTGGCCCTGGGAGGAGGTTCACTAGAGACAGCGGCATTTTCCTCCAAGATGACATTTAAAGGGACAGTCACTGTGGACTCTTCCACACTTACAGTCGAGCTTTGTGTGGACTCAGGAGCAGAGGGGAATTTCATGTCACCCACCTTTGCTCGTCGCCACGCAATACATCTGGTAGCGCTCGATAAACCAGTGACTGTCCGGGTAGTGAATGGGTTGACATTGCCCTCGCCAATTACACATCAGACTGTCCCTCTTACTTTGTGTGTACCCCCTTCCCATCAGGAAATTATTTCCCTTCTCGTCCTTCCCGAGGGAATAGACAAAATCCTACTGGGAGTACCCTGGCTCCGTTCCCACTCCCCTCATATTGAGTGGACCTCCGGTAGGATACTGGGTTGGAGTGAGTCATGTAAGGACAGATGTGTCAGGGAGTGCATTCAGGTTACCACTACAGAGATACCAGCAGATCTTTCTCCTCTTCCCAAGTGTTATCAGTCATATGCAGACGTGTTCTCTAAAAAGGCTGCGGAGACTCTGCCGCCCCATCGTCCCTACAACTGTCCTATTGACCTCATGCCTGGAGCAGAACCTCCTCGGGGAAGGGTCTATCCCCTCTCTCTTCCTGAGACGGAGGCTATGTCTCAATATATCCAGGAGAATATGGCAAGAGGTTTCATTAGGAAGTCGGTGTCACCAGCAGGAGCGGGGTTCTTCTTCGTGCAGAAGAAGAGTGGAGAATTACGTCCGTGTATAGATTACAGAGGTCTTAACGCCATCACCGTTAAGAATAAGTACCCGTTGCCCCTGATCTCTGAGCTCTTTGATAGGCTCCGGGGAGCAAGGGTATTTACTAAATTAGATCTGCGTGGTGCTTATAACCTGATTCGCATCCGTGAAGGGGACGAATGGAAGACGGCTTTTAATACCATGGATGGGCATTATGAATACCTGGTGATGCCGTTCGGGCTCTGTAATGCCCCAGCCGTTTTCCAAGACTTTGTCAATGATATCTTCCGGGATATGCTTTCCACCTCTGTAGTAGTCTATCTGGATGATATTCTCATCTTTTCTCCAGATATTGACTCTCACCGGAGGGATGTCTGCAAAGTCTTCGACCTGTTACGGGCAAACTCCCTCTATGCAAAGTTGGAGAAATGCATGTTTGAGCAGGAGTCTTTACCTTTCCTGGGTTATATCATCTCTGCCCAGGGATTGGCTATGGATCCTGCCAAACTACAGGCTGTGATGGATTGGCAAGAACCCCATTCTCTTAAAGCGGTGCAGCGCTTTATGGGTTTCATTAATTACTATCGCCAATTCATTCCCCACTTCTCCACTTTGGTAGCTCCCTTGGTAGCCCTCACCAAGAAGGGAACCAATCCCAAATTGTGGTCAGAGGAGGTCTCCAAGGCCTTTACTTCAATTAAGTCCCATTTTGCTAGCGCTCCCATCTTACATCGCCCCGAGGTTGATAAGCCTTTTTTATTGGAGGTCGATGCCTCGTCCGTTGGTGCTGGAGCAGTCCTTTTTCAAAAGGATGCTCAAGGTCGGAAACATCCTTGTTTCTTCTTTTCCAAGACCTTCACACCAGCGGAGAGGAATTATTCCATCGGGGATAGGGAGTTGCTAGCCATGAAGTTGGCCTTTTCAGAATGGAGACATCTCCTGGAGGGGGCTCGCTTTCCCTTTCAAGTTTTCACTGACCACAAAAATTTGGTCTATTTACAGACCGCCCAGCGGCTAAATTCTCGTCAGGCCAGATGGTCCCTGTTCTTCTCCCGGTTTCATTTCACCCTCCATTTCCTCTCCGGTGAGAAGAATATTCGGGCCGATGCGCTTTCTCGCTCTGTGGTGTCCTCTGAGGAGGTGGAGGAGTAGCCTCGGTTGATTGTCCCCACAGAGAGCCTAAGAACTGTGGCCCCGGTTTCGCTTGAGTCTGTGCCTTCGGGCAAGACTTTTGTGCCCACCAATTTGCGACCGGAGGTACTCTCTTGGGCACATTCGTCCAGGGTGGGTGGACATTTTGGGGCAAAAAGGACATCTGAGTTGCTGGCGAGGACATACTGGTGGCCACATATGGTCCGTGACGTCAGGGAATACGTTCAGGCGTGCGTCTCCTGCGCCAAGAATAAGTACCCTCGACAACGGCCAGCTGGGCTACTTTTCCCTTTACCGGTGGCAGACAGGCCTTGGGAGATGGTCGGGATGGATTTTGTGGTGGGCTTACCCAAGTCTCGGGGCTGCACCATCATATGGGTGATAACCGACCATTTCTCCAAAATGGTGCACTTAGTGCCATTACCACGTTTACCGTCTGCACGGGCCTTGGCAGCATTGTTCATTAGGCATATTTTCCGCCTACACGGTATGCCAGACAAAATTGTCAGTGATCGAGGTCCCCAGTTTGCGTCTCGGTTCTGGAGAGAGCTGTGTCGTTTACTCAGCATTGAGTTGAATCTCTCCTCTGCATACCATCCCGAGACTAATGGGTTGGTAGAGAGGGCCAACCAGACCTTGGTCACATACTTGCGACATTTTGTCTCTGCCAGGCAGGATGACTGGGCATCCTTGCTACCGTGGGCTGAGTTCGCTCTAAATAATGCTGTGGCTGACTCAACCGGACAGACCCCATTCCTCCTGAACTACGGTCAGCATCCGCGGGTACCAGTGCCCATGCCCGTGTCTTCCGCCGATTCCAGGGTGGCAGACTGGGCTGTGGAGGCACGGGACATTTGGGACCGCACCCAGGATGCCATTCAGGCCTCCAAAGAGAGGATGAGGTCTTCGGCCGATGCCCATCGGCGCACCGCTCCTACATTTGCTCCGGGTGACCTAGTGTGGCTTTCTGCCCGAAACATTAGGCTACGTGTAGAGTCCACCAAGTTGGCACCTCGCTTTTTGGGCCCCTTTAAAGTTCTTGAGCAGGTGAACCCGGTGGTTTACTGCCTAGCTCTTCCGCCTCGCCTTGGTATCACCGACACCTTTCACGTGTCCCTCCTGAAACCCGTGGCCATTTCCCGGTTTTCCGAGTCATCTGCCGGGACGTCGGGTTCATCTACCGACGATCATGAGGTGAACGCCATTGTTGGGTGCAAGGTGGTACGATCCAAAAAATTTTATTTGGTGGATTGGAGGGGTTATGGGCCTGAGGATAGGTCCTGGGAGCCTGCCGAGCATGTTCACGCTCCGCAGCTCATCGCTGCCTTTGAGCGCAGCGAGGCCCAAAGGAGGGGGGGCCCTAGGAGGGGGGGTAATGTTAGGGTTCGAGTTCCTGCTGCTGCACAAGGGGAGTCTCGAACCAGTCCCGCTGCGGTCCCCCATTCATCTCCGTCCGCAGTGGAGCCTGCTCAGCTTAGACGTCGGTCCCAGCGTCTCGCCCAGTCTAACAGTGTGCAGAGGATTGCTGCTGTTCCTCCAGGCTCTGCTATTATGACCAATACTGGTTAGCGGCGAGCAGACGTCTTTAGGACAGAGTCCTTGTTTTCCCCTTCTGAGCATGCCCAGAGTGAGATCTCTCATTGGAGATCAGGGGTCACATGCTCAGGTACTGCAGCAGCTCCTATTGGTCTGCCAGGAAGGCCCTGTGACTGCTGTTGTTCTGGAACAAGTTTCATTGGTCCTTGTTTCTGGCAGGTCCTGTAGCTGTTACTATAAAAGGGTAGCATGGCTGGGCCGCCATGCGCTAATATCAACCATTGTATGCTATGCGCCAGTGTGGTCATGCGTGTGTGTGGTTAGGGACCCGGCTGAAATAAGCCCCTAGAATACCGACTTAATCGGTGAGGAGTTTGGTGTGCTAGCTGGTCAGGGTCAGTGTCCTAGATGCCCTAGATTACCGGCATAACCGGTGAGGAGTTTTGATTGCCGTATTCAGGGTTTGGCGTTCAGACGCCATAGATTGCGGGTGACTCCCGCGAGGACATTAGCGCATGATCACGTTCTATGTTCGCTTAGCACTTAACTGTGTACCTGGGTGCCTGACAGGACACAGAACTTTTTCTCAGCGGCCCTGTGATGTAACAGGGTTCGCTTTCAACGCTAGACAGCGCCCTAGCGTGTTTATTTTGCGACTCAGTTGTGTTTAGTGAGTTCGCACACATCGCCATATAGCGCTGCGGCACTCCTTCTAGCGGCTCTGTGAAATAACAGAGTTCGCACATATTGCCACAGCGCATTGCGGTGTTTATTTTGGCAACTCTGCGGGATAACAGAGTTCGCGTCTTGCGCCATTTTACTAGCAGCAGGTTCCGCCTGCACGGTGGACCCCGGGCTGCGAACGCACCTCTCTACCTCATATATTTGGTGCGTTCCGCAGACCCTAACACACGGTAGTATACAATTATGAAAAAAAAGAAAGAGAGCTATCTCCCGGGAGTTCTCATCTATTAACCCATTAATGGATGGCGTTTTCAATGCATTCGTTGAGGCCCTCAGCTGTTATAGTGGATAATTTAACCCCTCTCTGCCATTAGATGTACTATTCTGTCCATGTGACCTGGAACTTAATTCTCATGGACAGAATTGTACGTCATAGGCAACCAGCCATGCTCAAAGGGGGATCGAGGCTGATCGCAGCAGGGTGTCAGCTGATTACCACAGCTGACACCCGGCACTACCCGGCATGCTATAGAAGCGATCAGCCTGCAGAAAATGAGTGTCCCATATTGGGACAAAGTGTATAAAATGTTTAATACTTGTAAAAATAGTTAAAAAATAATAAACAATAATAATAAATTATTAATAAATTAATAAATAAATATTTGAATTAAAAAAATAAACAATAAAAGTACACATGTTTAGTATCGCCACGTCCGTAATGACCCTATAAATGGCCCTATAAAACTGTCCCACTAGTTAACCCCTTTAGTGAACACCATTAAAAAAAATCAAGGCAAAAAAAACAATGTTCTATCATCATACCGCCAAACAAAAAGTGGAATAACATGCTATCAAAAGAACGGATATAAATAAGCATGTTACTGCTGAAAATGTCAACTTGTCCCGCAGAAAAAGCCACCATATAGCTCCATCACCAGAAAAATAAAAAAGTTATAGCTCTCAGAATAAAGCGATGCAAAAATTGTTTTATATAAAATAGTTTTTATTGCATCAAAGCGCCAAAACATAAAAAAATAAATGAGGTATCGCTGTCATCGTATTGACCCAAAGAATAAAACTGTTTTATCAATTTTACAACACGTGGAACAGTATAAACGCCCCCCCAAAGGAAATTCATGAATTGCTGATTTTTGTTCATTCTGCCTCACAAAAATCGGAACAAAAAGCGATCAAAAAATGTCATGTGCCCGAAAATTGTACCAATAAAAACATCAACTCGTCCCGCAAAAAACAAGACCTCACATGACACTGTGGACCAAAATATGGAAAAATTATAACTCTCAAAATGAGGCGATGCAAAAACTTTTTTTTGCAATAAAAAGCATCTTTTAGTGTGTGACAGCTTCCAAACATAAAAACCTGCTATAACTAGTAAATCAAACCCCCTTTATCACCCCCTTAGCTAGGGAAAAATAATAAAATAAAAAAATGTATTTATTTCCATTTTCCCATTAGGGTTAGTGTTAGGGTTGGGGCTAAATTTAGGGTTTGGGTTGGAGCTAAAGTTAGGGTTAGGGTTGGCATTAGGGTTAGGGTTGGAATTAGGGTTAGGGTTGGATTTAGGTTTAGGGATGTGTTAGGGTCAGGTTTGTGGTTAAGGTTATGGTTAGGGATGAGATTAGGGTTAGGGGAGTGTTGGGGTTAGGGTTGGAGTTAGAATTGGAGGGTTTCCACTGTTTAGGCACATCAGGGGCTCTCCAAACGCGACATGGAATCTGATCTCAATTCCAGCCAATTTTGCATTGAAAAGTCAAATGACGCTCATTCTCTTCGAGCTCTGCTATGCGCCCAAACAGTGGTTTACCCCACATATGGGGTATCAGCGTACTCGGGACACAAGAACTTTTGGGGTCCTGTTACCCTTGGGAAAGTAAAATTTGTGGTAAAAGATCATTTCTGTGGAAAAATATGATTTTTTAATTTTAGGGCTCTATGTTATAAACTTCTGTGAAGCCCTTGGGGGTTCAAAGTTCTCACTACACATCTAGATAAGTTCCTTAGAGTGTCTAATTTCCAAAATGATGTCACTTGTGGGGGGTTTCCACTGTTTAGGCACATCAGGGGTTCTCCAAACACGACATGGCGTCCGATCCTAATTCCAGCCAATTTTGTATTGAAAAAGTCAAATGGCTCTCCTTCCATTCCGAGCTATGCCATGCACCCAAACAGTGGTTTACTCCCCCATATATGGAGTATCAGTGTACTCAGGATAAATTGCACAACTTTTGGGGTCCAATTTCTTTTGTTATCCTTGGTAAAATAAAAAAATTGGATCTGAAGTAAATGTTTTGTGAAAAAAAGTTAATTGTTCATTTCTTTTTAAACATTCTAAAAATTCCTGTGAAGCACCTGAAGGGTTACTAAACTTCTTGAATGTGGTTTTGAGCACCTTCTGGGGTGCAGTTTTTAGAATGGTGTCACTTTTGGGTATTTTCTATCATATAGACCCCTCAAAGTGACTTCAAATGTGATGAGGTCGATAAAAAAAATAGTGTTGTAAAAATGAGAAATCGCTGTTTAACTTTTAACCCTTATAACTTCCTAACAAAAAAAAATTTTGGTTCCACAATTGTGTTGATGTAAAGTAGACATATGGGAAATCTTACTTATTTAGTATTTTGTGTGACATATCTGTGTGATTTAAGGGCATAAAAATTCAAAATTGGAAAATTGCGAAATTTTCAAAATTTTTGCAAAATTTCCATTTTTTCACAAATAAACACAAATCATATCAAAGAAATTTTACCACTATCATGAAGTACAATATGTCATGAGAAAACAATGTCAGAATCACCGGGATCCATGGAAGCGTTCAAGAGTTATTACCTCATGAAGGGGCAGTGGTCAGAATTGTAAAAATTGGCCCAGTCATTAACGTGCAAACCACACTTGGGGAGTAAGGGGTTAAACATCCAATAGTTTTCCCTATTGATTAGTTTTTTAAATCAATTGGGAATATTATCCGCTGTTTATTTAATGATAATTAGTCTTAAACAATCGGGATTTTTCTCGTGCTCAATTAAGAAGTCTTTTGACAAAATATGTTTAACAGTGAAAGTCTGCGAAGAGACCAATAATATTTAGAATTGAGAGTCCGCAGTGGTTGATACCTTTTAATGGCTAACTGAAAAGATGGTAACAAATTGCAAGCTTTCGAGACTACTCGGGTCTCTTCATCAGGCTAGACTAATACAAAATCTGAAGAATCACATATTTATACACAACACAGCACAGAAACAATGCAATAAAAAAGACAAGTGACGTGAAGCAGAACTGTCATTATGGGAGATAGAGATGAACATAAATATTGGAACAGTTCATAGATAAGGAGTGTGAAAGTTTTATTGCCCTCTGATTGGGGTCTGGTATTGTGTTGTTTTGCCCCCAGAAGGTCTGCAGAGCAAATTCCTTAATTGATGTAAAAAGACATAAATCCATGCGACACATTCATTCCTGCACTGAAAATATCAAAGGTTATCATGAGTTTATATTCCCAAACCTTTCTTTCTCTCTGAGACTTAAAGTTAGCTTTTAATACAAGTAATTTCATGTCCATAATGCTATGACCGGGGATACAAAAGTGTTTGGCCACAGGTAGAAGGAAGAGACCTGCATGAGAAGAGACCAGCACTCGCTTCTTCTGTACAAAAGGTTTTTATTCCAATAAAGATAAAATCAACAACAGTTCACACAACAGTACTGTATGAGGTATAGAGGAAAACCATAAAAAGGTAAGGTAATACATTTCTGACTTTTGTGGTCCTTAATCACTGCTTTGAGCTTTTTAACAGTGCACTATACAGGTAAGCTGAATCACTACCTTTATCTCTTTTCCTATGATTAACAATACCATTCCTTATATTGTATCTCTGTTTATTCATCCTATTGTGAACTGATTGTATCGTTCGACAAACGTATTGCAGATTGCAGTTACATTGCAATAAATAAACCACATAATTAATGTTGCAATTCAAAAATTGGTTGATCCGAAAATCTTCTCTTGTGAACGTAGAATGAAATTCAGCACTACCGTGTGACATTATGCTACATCAAAAGACATTTATTTCCCCCACAGCAGTATGATCCTATAATAAGGGCCAGTGGAATGGATCTTAATATGGGGTGATTGCAGGATGTGTGTACTTGACTCCTGCAAAGTGATTTTTTTAATTCATACTCCTGCGTAAAATAGCATTAGTTCTTTTTGGTATAGTGCCTGAAAGAATAGGATTATTTGTTAGTATTGTCCAGTATTTTGTCAGAACACTTCTTATATTTTTGTAAGATTGGTTAAACTTAGTAATAAAACTGAATTGTATTTTTTTGTTTCGTTCAAAATCCTCTTTTTTTGGTTCGTTAGTTGCTGTATTGATTGTTTTATGGGACTTCCCTTCCGTATTAAGACAATCTATCTGATTTAAATTCCTGGTATGTTTGTGGGCGTCTTTCAATTCTTTAGATATTTTTTCTTCTCACACCTTTTCTGTAAAATGCAAGCTTCTTTAATAAAATCTCTATCAGATGTACAATTATTCCTAATGCACCTATATTCACCATAAGGGATATTCTTAATCCAGCTGAAATAATATCCGCTGAAAAATTCTAGATAACTATTGACATCAATATTCTTAAAGTGTGTTGAAGTCTGAATAGTTCCCAAAATCCAATCTTCCATGCTTCCATGTTGAATACTCTGAGATTTGATTTGCGAGAATTAACAAAAATAAAAAAAAAATACTTGCCACCATTTCACACATGCTGCTCCCTCAGTGAGCGGTCTAATGGCATCACAGGCGGAAGAGTGGGTTCCCCCATAAAGCTCTGCAGGAATCTGATTTACATGGTATAGCACAGTCAATCAGGGGGCTATCACAGGCAGTAGAAAACATATGTGCCAGTCAATAAAGGCAATTTTATTTTGAAAAGGCTGACACACTGGGTGAAATTAGTCAACATGCTCCTAGTGGAGAAGAGGACGACTCCCTACATAATCAAAAACCTACAACATCAGGGGAGCATACAGCCCTAAAGAACACGTACATGCGAACTACATATGAATAAAAATTGCATTTTACTGAAGTCAAGTTAAAAGAAAACAACAACAGTAATCACAAATAAGTGTGGGTGAGGATACAAAAATTGAACCTGGTGGTATATCCTACAATTGTACAAATTACCGCACTGATTCCCTTTTCTGTTACCAAATAACCCTCTGAATAGTATGGGTCAAAAAATAATCTCCACCATTGCCTACACATCTGTATAGTATACAGGTCATAGTATGACTCACTAAGAGTAAGGAGAGTAGAAGTCAAAAAGGAAAGGGCAAGAGAAGTGTCATAAAGTGAGGCATCATTCCTCTCCCAAAGTGAGGGAGAACGTGCAGGAAAAGTGGAATTAGTACTTACCCATGTAGGGGGAGTATACCGGATAACCGTCCAGGGCTGTGCCCCAATGCACGTTTCGCTCATTGGTAGTGATGAGCGAACGTGCTCGTTATGCTCGTTACTCGTCCGAGCATCACTGTACTCACAGTACTCAGCGAGCAGCGAGCATTTACATGTTTTCTTGGCGGGAGTACTGGTGCATGCCCTGCATTTTTGGCGCTCTATAGAACGCCAATCGACATGCAGGGATTGTCTGCCACGCACTGTAATGCCGCAGCCATCTTTCTTGTGGTATTACATTGATTGGCTGGCTGCACAGCGTCATCAGGTGTATAAGAGACCGTGCAGCGCAATGCTCAGCTATGTCTGCTCCGGAATTAGCGAGTGTAGGGAGAGCTGCTGCCGAGATAGGGTCAGATTTGGGGGTTAGAAGTTAGTGTAGGTCTAACATCAAAGAAGACACAAATCCAGCTTAATCAACAGTCCTTCTAAGTAGAGATGAGTGACTTTCCTCCGGGAGGGTCGAGTCGTGTTTCGGACCACCCGACTTTCCCAAAAGTCGAGTTGAACGAAATCGGCCGACTATTGGAAAAAGTCGAAGGTCCGACTGAAACTCGAACCAACCCCAATGCAAGTTAATGGGGAAGAAAAGTCGGCAGGGAGTGGAGGACAGTAAACACACCTACAGTGCCCATTTCAACGCCAACGACATCAATTCTTATTGCTTAAGCTTGGCAACCTTCATTTACTTTATAATAATAGTAACGCATTGAAAACTGGGGGTTTTTTGGCTAAAGTTGTGGGGGGCAGGGCTGTCTCCAGGTTTTCGTGGACCCCAGGAAAAAGAGTCTCAGTGGGCCCCTTTAACACAAACCACAATTCATGATGCTCCGATACGGCAGAGAAATATAGGTATAGTACAATGCCAAATACTTCACTTCTTACATTACATGAGTGATATCTATTGTAAATTTTACAATAGCTCAAAAACCGGACAGTATAGTCCTCCATGCAGTATTATGGGCACCACATAGTGCGCCATACAGAATAATGAGCCCCATGTATTGCTCCATACATAATTGGTCATATATAATGTTCCATACAGTATATGATGAGCTCCACATAATGCTCCAGTATATGATGGTCCCCATATAATGTGCCATACAGTATAGGACGGTCCCCATATATTGCTCCATATAGAATGGGCTCCATATAATGCTCCATACAGAATAGAAAAATCACAATATATGCCCACAAAATGTGAATCTTATACCACCTTAATCTATATATCGCACATTAGTGGTGATCAGAAATTGAAAAGACCCCACACAATGGTATAAAAATATACAAATGTTTTATTGATTAACAATGACGATACAACTTGAATTACATAAAATAATGAAAAGGTACAAAAGCACAGAACCAAGGAGGGACATATGACCATGGTGGGATGAACCAGCCACAGCAGATACCAGTACTAAACTAAATTGTAAATTTCCCTAGGGGAAAAGCCCTACTAATATATAATGGGTAACTAACCGCTAGTATACTTGACCCTGTGAACAATTGGTTAAAGCTGCCAATATGATAGTGCTGTCATTACTGCGGTCATAGCAATGGCATCGTGCTGCTGTAAACAATCTGCACTGCCATATCCCCAAAATGGTCAGGTATATAGAGGGCTATAACAATCACTAGGAGTAGAAAACTAATGGGTGGTCAAAATGAACCTACCGCTAGTTCTGCTGGGATCCACCTGGACGTCCCTCTGCCCCAATGTGCGATCCATACAGAATAGGCCACATATGTGCTCCGTATGATGCTCCCTATATAAAGGGCCCTATATGATGCCCCATAAATAATGAACCCCATATGATGCTCTAGTATATGATGGGCCCTATATATGATGCTTCAGTGTAGGATGAGCCCCATATAATGCTACAAATATAATGGTCCCCATATATAATGCTTCATATATAATGGGCTCTATGTGATGCTCCATATATAATGTGCCCCATATGATGTGCCATATATAATGGGCCCCATATGATGCTCCAGTATATGATGTGCCCCATGGATGATACTCCAGTGTATGATGGGCCTATATTATGCTCCATATATAATAGGCCCCATATGATGCTCCAGTGTATAATGGGCCCCATATGATGCTCCAGTATATGATGTGCCCCATGGATGATACTCCAGTGTATGATGGACCTATATTATGCTCCATATATAATAGGCCCCATATGATGCTCCAGTGTATAATGGGCCCCGTATATGATGCTCCAGTGTATGATGAGCCCCATTTATAATGCTCCAGTGTATGACGGGCCCCATATATAATGCTCCAGTGTATAATGGTCCCTATCTATGATGCTCAAGTGTATGATGGGCCTATATAATGCTCCATATATAATTGGCCTCATATGATGCTCCAGTGTATGATGGGCCCCATGGATGATGCTCCAGTGTATGATGGGCCTATACCTATATAATGATCATATATAATGGGACCCATATGATGCTCCAGTATATGATGGGCCCCATGGATGATGCTCCATGTTATGATGGGCCTATATAATGCTCCATATATAATGGGCCCCATATGATGCTCCAGTATATGATGGGCCCCATTGATGATGCAGCAGTGTATGATGGGCTTATATAATGCTCCATATATAATGGGCCCCATATGATGCTCCAGTGTATGATGGGAACCATGGATGATGCTCCAGTGTATGATGGGCCTATATAATGCCCCATATATAGTGGGCCCCATATGATTCTCCAGTATATGATGGGCCCCATGGCTGATGCTCCAGTGTATGATGGGCCTATATAATGCTCCATATATAATGGGCCCCATATGATGCTCCAGTATATGATGGGCCCCATGGATGATGCTCTAGTGTATGATGGGCCTATATAATGCTCCATATATAATGGGCCCCATATGATGCTCCAGTATATGATGGGCCCCATGGATGGTGTTCCAGTGTATGATGGGCCTATATAATGCTCCAGTGTTTAATGGGCCCCGTATATGATGATCCAGTGAATGATGGGCCCCATGGATGATGCTCAAGTGTATGATGGGCCTATATAATGCTCCATATATAATGGGACCCATATGATGCTCCAGTATATGATGGGCCCCATGGATGATGTTCCAGTGTATGATGGGCCTATATAATGCTCCATATATAATGGGCCCCATATGATGCTCCAGTATATGATGGGCCCCATGGATGATGCTCCAGTTTATGATGGGCCTATATAATGCTACATATATAATGGGCACCATATGATGCTCCAGTGTATGATGGGCCCCATGGATGATGCTCCAGTGTATGATGGGCCTATATAATGCTCCATATATAATGCTCCCCATATGATGCTCTGGTATATGATGGGCCCCATGGATGATGCTCCAGTGTATGATGGGCCTATATAATGCTCCATATATAATGGGCTCCACATGATGCTCCAGTGTATAATGGGCCACGTATATGATGCTCCAGTGTATGATGGGCCTATATAATGCTCCATATATAATGGGCCCCATATGATGCTCCAGTATATGATGGGCCCCATGGCTGATGCTCCAGTGTATGATGGGCCTATATACACTGTGTTCCAAATTATTATGCAAAAATTGTTTACGAGTGATAAGGTAAGATTTTTTTTGTATGTCAGTTAAACTCATTGATGGTGATGTGTGTCAGGGCTCTTTATATCACTGTAAGCAATTGCAGACACCTGTGCTAATTAGTTTGGCATGTGTGTCCAATGAAAGGCAAGACTACTTAAGAAGGCTGTCCCACATTATTAAGCAGCCTACATTTTCTGCCAAAATGGGAAAGAAAAAGGATGTGTCGGCTGCTGAGAAGCAACAAATTGTGGAGTGTTTAGGTCAAGGCATGACTACAATCAACATTGCCAAGACACTTCATCGTGATCATCGCACAATCAAGAAGTATGTAGCTGATTCACAGTACACACGTGTGCGTGCTGATAAGGGAAAATTGAGGACTCTTTCCTACACGCAATTACGTCAGGTTAAAAGAGAAGCGGCAAAAAAGCCTTGTCATAGAAGTAGACAAGTTTTTGAAGCTGCTGGTGCCTCCAACGTCCCCTGAACAACAAGATGCAGGGTCCTTCAGAGGTTTGCAGCTGTGCGTAAGCCATCCTGTCGACCTCCTCTATCCACTGCACACAAGTAGAAACGGCTCCAGTGGGCCAAACAATACATGAAGACTGACTTCAAAACTGTTTTGTTCACCGATGAGTGCCGTGCAACGCTCGATGGTCCAGATGGATGGAGTGGAGGATGGCTGGTTGATGGACACCCCATGCAAACACGGCTACGGCGCCAACAATGAGGAGGTGGAGTAATGTTTTGGGCTGGAATCATGGGGAGAGAGATTATCGGCCCCTTTAGGATCCCTGAAGGGGTAAAGATGAACTCCATAGTGTATGTTGAGTTTCTCAAACAGCACTTCCTGCCATGGTTCAAGAAGAAGAACCGTGCATTCCGCAGCAAGATCATTTTCATGCTTGATAATGCACCGTCTCATGCTGCACATAGCACATCTGCATCTCTGGCTGCTATGGGCATAAAAGAGGACAAACTTATGGTGTGGCCCCCATGCTCCCCTGACCTCAACCCCATTGAGAACCTCTGGAGCATCATCAAAAGGAGTGTCTATGATGGCAGGAGGCAGTTCACATCTAAGCAACAGCTCTGGAGGGTATTCTGTCCTCATGCAAAACAATTGAAGCAGAAACCATCCAAAACCTGACAAATTCAATGGACGAGAGAGTTCAGAAGCTCCTTTCGAACAAGTGGTCCTATGTGCAAATGTAACATCACCTAGAATAAAGTTTTGAGTTGAAAACTGTTTGATTTCAGTTTGTAAGAACCTGCTAATGCTTATAATTTCAAAAATGACCATTTTTTTGTTCTTTATTAAAATGAAAAGGTTGAAATCTCTGCTTTGCATAATAATTTGGAACATGCATTTTAAGTGCAGTTTGAGTGCTTTATTTTTTAAAAAATATTCTGTTATCATAGGCAGTTTGTACAAAAACCTTTCAATTGTTCTCTAATAGTTATTTGACTGGAAAATTACAATGACTGAAATTCATACAGGTAATTTTGGAAAATCTGAGAAAATATTATTTGCATAATATTTTGGAACACAGTGTAATGCTCGATATACTGTATAATGGGCCCCATATGATGCTCCAATGTATGAAGGACCCCATTTATAATGCTCCAGTGTATCATGTGACCCATATATAATGCTCCAGTGTATAATGGGCCCTATCTATGATGCTCAAGTGTATGATGGCCCCATATATAATTCTCCAGTGTATAATGCTCTCCATATATTGCTCCAAACATTAAAAAAATGAAATACCTCTCCTGGCTGGGCACTGCTCTACTCTGGACTCCTCAGCGTCGCCATCTTCCAGCTCTCTGCACTGTGACTGTACAGGCAGAGGGCGCACAGACGTGACGTCATCGCGCTCTCTGACCTGAGTGTCAATATCAGGAAACGCGGAAGACGTCACAGCGGTGGAGCAGGGACAGGTAAGTATTGCAAATGCTGGGGCCCTGAGCAAGCCGGGGAGATGCACTTGTAGGCCCTGGCACTGGCACAGGGCCCCTCATAGTACGCCAGTGTCTCTGACGGTGAGTGGGCCCCCCCCCACCTGCTCAGGGCCCTGGCACTTGCCCTGGTGCGCCCGGTGCTGATGCCAGCCCTGGGGGGGTACAGCCCAGTTAGGGAGGTTGAAAAACTGGCATATGTTGAGGTGTAGGCTAGACATTCAGCAGCTGCAAATGAAGGAAATGGAGAAGTCGAAGGAAGAGGAGGACAAAGCAAGCCATTTTGCTGGCAACCTATGTGTCATCAGGGGAAGGTGGTACAAAATCCTTTGAAACCCAGGCATGGTTCATTTTAATGAAGGTGAAATCATCAACATTTTGGGTCGACAGCAGGGTCCTTCTTTCTGTCAGCATTGATCCAGCAGCACTGAAGACTCTTTCTGATAGCACACTACCAGCAGGGCAAGCGAGCTCCTGTAAGGCATATTGTGCCAATTCAGGCCAGGTGTCCAGTTTACAGGCCCAGTAGTCAAAGAGGAATGACCTGTGAGGGAGAACATCGATAGAGGAGGAGAGGTAATTTTGAACCATAGTTGACAACTGCTGTCTCCTGTCTGTTGCAATCGATTCAGTATTAATAGTCGTGTGAGCGGTACTCGAGAAATCAGTCCACAACACAAATGGTCATGAAATCCCTGTCTCCAACGCCACTTCGGCTGTGTGCACCACAAACACCTCTTCCATTTGGCCCAGTACGGCTCGTGGTAGAACCTGCAGCGATGCTGTGTGCTGGGAATGCCTCCAACAAACGGTTTACCAGAGTTGCTTGTTTGTTCACCAATATTAGCTCTAGGTTCTCCTGTGGCATGATGTTCTATAATTTGCCTTTATAGCGTGGATAGAGGATGCTGGCCAACCAGTAGTCGACATCCTTCAAAATTTTGGCAATGCGGGGGTCCCTTTTTAGGATCTGCAAGATAAAATCACACATGTGGGCCAATGTTCCAGGTGTCAATGATGCACTGCCAGTGGTGGGTGGAGGAGCAATTTCTGCCAAATCCACATCCCTCCAGTCACGCACAAACCCTGTACCAGACCTTGGCAAGCCAACATTTTCTCTTGCCCCCTGAGAAGCATCCGCCTCCCCAAAATAATCACCCCCTCATCCTCCTCCTCTTCCTCTTCTTCCTCCACCTCGTCCAGTACAGTTCCCTGAGCAGACAATGGCTGACTGTCATCAAGGCTTCCCTCCTCCTCCTCTTCCGCTGCAGATGCCTGATCCTTAATGTGCGTCAAAGTTTGCATGAGCAGACGCATAAGTGGGATGCTCATGCTTATGATGGCGTCGTCTGCGCTTACCAGCCATGTGCATTCCTCAAAAAAGCTGAAGGACTTTACAGAGGTCTTTCAGCTTTGACCACTGCACACCCGACAACTTGATGTCTGCCCTCAAACTGCCTGCCCGTGTATCCTCCCACAAATGCATTACAGCCTGCCTCTGTTCACACAGCCTCTCAACCATGTGCATGGTGGAGTTCCACCTTGTTGCAACGTCTATGATTAGGCGGTGCTTGGCGAGGTGGAGCGATCCCTGCAGCCTCTGCATACGACTGGAGTCTATGGGCGAGCAACGGATGTGTGAGCAGTCTTCGCACCTTATGTAGCAGGACTGGTAACTCCGGATAATTATTTATGAAGCACTGCACCACCAGGTTCAAGGTGTGAGCCAGGCAAAGTATGTGTCTTAGTTTTGCCAGGGCTATGACCGCCACAAAATTACGCCATTATCACTGACTACTTTGCCAGGCGCAAGATGTGGAACTGCCCAGCCATGACTCAGTTTCTCGCTGAAAGTAGTTGGCCAGTACCTCTGTAGTGTGTCTGTTGTCGCCCAAAGACATCATCTTTAAAACAGCCTGCTGACGCTTACCATTAGCTGTTCGATCATGGAACAACTTGTGTGCAACACTGGCAGCTGCTGATGGAGTGCTCATGCGACTTTGCTCTGTCGACGAGCTTTCACTTCTGGAGGAGGAGGGTCGAACGCCTACAGCCAACTGTTGACTATACCGTGGTCAAGGCAGCACTGTCCCACCGCCGCTGTCTCCTGTGAACCATGCATTCACCACATTAACCCAATGCGCAGTGATGGACATGTAACAGCCCGGGCCATGCCTACTGGCCCATGCATCTGTTGTGAGGTGCACCTTTCCATTCACTGATTGTTTGAGTGCATGTACAATGCGGTCTTTCACATGCAGGTGGAGGGCAGGGATGGCTTTTCTAGAAAAGAAGTACCGACTGAGTATGTCATAGCATGGGACAGCGTAGGCCATGAGCTCAGGGAACGCTGCGCTTTCAACCAAATGGAAGGGCATCATCTCTAATGAGATCAGTTTGGCAATGTAGGCGTTCAAAGCCAGTGTATGCGGATGAAAGGATGAGTACTTTCTTGTCCTACTCAGAGTGTCTGCTAGGGTGAGCTGGACTTGAGAGCTGCATATTGGGGAACTAGCGGTGGACATGGCGGACTGAGAGGGGGTTGGTGATAGTGATGGTGGTGATGGCCTGGATTCAGTCTTTCGTTGGAAAAACATTGTGATTCCCTGACTGCTTTGGCCTTGCGACAACACCTCAACATTTCTTGCTGGTGGTGTGCTTACTGGTGGGCTTACAGTGGGGGGAAGCGATATAGCGTTGCTGGCTTCCTTCAGTCGGAGCAGGTGCATATGTGCTACCTGAGGTTTTGTAGTCCATCCACGCTTACAAGTGCATGGTATTTACATGTCTAAGCATGCAACTGGTATTCAAATTTCAGAGATTTTTCCCTCGGCTAAAGGTCCTTCCGCACTTCTTACAGATAACCTTTGCCTCATCAATAGGATTTTGGTCAAAAAAGTGCCACACTGCACTCTTCCTACTATGGGCTAAATTTTCAGGGCTTGCACACTGTGCTAATTTGACCGTCTGGCCAAGCTATCCTGCAACTCTTTTTGTTTTTAACACGTTTTTGGACTGTTATGGGGCTGCCAGATAACTGCAGCTGCGATGTCGATGCCTGCTACTGATCCTCCTCCTCTTCTGAGCTATTGCCAGTGGCACCCTCTTCCCCCAATAGATGCCAATCCGGGTCAACAACTGGGTCATCCATCACCTCCTCTTCAATTTCATCTGCACCTTCCTCTGTGTCACCGTGTCAGGTGGTAGAGTATGCAGGAAGGGGCACCTGAGTTTCATAAGGGTCAGAATCTGGCTCAGTAGACTGCGAGGGCAATGCAGTGCTCTGGGTTAATGTACCAGCAGAATCATATAGCAGTGGCTGTGCATCAGTGCACTCCATGTCATATTCATCTTGAACTGGGGAATTCAGGATTTCACTTGATAACACAGGCATTGGATGTGAAAAGAGCTCCAGGGAGTAATCTGAAGTGTGCCCTGCCGCATCCTTCACTTTTGTTGGGAGTGAAGTACACAAGGAAAGGTGTAGTTCTTGACCAGGAGCCTGCACTGATGACTCAGAGCTTGCAGTTTTTGAAACTTCAGAAGAGGAGGCGATAGAGCTGGAGGCTGTTTCAGCAATGTAAGCCAAAACCTGTTCCTGATGCTCCCGCTTTAAAATCGGTTTACCTACTCCCAGAAAAGGGAGCCTTCCAGGCCTTCTGGAGCCAGATGATGACGCAGGCTCAACACCTCCTGCCTTAGGTGCTATTGTGCTTTTGGCACTACCAGCAGATGCACCCCAACCACCATCAGTACCAGCTGCCCCCCCCCCGCCTACGTCCGCGCCCTCTTCCACCATACTGCCTCATGTTTGGGAAAATGTACCAAAAATACCAGCAGATATATGGTACTGTATCAGAAGCGTACAGCTGTTTACAGAGTAGGGGGAAAATTAAATCTCTGTATATATTTCCGGAGTCACACACAGATGCTCACTCAGTATGGATTTGACCGGAATACAAAAAGCAGAAAAAAGGTACTGTATCAGAAGGTACCAGGTGTATATAGTGTAGGGGAAAATTTAAATCTCCGTATATATTTTGGGAGTCACACACAGACGCTCTCTCAGTATGGATTTGACCGTAATACAAAAGGCAGAAAGAAGGTAATGTATCAGAAGATACCAGGTGTATATAGTATAGGGAAAAATTTAAATCTCCGTATATATTTCCAGAGTCACACACAGACGCTCACTCAGTACAGTATGGATTTGCCCAGAATACAAAAAGCAGAAAAAAGGTACTGTATCAGAAGATACCAAGTGTATATACTGTAGGGGAAAATTTAAATCATTGTATATATTTTCGGAGTCACACACAGATAGTCAGCATGTATTTGTCCGTAATACCAGTCGGTACACGGTAGTGTTTTTGAGGAGCGTACAGCTCTATACGGTTTGGGAAAAAATGAACGCTCGGTAACTGTGCAGAAAAAAAGAATAAAAGTATTAGTGCTGTGTAAAAAGCAGTCTGCACAGCAGTGTACACACAGCAATACAGCTATCAGGCAGCCTAATAACCAGCGCTGCTGCACAGAAGAAAATCCTCCCCTGTCACTGCACACTAACTGTACAGCACAATTGCTATCAGCACAAGCACAAAAGAACTTATCTTTCCAGCCCTAACTCTCTCCCTACTGATAAACTGCGTCAGCAACCTCTCCCTACTGTTAAGATCGTCAGAAGCAAAATGGCGGTCGGCGGTTAGGGCTTTTATAGACACTATGACGCCCCCCAAAGCAAGCCAATCACTGCAATGCCCTTCTCTAAGATACTGGTGGACGCTGCCCATGTTATCTCGTTGCCCACAGTGTACATCCTTGCTCATTGGCTGAAAAAGGCACCTGCAAGCATTATGGGAAAACCGACTTTGGCGCTCGTTTCGACGACAGCATGGCCGACTTCACACTATGGTCGGGTTTCGCTCGGTGAAATCCGACTTTGGCGAAAGTCGGTGACTTATGAATCTGACCGACCTGTTTCGCTCAACTCTTCTTCTAAGGACTAATTACGGCATATATAGATTGTAGTGCTAGGCAGGCAGGGAGTGTATGTGCGTATATACATATCAGTGCAAGTTATGCACGCACTGTATGTGGGTATACAGATCTCAGTAGCAGACAGACAGGCATACTATGTGGCTTCCTTAATTGCATACATCAAGAGGGTCCATTCTATTACTGTCTGCTGCCTATAAGCTATATTGACCGTATCTACACAGCACTAGGTCTCAGTGAGTAGCAAATTTTTTTGGCATCTTAATCCTGATTATTTTTTTCCAAAGCAATCCAGAACCCCTTTTTTTGTCTAATTGCTTGTTGACACTGCAGAATACAGGCAGATCCTGTTCATAGTACAGTGTGAAAATACAGCTACGGTATTTTAAATGGGTTTGCCTGTCCCAGGCCTGACATCTGAGTGCGCCTAAAAATCTGCCATCTTTTGTGTTACTGTAGAGTTTTTTGGAGTGTCTTCTACAATTTTTTGACACCATTTTGCTGTCCAAAAAATATTTATCTGCCCAAAAAATATTAGGCTACAGGCAGATATATTACACTTGGTTTTGTCCGCCACATGAATAGCATGTCATTGCGCTAAAAATTTTGCCATTTCAGGCCTCCATAGAATTTTTTCTGCTGTGTCACTCATAGGCTACGTATTGACACAATTTTGCTGGCCAAAAAAAAAAATACAGGGCAGATTTTTGAAAGTTGGCTCTCTTTTTCAGACGCCTGATCTATCAGTGTGCTAAAAATTGTGGCATTTCAGGCCTACATTCCCCTTTATTGCTGTCTGTTACCCTATTTGTTTACAGTCTTTTTGGGTTAAAAAAAAAATCAAGCCCACATATTGACCAGTGTGTTATCTGTGTCAGGTGCCTATGTGTCTGTGTGCTAAAAATTGTGGCATTTTAGGGCTACATTACACTGGATTTGCTGAGTCTTTTTGGGTAAAAAAAAAAAATCCAGCCCACATATTGACCAGTGTGTTATCTGTGTCAGATGCTTATCTCTCTCTGTGCTAAAAAATTGTGGCATTTCAGGCCTATATTACACTGGATTTGCTGTGTATTGCCCTATTTCTATACAATCTTTTGGGGTAAAAAAAAAAAAATCCAGCCCACATTTTGACCAGTGTGTTATTTGTGTCAGACATCTGTCTCTCTGTGTGCGAAAAATTGTAGCATTTCAGGGCAACATTCCCCTTTTTTTGCTGTGTCTTACCTATTTGTATACAGTCTTTAGGGTAAAAAAATAAATAAATCCAGCCCACATATTGACCAGTGTGTTATCTGTGTCAGACGTATATCTCTCTGTGTGCTAAAAATTGTGACATTTCAGGCCTACATTACATTGGATTTGCTGTGTGTTACCCTATTTCTATACAATCTTTTAGGGTAAAAAATAAATAAATCCAGGCCACATATTGACCAGTGTGTTATCTGTGTCAGACGCCTATACCTCTGTGTGCTAAAAATTGTGGCATTTCAGGGCTACATTACACTGGATTTGCTGTGTGTTACCCTATTTCTATACAGTCTTTTGGGGTAAAAAATAAATAAATCCAGGCCACATATTGACCAGTGTGTTATCTGTGTCAAAGGTCTATCTCTCTGTGTGCTAAAAGTTCTGGCATTTCAGGGCTACATTTATTAGGATTCGAGTTACCACTTCTGCACAGGGGGAATGTCGAGCTATTCCCGCTGTGGTCCCCCATCCATCTTCGACCGCAGTGGAGCCTACTCAGCAGAGACGTCGGTCCCAGCGTCTCGCCCAGTTTGATGCTGTGCGGAGACTTACTGCTGCCTCTCCTGGATCCTCTGTTGTAACCAGCGTTGGAAAAGGCAGCTTTGGGACTAAGTCCTCTGTTTCTCCTTCTGAGCATGCCCAGGGCAAGATCTCCCATTGGAGATCAGAGGTCACATGCTCAGATACAGCGAAGTCTCCTATTGGTCCTCCAGGAAGGTCCTGAAGCTGTTTGTGTTCTGAAGCAGTTTCCTATTGGTCTGTTCGGGAAGGTCTTGTACTCATGGCTACTATAAAAGGGTTGCATAACCGCACGGCCGTGCGCTAGTATCATATCTGTTACGTGCTTGCGCCAGTGTGGTCTTATGCATGTGATTAGGGACTCGGCTGAAATAAGCCCCTAGAATACCGGCACCTCCGGTGAGGAGTTTGTGTGTTTGGATTCAGGGCTCTGGCTGCAATAAGCCCCTAGTATACTGGCACCTCCGGTGAGGAGTTTGCTGTGTGTATGGCATGACCACAGACTGCAATCGCTTAGCAGTCATCTGTGTCGCCTGTGAATCTGACAGGACACAGTCTTTTTCACAGCGGCTCTGTGAAGTAACAGGGTTCGCTTATACCGCCATATAGCACCACAGCATTTTAGTTAGCGACTCTGTGGTCTAACGGAGTTCGCATATACCGCCACATAGTGCTACGGCATTTATATCTGCGACTCTGTGGGACAAGAGAGCTCGCTCATACTGCCTATTTGCGCCATTTTACTAGCAGCAGGCTCTGCCTGCAAGTTGGACCCCTTGCTGCGAACGCACCTCTCCTTAATATCTTTTAGGTGCGCTCCGCCAGCCCTAACAACATTACACTGGATTTTTGACAAAAGCCGACCTTCCGGATACACATATTAGTAGAAAAATCCCCAAACTTCAATATATACATGGCATCAAGTCAAAAGGGGACGGGAGGGGCAATCTCCCACAATATAGATACTACAGACAAAAAAAGAAGCATGCTGCCCCATAAATAATGATCAAAATATACAAATCATGCAAAGAATAAAAACTTTATTGAAAAACCTTAAAATCATACAAGAAGTGTAAAAGGTATCGGTAAATGACACGACAGGACATGCGCAGCAGTAAGAAATATATAGCTGCACTAAATGTGGTACAAAGAATACATCCACCATGGGTAGTGTAACTAGGTGGATATCCTAACCATGCCAAGGGTTGGAAGGAAAATGCAATACATATGACTTGATAAGTCTAAAGGGTATGCCACACTAAACAACATCGCTAACGGGATCGCTAAAAAACGTCACTATTTAGCGATCCCGTTAGCGATGTTGTTGTGTGCGGCAGCTGCCAGCGACGAGCTTCCTGCTGTGATCTCGCTCGTCGCTGACATCGTTCCGGACCCTATTTTATCGTTGGCGCCCCCCCTGGTAAGTATATATCGCTGAGTGTGGCACATTTTTGTGAACAATATGCGACCTCGTTAACGATGCATTAGTCAGCGGCGGAGGCGGGACTTTTTTCTTTCATTAACGCCCTTCAGCTCCGATTGGTGACCACAACATCACCTCAGCTATAACTGCGCCCCCATCCATTGTTTCCAGAGCACTTTATGGGTCTCTTTTTGCGTTGTTGCGAGGATAGTATCGCGTGTCGGAGTTTTGCGATCCTATTTGTGGCGCAGTGGTGGGTTTTTGCGATCTTGTCTGAGTAGCATCAGTAGCTAGAGCACCATCCTTCCTCATTTGGATCTTCGGGATATTTTGATTCAAGGTACATATTATTTCTGATGTTGTTTGATAATGTTTTTTAACCTTATTTTTTTTTTTTCGTCTGCTTTATTTATTTTACATCCCTGACCTTATTTTTTTTTTTTACACCCCCCACCATTGTAGACACTTGTAAACTGTATATTAAATGTTAACAGAAAAGTTTATTTTTTTTTTTATATATTTTTTATTCTATTCTTTATTTTATTTTGTTTCAACACTTTATTAATAGTAATTAATTAGTAATTAACTTTTCTCTTCTTTACCGTACAGGTTGCACATAATGAACCTGTCCACAGCGGAGCGTGTGATTGTGGCAGTTGCACTGTCAATGGAGGCAGATCGTCAGGAAGAGGCGCGGGTGGAAGAGAGGCGCTCCAAGCGAAAGCGTCGCATGTGGACCAGGGAATGGCTGGAGCAGAGGTCCAAATTCACCCACATGCATCTAGTGAGGGAGTTGCAGGAGAAGAATCCGCAGGATTTCCGGAATTATCTACGTATGTCGGAGGATTCATTCAAGCTCCTACTGGAAGCTGTGAGGCCACTCATTGAACGGCAGGATACCCGGATGCGTGCAGCTGTTTCAGCAGAGGAACGTTTGGCAGTAACGCTGCGATTTCTGGCAACCGGACGTTCAATGAAGGATTTGCAATATTCTGCTGCAATTTCTCGGTCGCTGCTTGGAGAACTAATTCCGGAGACCTGTAACGCCATCGTCCGCAGTTTACGGAGCTACATGCCTTTTCCCAAATCAGTGGCGGAATGGCAAATTATTGCCTCTGATTTTGAAAGGATTTGGCAGTTCCCAAACTGTGGTGGTGCCTTGGATGGCAAACATGTGCGGATCACGCAACCAGCCAAAAGCGGATCCTTTTTTCATAATTACAAGGGCTACTTCAGCGTGATCCTCATGGCCCTTGTTAATGCCAATTATGAATTTATTGACGTTAATGTTGGCATTAATGGAAGGGTTTCTGACGGTGGCGTTTTGGAGCACACAAGTTTTGGTGAACGGTTGTTGAATAATAAACTTAACTTGCCAACCAACATGGACACCACCGCCAACCTAAACTTTGTGTTTGTGGGCGATGAAGCCTTCCCCCTTCATGAGCATCTTGTTAAACCATATCCACAAAAGACTTTGACAGGGGAAAGGCGGATTTTTAATTACAGACTGTCTAGGGCACGGCGCGTTGTGGAGAATGCCTTCGGCATAATGGCCAACCGCTTCAGGGTTTTCCACACTCCAATCAACATGAAGCTGGAATCCATAGACTCTGTGGTGTTGGCCTGTTGTGTGCTGCACAATTTTCTAAGAAAACGCGATGCTGGTACTTACAGTCCGCCAGGATTCATGGACTCGGACAACAATGGTGACGTGGTCCTCGGAGAATGGCGTGACAATGATCCCGCTATTACAGGCCTTCAACCTGTCAATCAAGGCAGGAGCAAGGACAATGCGAAGGCCGGCCGAGACAAGTACTGCCAATACTTTAATGGGCCTGGTGCAGTGAGTTGGCAGCATCAGGTCTAATTTGATTTTTATAATGTGTGACTTTACCCTTTTTTTAACAATCTTTTGATAATAAAATATTTTTATTTTAAAAATGCATTCGTGTTTTTTTCAATTATTTTACCAATATGGGAGAAGGGCTAATGATGGGTGAGATGTGGGGAAGGAGTAATGGGGATGGCAAAGAGACATGTTACCAGCAGCTGCAGTTTTTAAAATCTTTTCAAAGGCTTTTTTGTTGTCTATTTTTTGTTTTACATTGTATCTACTTGTCACACACGTGCTCATGGGAGTACCATCAGTCATAGGAGTTAATTGTTAAAAAAATAAAGAAAAAAGTTTCAAATATTTTCAATTATTTAAAGGGCATATGGTCTCAGTAGCGTTCAAACATTATAATTATATATAACAGATAATACACCACAGCTGCATATATAAAGTTTAAATATATAATATATATATTTTAGTCATAATATGAAAGATTAAAAAATTGTTATACATATATTTGAAATTTCTTGGGAGGTAAAGGTCAACATTCACCAGGGAATCAGCTATTCACAGATATGCGACGTCATTGTGATCGCAATGTGACTACTCACACAGCTACACATATGCATACACATATGCAAAAAGCCATTGTGATTTGCAAGGGGATTAGCGAGCCCCAGCCATCAAGATATGCGACGTTATTGTCATCGCAATTTGACTACTCACGCTATGCAAAAAGCCATTGTGACTTGCAAAGGGGATTAGCGAGCCCCAGCCATCAAAATATGCGACTTTATTGTCATAGCAATTTGAGTACTCACACTATGCAAAAAGCCATTGTGACTTTCAAAGGGGATTAGCGAGCCCCAGCCATCAAGATATGCGACGTTATTGTCATCGCAATTTGACTACTCACGCTATGCAAAAAGCCATTGTGACTTGCAAAGGGGATTAGCGAGCCCCAGCCATCAAGATATGCGACGTTATTGTCATCGCAATTTGACTACTCACGCTATGCAAAAAGCCATTGTGACTTGCAAAGGGGATTAGCGAGCCCCAGCCATCAAGATATGCGACGTTATTGTCATAGCAATTTGACTACTCACACTATGCAAAAAGCCATTGTGACTTTCAAAGGGGATTAGCGAGCCCCAGCCATCAAGATATGCGACATTATTGTCATCGCGATTTGACTACTCACGCTATGCAAAAAGCCATTGTGACTTGCAAGGTGAAGATTGTCACGAGCCCCAGCCATAAAGACATAACACGCCATTGTGATCGCCTACCTTGGAAGTGGTATTGCGATTGCAACAGCATCTCATATCTGTGCTTGTCTGCCGCACGGCTGCTGCGGTTACTTTTCAATCGCAAAAACCTTTTGCGTCGCGGTGCGGCCGCACGTAACGTGCGCACGCTGTGACGTCATGGCGCTGGCGTCGCCCAATGCTCTGTTGTTTGTGATGGCGGCAATGGCGGCAGCGAGACAGAGACAGCGTGGCCCAAAATGGGCGGACGAGGAGGTCCGCTATTTAATAAAAAAGACGGACCTCTGGGACTACCACTGCAGGCTACCTGTGGCGCATCCAATGCGCCACAAAAGGGTATGCCTGCAGAGGATCCAGCGGGGCCTGCAGAGGAGATTTAATGTCTGTCGTACAAGAGCACAGATCAGGAAGAAGCTGGCGGACCTGCGATATCGCTCACGCGATAGGGTCGCCAGCATCCGGGCCCAGCTCCGCAGGCCTCTGAGTGAGTATTGATGAGGGTATCTGGATAGGTTATGTTTTGTGGGGTAGGCTACTTTCACACTTGCGTTTTTTAGCGATGCGTTTCGAGCGCACAAGCAGCGCATTAAAAGAACGCATGCAAACGCTTATAAACGCTGCGATATTTAGTCGCATCAGCATGCGCATTTCGACAAAAAAAAACAGCGTTTGTCTGCGATTTCATGCGTTTTTTGCATGCGTTTGGGTTGTTTTGGCGCATGCGTTGTCTATGTGTCACATTTCTATCATCTCTGTCTCCATCATCTCTGGCTCTATCATCTCTTTTTTTTTTTTTGACCGGAAAAAAAATTGCAACATGTAGCGGCTAGCACGTATGCGTTCACACCGGGAAAATGCGCAGCGCACGACAAACGCACATGAACGCGTGCAAGCGCTAAACCCTGCGCCCGCCATGTTAAAGATAGGGGAACATTGCGCATGCGTCCGATAGCGCAAGTTGCGCTGTGCAATAAAACGCAAGTAGCCTTATCTACCTATATCAATGCACCCGCAGTGATGGGAGTACCAGCAGTGATAGGGCAGGCAGTAAAGGGAGTACCAGTCGTGAGGGGGTTTACAGGCATAGATGGAAGTACTGGCAGTAACGGGGTTAGTAGAAGGATTATTTGACTGAATTGTATATTTTATTTACAGCACCACCTTCACCAGCTGCTGCGGCTACCCCTCCACCTCCATCTCCTTCCCCGGCTACCCTCCACCACCATCCTCACCACACCTCTCCATCCCTTCAGCCCCTTCCCTGGCAGCAACCCCCCCTCCACAGTCGGGGTCATCCAGCACCTCACCTTCCATTGCCTTCTCTCCAGCATCATCCCGTCACACGGATGCAGGCTCCCCATCAGGTAATTAACGCACATTATATAAGCTTCAGACAAGTTTGAGAACTTTGTAAGGTCTTATGTGTGTAATGGCTGTTGTGATATAAAAAAAATTTTCTGTTTCCCTAGCCGGCGGACCAACAGGTTCTGGGTGGGCAGTGAGCGGGTCGTCTGACGACAACCGTAAGTGTTAATTAACATAACATGTACATGTTGATGTTGCAACAGAATTCACTATTAACTGTTACCTTTTCCTCCACAGAAATCCCGACTGCCCAGGACCTGTTGGTGTCCCACCGCCGGGTGATTGCGAAAATGTGCAGCGCTGTAGCAGTGATGCAGACTGCGGTGGCAGAGCTGCAAAGTGCAATGGGAGCTCTGCATCAACACGGGGTGATGCTGGAGAGGGCAGCGGCTGGACACCTGGGCCCTCATTATTTTTTTTTTTTTTTTTTATTTTGTTAATAATTAGTTTATAATTTTTTTTTATTTTGTTATGTTTTTTTTTTTTATTTAAATTTTATATCTTTATTTAAAAAAAATATATATATATGAAAATAATATATATTTAATATTTACGTTAATCTACGCAGGTGTGGTGTATTATTTTTTAGTATAAGGTTTTAGCGCTAGTGTGACCAGGGGCCTTAAAAAAAAATGTTAATTTTTGATATTTTTTTCATTTCATTTTTTCCCTATGATGTAACACCTATGATAGCTGGTACTCCCATGACCCCATGTGTGACAAGTAGATGTAATAAAAATACAACATTTTAATAGTTGACATCACATAAGAAAAGACCACAATTCATTAGATAAATAAGTTTTTTTATTAAAAAAAGGTAACAATGTAAAAATATAAAAACAACCAAAAAAAACTTTAGTAAAACATTTTAAAAACTACAACTGCTGGTAAGATGGATCATTGCCATTACCACGCTGCCTCTGAGGTGAATAAAAATAAGGGGGAGCACCAGCGTTTGGGTTTATCCCAACTGGGTTTGGCACAGGATTGTGCGGCCACGAATAGTCCGGGTACTGCGGTCTTGGCATGACGACATATCTGTTGTCCAGGTTTCCAAAAGACGCTTGATTCAGTACCTCTAACATCAGTCTCTCAGCATGAAGCCGCTGAACAGGATCCAGAGTAGGCAGCCTCTCATTCGCAAAATATGCAAAGCCAGTTATTTTTGTTTCTTTTTCTGCCGTAAGAAGTTTTTTTGCAATTTCCACCAATTCAGGAGTAGCCGAGGTGGGAGCCGAGGTGGGAGCCTTCCTTTTCGTTCCTGAAAGTGAAAGCCGCCTCCGCACAGATGATGGTGGCTCGACTACTTCTCTATGTGATCCGGCATGCTGTCTTGTTCAGTTGGAGGTGTGGAGACCGCCTCTTCTGTGTCCTGCATGAACAAAAAACAAATGGTAAATCACAAAGACAAAGAAATTAATCTTCACACTATAACACCCAAATACAGCAAAAATGTGAAAACAACACTTTTTAATGGAAAGGCCTCAACCGTTGAGCTACATAAATTCTCAGTACGTGAAGGGATATATTCTGCCATTTTATCTACATTTCACAATAATTTTTTTAAAATTTAAGTCCACTTTGGCATGTACATTAAAATTACCTACCTTACAAAACTTGTGTGATTCTGAAAAAAAAAAAAAAAAAAAGGGAAACTAGCGTCACAAACTGGATCGCAGAGGATACTCCACAGACTGGATCGCAAAAACTCCAACAGAACGTAGCAACCGAAATAGTGGCGTAAACCAGATCGCAGTAGCTACCAAGACTAGCAGGACACACTGGGTGATTTGAAAGAACCGCTTCTGCTCGAGAGCAATGGAAAGGAGTGCTGATATGTCGTCTTTTATGACGCGGTCATCCAATCACAAAGCGGGAGAGCTGTGATAAATATCTATGACACACATAGTGACCACCAATCTGTGACGAGGGGCGTGCAAAAGGTCGCGCTCAGTCACGCCTATCGAGGTCGTGATCTTTCACAGTACATGCAGTGTGGCACATCCCAACGACCGCCAAAGTCGTTAAAAAGGTCGCTAACCGCTGATGCGACGTTAATGAGATCGTCAAGTATGGCAGCTACTAGCGACCTTAAAACGATCACACCAACGATAGCGTCGTTATCGTGATCGTTAGCGGGAACGTTTAGTGTGGCAGTACCTTTACTCCGATAGGACGGCTTTACCCATATCAAAAACAAGGGAGCATGGTCCCCAATCTATTGCACATTTGCCCACAACATTTGAAAGAATATAGACACATGTAACTTGCCACAACTAGTGCTTACCCATGTGGGGACTGCCGTGCACGTCCACAAAGAGCCCGACGCGCGTTTCGCGTACTGGCTTCCTCGGGGGCTGTGTGGACTGCCGCATGTGTAACGTATTAAATACCTCACTCGCACCTGTACAAAATGAATGCTGCAATCAAGGTGGCGCATAAGAGGCAGATCGCAGAGTCCGCATTGCATAACTTCCGGGCATCTCGGCACGCGCAGGTAAGGAAGAACACTTCCTGTGATGTCATAAACCTGCGCATCACCGTGTAAGATGCTCTCCGGAACGCAAGCCGAGAAAGCGTCTACCACGCATGCGCACGATTGCCGCGGCCATCTTAGGAAAGGGAACAAGTATTGGCATGAAGATATATATGTAGCATAACACCATGAAAAACACATATATGGCAAAAGAAAGAGAGGGAAAGGAGGCGAAGAAGAAATGAACAAAAAGCATAACAGAGGTAATGGGTAAGTAATATCTTCCCTCAACAAGTGTCCCACAGTACACCTCCTTGTTCACAAAGATGCTGGATCAATTATTTTGTTGTATCATTCAAGATTTCATGGTCCAGCGAAGACAACTCGCAATTCCAATTGTTATGTCCCATACTTTCAAAACACCATTCATATATCCCAGGAGTATGAAAAATTCTGTACGGTCAGAGTGGAAGGTAACGATTCCAATAGACTGATCAACTGAAAATAAACTATAAATGAAAACAAGTTAAAAAACACAAACAGCAAAAAATTACAAATCAAGGGAAAACAAAAGAGCTGACTGCCAAATAGACACAGATCATAAGAATGGAACAAGAGATAACTTCTCATTGAGGCAATGTAGTGTCATGGTCCCCAAAGTGACTATCCAGCGACACTCCAGCTGCGCCATAACCCGCTTCAGATCACCCCATCTGATGCCACAATGTACTTGATCAATTTTTAAGGCATCCAGGTTACAGTCATAGTGCAGCTTGAAGTGCCGCGGGATAGTCTTCAGCTCAGAAATCTCAGTGGCGTCTTTAGCCACCATGATGTCTCTGAAGTGCTCTCTGACCCTGACACGGAATTCACGGGAGGTAAGGCCAACATAAATCAAATTGCATGTGCAGACTGCATAATAAATTACGTGGGTAGTACTACATGATATGTAACTTCTGATCCGGTAGTCCCTACTTCCGTCCGCTGTTGAGAAAGTGGTGGCACGTACAATGTTCCTGCATGCCACACAGGATCCGCATGGAAAACAGCCCCACTTTTAATGGCCACAGCCAAAAACATTTGGCGGATTAGCCACATAGTGGCTTCTTACCAAAAGATCCTTCAAATTCCTACTGTGTTTTGACGTTAGAAGGGGCTGCTCAGGTAAGATCCTATTAAGAGTAGGTTATGTTTTCAACACAGGCCAATGTTGTTTAAGAATCTATCGAATCCTACCCCACTGATTATTAAATGTGGTAATCACACAAAGTGGTTGATCAATTTTAGTGGGTTTGGGAGTCTTACATAACAATTGGCTCCTTGGAACCCCTCTTGCACGTAAGCAGCCCTTCTTAATATTCCTTTTGCTATATCCCCTATCCTGGAACCGAATGGAAAGGTCCCGAGCCGGCCTCTCAAAGACATCATCCATGGAGCAGATCCTCTTCATCTGCAGAAATTGACCTCTTGGTATGACCCATATTGTTGAAGATCGGGGATATAGCAAAAGGAATATCAAGAAGGGCTACTTATGTGCAAGAGGGGTTCCAAGGCCTGTGTTAAGCAGGCAGACCGAAGAAGGTGCTTGTGCGACTGAAACGTTTCTTTTATGGACTGCAGAATAAAGATTAATTGTAATGTAAGGAGTACAGTTCATATAGCGTCTTGTGCTTGGGTGCGATGAAAATACATGAGACACAGGTTTGATATAGAAAGTCTTGTATTACTTCATACAAGTTGGCAAAAATAGTCACACAGTTTGCAGACACAGAAGCAGGAGACACAGCAGGCCAGAGTAATCTAAGCTCAGCAATCACTCTCCACAACAGGTTCAGGATCTTTTCTCTGTTACCGTAAGTCCATGCAAACGTGGGTCTTTCAAAGAGCAGGGTTCAGAGTCCACAAGTGCTTCAGAGTTCCTCAGTAGGAATAGCTGGAGTACAAGGTCCAAGGCTTTAGGAGTCAGGTCACAGGTTCACTGCAGGCTAGATTCTGAAGCACTGATTGCTCAGCTGTGGCTGCTTAAGAAGCAAAAGGAGAGAATCAGGGCGGGAACATGCAAGCTGGAAACTCCATTTTGACTGAGGGCAAGATAGCTGCAGCAAGACAGAAAGTAAAATGGCTGACGAACAAACTGAGTTTCAGGAACATGTACACAGAACCTTACATTACTCCCCCCTTAGGGACAACCTCCGGATGACCTCAGGCCAGGCTTGTGTGGTTACCTCTGATGAAACTGACGGAGCAAGCGAGGAGCATTAACGTTATTGACTGGTTCCCATGAGTTGTCCTCCACTGGGTAGCCCTGCCATTTAATCAGATATTGTAACTGATTTCTATACAACCTGGAATCTAAAATCCTTTCCACCACAAATTCTTCCTGACCATCGACTAGCACTGGGTCAGGGCAAGGAGAAGAACGTCCAGGAAACGTATTGGGTGTCGCAGCCTTTAGTAGGGATACATGAAAGACAGGGTGAATTCTCATAGTTCTGGGCAGTTGAAGACGACAAGCAACGGCACTTATAATTTTACTGATTTTATAGGGTCCAATGTACTTATGTCCCAACTTAGACGATGGAATCCTTAACTTAAGATTTCTGGTTGACAGCCAGACCAAGTCTCCTACCTTGAAAGCTGGTGCAGGCTTACGAAATTTATCTGCTGCTTTCTTGTACCTTTCCTGAGCCGATTCCAGATTCTCCTTTAGAAGATCCATATTCTTCTGTAAAGACGTGATTCTTTCAGCCACTGCTGGTAAAGGCGTTTCTATGGGAAATCGTGGTAGAATGTTAGGATGATAACCTAGATTAGAGTAAAAAGGAGACTGCTTAGTGGAGGCACTCTGAGAGTTGTTATACGAGAACTCAGCTAATGGAAGTAGATCCACCCAATCATCCTGTAGGTGGCAGATAAAGCAGCGGAGATACTGCTCCAGGGTTTGATTGGTTCGTTCGGTCTGTCCATTAGTCTGGGGATGAAAAGCAGAAGAAAGGTTTACTTTAATGTCCAATGCTGCACAGAAATTTTGCCAAAACCTAGAAGTGAATTGCACCCCTCGATCCGAAATAACCTCATCCGGTACTCCATGTAAGCGAAACACATCTTTAATCATCAAATCTGATGTCTGTTTTGCAGTGGGTAAGCCGACACAAGGGATAAAATGAGCTGCCTTTGTTAGACGGTCAACCACCACTAGAATGGTGTTCTTCCCTTGAGAGGTTGGTAACTCCACAATGAAGTCCATAGAAATGGATCCCCACGGGCGGGACGGGGTGGGAAGAGGCTGTAACAGACCAGTTGGTGAGGAGCGAGGTGTTTTGCATCTTGCACAGACTTCACATGAAGTGACATAGTTTAAAACATCCTTCCTGCAAGTGGGCCACCAAAAGAAACGAGAGAGAAATTCCTGTGTCTTTAGTAGAGTTGAGCGATACTTTCCGATATCCAAAAGTATCGGAATGGTATCGCCGATAACATTAAAATATCGGCGATACCCGATACCGATACCGGAAGTCCCATGTAAGTCTATGGGAACAAAATATCGAAATTAAAAAAACCCCATTCTTGCCTTGTTGGTTAATTGTACATGAAGGAAAACAAGAAAGAGTAATGTAGAATGTATTGGGGAAGGTTGAGGAGATATTAAAGGCATAGATGTTTAACCCAATCAAATGGAATAGCATAAATATTTTTTTTTTAAAGATGTTCGGATTGACGAAGAAATTGACAATGTTGTTAACGTTTTTTCTATTTTGGCAAATATGTTATTACAAACTTCCATGCTCTTCATCTTCACCTTTTTAACTTTTCACACACTTTCTCCTTCATAATCTTCTGCAGCATCATCTTTTTCATCAAATTATTCTTCATCTTCACCTTCTTTATCTTCTTCTTAAACTTCTTGCTATTCATCTTTGTTAACATTACTCATATTCTTCTTATTAAACTATTATTCTTATTCATATTCTGCTTCATCTTCTTCATCATATTCTTATTTGTGACTGAGAATCCTGTACTTGTAATCTGTCAAAGTATGATTTTTTCATCCTTCCGTTCTTGCTGTCACAAAAGATTTAAATTACAACAGTATTTGTCCGTGTTCAGTTTAGCCTGCAGCAGCAGGCATTTTCCAGGGGCACCACGAGGAGGAACGGACTCACCCCCATACACTGCTTAGTCTTCTTCTGCTTAGAATTTAGAGCATATATTTTGCTCTTCATTTTGGTCTTATACTTCATGTTCTTCTGCTTTTAGATCTTCTGCTTATTGTTCTTGTGTCTCTTGTTCCGTATCTTGTATTTGTAGCACAATCTTGTACCAGCTGATGTTACTGGGACACGGTTACTAAGCAGGAGGTACCTGTGCTCCAAAGCACTACCAAGGACCAGCAGACGTTGCTGGAACTCGGATACCGAGATGGAGGCACCTAGGCCAAAGGCACTGTGGAGAACCAGCTGACGGTACTGGAACCCGGAGGGGCAGCAGAAGGAAAAGAGCCAATGGCACAACCGAGGACCAGCTGACGTTACTGAACCCCAGTAACACAGGAGCAAGTGTTGACTGTGCTAACAGCACTTCCGAGCAACAACTGGCGGTGTTGGAGCCCAGGGTCAAGGAGGATGTTTAAATACTAGATCAAGTAATTTCCTTGTTACCTGTCAATTTTAAATGTCTATACTTCAAACAAGAGAAAGATAACCTTTACTACCATAAGATGATGATTTCATTTAAACTAATATCTAGATAAATAAAGAATTGACAAACATAAACACATACATTAACATGTTGAACAGCAATGCAAACCACAAAATAAATTAGTTAAGGAATCTGCTATACGGTTGTACATAAAAGCATACAAGTACATATCTGAATCCATTAATGATGGATAAGTAACAGTATGTACACCATTTTTATTGTATAGACAATGAATGTCTGACTTCAAAACATCATCAGCATTACAAGTTATCTGTGATATTACTAAAATGTTCCATTTGCTGAATAATGTCACTAAATATTTTATACAAAATTATACAATTTCCATCATGTAATACTCATAATATGTGGCAATAATCATTTTTATTAACAAACATAACCTTTAAAAAGTGCATAGTGCATAGTGAAAATTGCTATTTATGGCTGACTGTCGACTTGGAAGCATGACAACAGATAGATAAGGTATATATAGATGAGACTGCATAGCCACAGATGGTGAATGGCGATGTAATACTGTACCTCAATAAAGTGTGCGTCACTACTACATAATTTTTTTTATATAGCTTTATAAACAGGGTACATGGATGTATGCTTGTGCCTTTGTTTTGACGCACAGACTGCCTTCCTGCTGAGACGCATTGGGTAGTGAACAGTTGTGTGCAGTGTTCACTGCAGTCTCTGCGGAATAACCACACTTAGACCTTATAACTTTTCAGACTTTCTTTATCAATCTACCAAGATGAAGAAGGCAGGGAGTAAGGCACGTGGTCGTGGAGTTTCTTCAGGGAGAGGACGTGGGGATTCTGTGGCTGCTGCGGCCCCCAGTGACACAGCATCCACCAGTTTTCCCCGTGAGCGTTCCTTTATGCGCACTTTTGTAGGAGCTCGGAGTACCCCCCTGCTGCGGGAAGAACAAATTGAAGCCGTTGTTGTTTGGATGTCAGCCAATGCATCGACTTCAATTGCTTCCACCTCCTCTCAGGACCACAGCACTGTTGGGCAACCATCTGTCTCTTCACCGCCTGGCAAATTGCCCAGGCAGTCAGAGAGTTCTGTACAGGAGCCAGCTGAGTGTCTGCTTCTGTTCTCAGAATCTATTGGCTTGCAAACAGGGGCCCAGCCAAGCAGCATTCTGTAATGTGAAGAGGGAGTATGCAGTGATGCGCAACAGCTGTGTCTCTCTGAATCTGAAGAGGCGGGTGAGACAGTGCCGATGGTCAGCACACCGCAGAACGCATCTGATGATGATGAGACCCAGGTGCCAGTTTCTGTTGAGCATGGTGCTGGCCAGACCACCCAACAGCGGTGTTTGAAGAGGGTAGTGGAGATGATGAGGTCCAAGACCCAACATGGCATGAGGAACAGGAAGGTGGTGGGAGCAGCTCAGAGGAATAATAATAATATTTATTTATATAGCGCCATCATATTCCGCAGCGCTTTACAGTTTAGCAGTTTCAGAACACAAGTCATAAGTAACAACGTTAACAATACAATAATTTAAGCTAAATAAGTCGCCCCTGCTCGTGACAGCTTACAATGTACAATGAGATGGGGGAGATACAAAGTATAGGTGTTTATATACAATGGTGCATTTACAATGATGTTCCAGCCATCTTAAGGGACTGAGGGATGGAGATAGTGAATGGGCTAGAGACACACACACACTTACACAGAATACATAGAATGACTTTGATTAGTGAATGTGATAGGCCGCTCTGAACAAATGTGTTTTGAGGGAGCGCCTGAAACCATGCAAATTGTGGATAGTCCTAATTTCTTGGGGTACAGCATTCCAGAGGATTGGCGTAGAGCAGGAGAAGTCTTGGAGTCGGGAGTGGGAGGTACGTATTAGTGCAGAGGTTAGTCGAAAGTCGTTTGCAGAGCGCAGCAGTCGGTTAGGCCGATAGATAGAAATGAGGGAGGAGATGTAGGAGGGGTGCTGCACTGTGGATAGCTTTGTGGCTGAGAACCAGTACTTTGGTTGAAAGCTGGGAGAGGCCTAGAGAAATGGTTAGTGATAGAAGGAAGATAGAGGAAGACATTGCCCCAACGGTACAAACAGGAGGGAGAGTTAGGCTGCAGACTCGGTTGCCTGTAGCCTCCAGTTTGGCACCTGTTCGGAGCAGTTGTCTTCCAAAAGTCAAAACGTGCGCTCCCAGGACTTGCACTGCGTGGTCCTTTTTTCACACACTTGCACATGATATTTGCTATGTGAAATGCAAGCTGTGTAATCAAAAATTAAAAATAGCTAAAAGTGTCAGTCACCTCAATACCACAAATATGTGGAAACATGTGCGGACAAAGCACGTAGTTGAGTTACAAAGACACACTGGAGATGTAGGCCAACCTACAGCAGCACCTACATCTTCAGGTTGTGTTGAAGCCTCTTCATCGAGCTCACACACAGCTGGTTCTGCTTCCTCACAGGATCGCCATGGAAGAACCTCGGCCACTGTTGTCCAGAGACAAACTGTTATTCCACACACAGCAGCAAGTTCCCTGTCATCCTCACACTCCCAGGCCACAAAACAGCCATCGGTAGCACAGGCATGGGATAAAAGACGGCCATACTCCGCAAACCATGCACGAGCACAGGCTCTGAATGCTGGCATTGCAAAACTCCTGTCCCTTGAAATGCTGTGATTCAGGCTGGTGGAGACAGACAGTTTCCGTAACTGAATATCATTGTCAGTCCCACAATACAATGTGCCAAGCCGATTTCATTTCAGCAGACAAGCCGTCCCTGGTCTGCAAAAGCATGTTGAGGGAAAAATTAAACATGCGCTACTAAAAGCCCTCAGTAGCAAGGTCCACCTGACCACCGATGCGTGGACCAGTACCCATTGTTATGATCTGCTACAACCAGTAAGGAAAGAAGGGAATTCTGTCCCTACAATACAACTAAGCTGAATCCCTACGATGTAACGGGGAACCTGATCCTGCGACCAGACCCGCTAAAGTCCTCATCTAGTGTGAACGAAGACCTATAGTTGCGAGGGAGTAATCCCTACAAGATCTAGGGACTGGGAGAAAAGGTGGACACCTCCTAACATAAATTGTAGCATGGATAATTAAACAGAAAAATAAATAGTTTGTGATCCTAACATCAAGCAAAACTGACAGATTAAGGCACCTAAGCACCCGGCTAGCTTAACAGTAGATAATACAATGAAGTCAAGCAAAGCCAGAAGGGCGGAGCCAGACTAAATAGGGAAAAAAGGTCATGTGACCAGCAAACTGAAACAAAACCTAACAAGAGGGTTCTAACACCCATGGCCAGGGACAATACCTTTCCCTCACTGCCCATTGGTCAATGTTGTGCAGCCGGGTACTGATCTTGCGAGTGGCGCTGTACGTGTTCTGCCAACTCCAAGGATTGCAGGAATCAAGTCTGTACACATTGATTCCTCCTCCTACTCCAGTTCCTCAGAATCATCGCTGCAGGAGCCGTCACGGTCTACCTCCACATGGACCCGTGAACGTTTACCTGTTGCGACCGATATGAGCACAGCCGTGTCCAAATGTCAACAGGCCGTCCTGAAATTAATTTCCATGGGGAATCTTAGCCACACAGCGCAGGAGCTCTGTAATGCCATAAAGCAGGAGAGCGACGTGTGGTTTTTGGAAGAGAATCTACAGGCAGGCTTGGTAGTGTGTGACAATGGCCGAAATCTGGTGTCAGCTCTGGGCCTTGGCAACCTCACTCACATACCATGTCTGTCATATGTGCTCAACTTGGTCGTGCAGAGTTTTTTGAGGGACTATCCGGATCTTGATGCACTGCTGCACAAGGTCCGCCTAGAGTGCGCTCACTTGCGACGTTCCAGCATGGCCAGATCGCTGATTGCAGCTCTGCAACGCAGATTTCACCTTCATGAACATCGCATCATATGTGACGTACCCACCAGGTGGAATTCCTCGTTACATATGTTGGAGCGGTTGTGTGAGCAGCAGCCAACAGTAATGGAGTATCAGCTGCATCAGGCGCAGTCAACTCGCAATTTGCGCCGTTCACACTTCACCACTACTGAGTGGGCCTCTATAATAAGAATAATAATATTATTTATTTATATAGCGCCATAATATTCCGCAGTGCTTTACAGTTTAACAGTTTCAAAACACAAGTCATAAGTAACAACGTTAACAATACAATAATTAAAGCAAAATCAGCCGCCCCTGCTGGTGAAAGCTTACAATCTACAATGAGGTGGGGGAGATACAAAGTACAGGTGTTTATATACAATGGTGTTTTTACAATGATGGTCCAGCCATTTTAAGGGAGTGAGGGATGCATGGAGATAGTGAATGGGCTACACACACAGAATTACACATAGAATGACTTTGATTAGTGAATGTAATAGGCCACTGTGAACAAATGTGTTTTGAGGGAGCGCCTGAAACCATCCAAATTGCGGATAGTCCTAATTTCTTGGGGTAGAGCATTCCAGAGGATTGGCGCAGCGCGGGAGAAGTCTTGGAGTTGGGAGTGGGAGGTACGGATTAGTGCAGAGGTTAGTCGAAGGTCGTTTGCAGAGTGCAGCAGTCGGTTAGGCCGATAAATATAAATAAGGGAGGAGATGTAGGGGGGTGCTGCGCTGTGGAGAGCTTTGTTGGTGAGAACCAGTAATTAGAATTGGATCCTATAATGAATGGGCAGCCACTGCCAGTGTAATGAGTGGCGAATAACTCTATGAAGGATATCTGCCACGTTTTGCGTGCGTTTGATGAGTCAACGCGGATGGCGAGTGCAGATGATGCACTAGTCAGCCTGACTGTCCCCCTTATCTGCCTGCTTCAAAAAACACTGCAAGCACTAAGGCATGAGGTTTTGGAAGAGGTGGAGGATGAGGAGTCACAAATTCCATCACCTTCTGGACAGTCAGCGCAACGTGGTTCCTCACAAAGGGCTGGAGGACTTTCAAAGTACCATGCTGTATCAACAATTGAACCTCCAGAGTCGCTGTCTATATTTTCATAACCATTACAAACTTTTAATGTATTTACAAAGCACATAATGTACATTTTTTGTCTATCCTTTTGTAATGCTATTGTGTTTCCATAAACTGATGTTACAGAATTATGATACAAAGTTTTTAAATTTTGAGTTTTAAATTTTGTAAATTTATATGTATTTGAAGGACTTTGTGAGGAGGATGAGGAGGAGTCAATGGAGGAGGAAGACATCGCTCCAGAGGGAGGTAGACAATGCTCTAGTCAGTATGTAGACCAAGGGTGGGGTGATGCACAGCAGGCAGAGATGACGCCTCTTGCAGGGGACAACGTTTCTTGGCCAGTTGGGAGTCTGCAGCACATGGTTGATTTCATGCTGCAGTGGCTGAGAAACGACCGCCGCATCGAACACATTCACACCACGTCTGATTATTGGGTGTACACCCTCCTAGACCCTCGCTACCGGGACAACTTACAAAGCCTCATCACACCGTTGAACCGGGAGCGTAAAATGCGGAAGTACCAAGACACACTGGTGCAATCCATAATGTTCTCCATTCCAGCCGAGAGCGCTGCTGCTACTGCTTTACAAAGCAGCTCTGTGCGTCGAGGCAGTGGAGACAGCTCTGCAACAAGAGGGAGCACAAGCAGCGCCTCTGCACAGGGCAAGAACAGTATGTTCCAAATGTGTCGAAGTTTTGTGGCAGCGCCACCAATGTCTACACCATCCGAGACGGCTCCAGTCAGCAGGAGGCAACATTTCCGTAAGATGGTGACAGACTACATGTCTTGCCCTCTCAGTGTACTCCCAGATGGCTCTTCCCCATTCAAGTTTTGTGTCTCTAAGCTGGATACATGGCCAGAGCTTAGCCAGTATGCATTGGAGGTGCTGGCTTGCCCTGCTGCCAGTGTATTATCGGAGCGCGTCTTTACTGCTGCAGGTGGTGTACTAACAGACCGTTGCATGCGACTATCCTCCGATAATGTAGAACGGCTTACTTTTCTGAAAATGAACTAGGCATGGATCTCGCCTGAATTTGCCTGTCCGGTTTCAGATTAACTAACTGGTTGGCAACGTTTTCCATGTCTCCTGTTATGTTCATCTTTCTACCACCTGAGCTATACTCCCTGGGCTACAACACTGCCAGTTGCTGCTCAGAAGTGTCGTGTCCACAGACCAATACACAAGCTATAGTGATAGTGGGGTTCACTGTTCCCCTGCTGCGTGTCTGACAAAAATTAATGCTGCTAACTCCAAATTAAAGTTCAAATTAAAGTTCAAACATCTCATACTAGGCCTCAGGCTACACCCTTCTTGACCCTGGGCTCAGAAGTGTTGGATGCACAGATCAAAACAATCGATGATGTGTTTGTGGGGTTCAGTAACGCCTGCTGTTCCCCTGCTGTGTGTCCGGCAAAAATTACTGCTACCTAGCTACACATGTTGAAAAAAACATGACATGTTAAAGTGGCTAGTGCTACACATAGATATCAGGCTACACCCTTATTTCTAAGCTGTAAACAAGTGAAACGTCAAATTTAAAACCATTCAATGATTAGTGTTGGTAACAAATCTGTAACTAAATAATTGTGACATATTATGGCAGATATCCACATGTCTAACACAAATGCTAACACAAAAGCATACTTATGCTATAGGGTACTGATGGTGAACCTTCTCACTCCATAACTTTGACAAATCCAACTCACATCATGCCTCAAATGCTGCAATGTTGGAAGTGCATAATGTGGGTTGAACTTTGACAACAGCTGCAGTGCGAAGGTTATCCTTCTGTGTTCTTGGCTTTTAAATAAAAGCATACAAGTAAATATAATAATACATTGTTGATTAAGGGACATGATGTACACCTGTAATATTGTGCAAACAATGGATGTAGGACTATTCCTCTTCAACATTACATATATTTGTGTCATTTGAAAAAATACATATTTTAGTTAAAAATTAAAAACCCATGTTCAGTAGCTGTGAAAGGCCCGTTTGTGTACTTCTATATTGTTTGCAACCAATGTATTGTATACGGATGGAAGCACGTCACTGTAATAGATTTGAATTATTTTAAATAGAATAAAGCAGCACCAATTTTAGAAAAATGACAAGGATGAGCCAGTGACAGACACTCAGCAGAGTACACGCAGCGGTGGTTGAAGAAGTAAATGGAGCGTGATCTGCATTTAAAAAAAAAAAAAAATACCTCACAGACTGCAGTGAACACTGAAACACAACTATTCACAATCTGTGAAAGGCTACTCCTTTGTCTACTTCTATAGTGTTTGCAACCAATGTATTGTATACGGATGGAAGCGCGTCACACTAATAGATTAGATTTATTTTAAATGGAATGTAGCAGAACCAATTGGAGATAAATGAAAAGGATGAGCCACTGAGACACGCTCAGCAGAGTACAAGCAGCAGTGCTTGAACAAGTAACTGGAGCGTGATGTGCACTCAAAAAAAAAAAAAACACAGACTGCAGTGAACACTGAAACACAACTGTCCACAATCTGGGAAAGGCTACTCCTTTGTCTACTTCTATAGTGTTTGCAACCAATGTATTGTATACGGATGGAAGCGCGTCACACTAATAGATTAGATTTATTTTAAATGGAATGTAGCAGAACCAATTGGAGATAAATGAAAAGGATGAGCCACTGAGACACGCTCAGCAGAGTACAAGCAGCAGTGCTTGAACAAGTAACTGGAGCGTGATGTGCACTCAAAAAAAAAAAAACACAGACTGCAGTGAACACTGAAACACAACTGTCCACAATCTGGGAAAGGCTACTCCTTTGTCTACTTCTATAGTGTTTGCAACCAATGTATTGTATACGGATGGAAGCGCGTCACACTAATAGATTAGATTTATTTTAAATGGAATGTAGCAGAACCAATTGGAGATAAATGAAAAGGATGAGCCACTGAGACACGCTCAGCAGAGTACAAGCAGCAGTGCTTGAACAAGTAACTGGAGCGTGATGTGCACTCAAAAAAAAAAAAACACAGACTGAAGTGAACACTGAAACACAACTGTCCACAATCTGGGAAAGGCTACTCCTTTGTCTACTTCTATAGTGTTTGCAACCAATGTATTGTTTACGGATGGAAGCGCATCACACTATAATTTCTATTGAATGGAGCAGCTATAATTACACTAAAGAAAAAAAAAAAGAGTCTGTGAGTGACAGGTGCAGATGCCTACAGACAGCGTTGGATGCAGAGCAAACTGCAGCGTCACCTGCACTCACACACACCTTGCAGAGCTGTTAAAACAACACTGCAGGCAAAAGGAAGCTTTACACAGCGGTTGGTGATAGCCTGCCTACAGCACAGTACACTAAATCGCAATCTCTAACTGTCCCTCAGAGTCAGCACAGCAGCGTTCTGTCCCTATCTGAATTCACAGCACAGTGACGCTAAAATGGCGGCGGCGCCTTTTATAGTGCATTCTGACATCATTTCAGCAGCCAATCACAGCCATGCCATTAGTTAAGATGACCGCAGCATTACAGGATGTGCCCACACTTCGTAGGATTCCTCATTGGCTGACTAAAATCACATTGCCTCTCAAAGAATTATGGGAACTTCCGATTCCGGTATACGATATAGGAAAAATATCGGAACTAAGTATCGGAATTCCGATAACGCGAATATCGGCCGATACCCGATACTTGCGGTATCGGAATGCTCAACACTAGTCTTTAGAATTCCTCTATGCCCAGCTATCTTGGAATCGTGAATGAGTTGCAATACTCTCAATCTGACTGTTTCAGGAATATACAGGCGTTGTCCCTGAATCCACACACCATTCTTAAAGACAAGACTTACGTCCCTTGGGGTTGTGCCAAAAAGGAATCCGCATGGTATGCTTCCTTGATGTCCTTAAGTAGGTCTTGATTATGAATTACTCCTAGGAATCTAGAGTCAGGAAGAATAGTCTTAGGAGGAGTAATTGGACGTGTCTCTGCTGAGTAAATCCTAGAGAGTGCATCAGCCTTTCCATTGCGCGATCCTGGTCTATAAGAAATGATAAAATTAAATTGGTTTAAGAAAAGATTCCAGCGAGCCTGGCGAGGAGTCAGGCACTTAGCCGACCTGATAAATTCAAGGTTACGATGGTCTGTCAGGACGACTATTTGCTGTGCAGCTCCCTGAAGAAGGTGTCTCCATTCTTTGAAGGCGGCAATAATGGCCAACAACTCTCTATTGCCCACATCGAAGTTCCTCTCAGCCGAAGACAACTGCTGGGAAAAGAAGGCACAGGGATGCAAGACATTCTTCTCACCTGTTCTCTGAGAGAGTATAGCTCCAACGGCACAGTCTGAAGCATCCACCTCTATTATGAAGGCAAGCTCGGGTTGGGATGTACTAGGATAGGTGCAGTGGTAAATTTATCTTTTAGACGGGAAAATGCTTCCTGGGCTTGGGGAGTCCAGGAGAACCTAGACTCTTTCCGGGTAAGTTGGGTGATAGGTGACACTACCTCAGAGAAATTTCTAATGAAACGTCTATAGAAGTTGGCAAACCCGATGAAGCGCTGTACCTCCTTCACATTTCTAGGACTTGGCCAATCCTTGATGGCTTGGGTTTTGCTTCCATCCATACTAATTCCTTGTGTAGACAGTACATACCCCAGAAATTGAATTTCGGTCCTATGGAATTCACACTTTTCAAGTTTGATGTAAAGATGATTTTGTCTTAGACGTTCCAAGACCATTCTCACATGTCCATGATGTTCCTCTGTGGAGTTAGAAAAAATTAGAATATCATCCAAATAAATTACCACGAATGTATCTAGGAGATCCCTGAAGATGTCATTCACCAAGTGTTGGAAAGTGGCTGGGGCGGTACTCAGACCAAAAGGCATAACTAGATATTCAAAGTGTCCATAGCGTGACCTGAATGCAGTCTTCCATTCATCCCCAGGTCTAATACGGACTAAGTTATAGGCCTCACGAAGATCTAGTTTAGAGAAAATTTTGGCATGTCGCACTCTCTCCAATAACTCAGGGATTAAAGGCAATGGATAACGGTTTCTAATAGTAACCTTATTGAGTTCCCTATAGTCTACGCATGGTCTCAGAGATCCATCTTTCTTCTTTACAAAGAAGATGGGTGCACCTGCAGGAGATGAAGAGGGGCGTATGAAGCCCTTGGCTAGATTTTCGTCTATGTAATCCTTTAAAGCCTTTAGCTCGGGCCCCGCCAGGGGTAGATCTTACCAAAAGGTATCTCTGCTCCAGGCAATAATTCAATTGGACAATCATATGGACTGTGAGGAGGAAGCTGGTCAGCGTTCTTCTTGTCACATAAATCCACATAGTCCTGGTATACAGCTGGTAGTTCAGGGACTGACATGGTTCCTTTAGGAACAGAGCAAGCTGAAACTTTTGGACTCATCTGTTTCTCTGGAAAGTGTAATTCCTTGGTCTCCCAGTTAATGGTAGGATTCTGAGCTTGCAGCCATGGTAGCCCTAGAATAATGGGAAAGTGGTGAGAAGAGATAAGCATAAAGGACAGTTTCTCTTGATGATCTTTACCCATAAGAACCCTCAAAGGCTCTGTTTCCTGATCCACTGGTCCAGAGGTCAGCAGGGAGCCATCCACAGTTTCCATCTGTACTGGAGTAGCCTTCTTCACTGAACGTATCCCCTGTTTCAGAGCAAAGGAGACATCCATAAAATTTCCACTTGCCCCTGAGTCGATCATAGCAGAGCTAGACACCCAAGCTGAGTCAACCCAGAGTTTGATGGAAAGAAAGCAATGAGAATTGTTTTTCTTACAACTCAGCTGGGACACCGCTGAGGAAACTTGAAAAATGGCAGCGTTTACACAGTCAACGTCCTCAGAGGTAACGGAGTTTAAGTCCGAGAAATCAAGATCTGTTGCTGCAGATCTCTCTGGAGCCTGAGGCTCAGACCTGACAGATCCCCTCTCGCAACACTCACAATGAATGAGTGCTGCAGTAGTCTTACGAGAACGGCTGGGGCAGTTTATAATGAAGTGCCCTGACTTACCACAATAGAAACATAGATTCTCCTTAAAACGATGTTCCTTGCGTGCATCACTAACCCGTCGTTGTAAAGAGTCTACCTGCATGGGTTCAGGTTCAGGTTCCCGTGTAATCCTACTCAAAGGTTCCTTAGCTGGAGAGGAAGGTAGGAAAAGGTTAGTGCGATTGCTTTCGAACCATCTCTCTTGCCTGCGTTCAGTCAGACGAGTATCAATACGGATGCAGTAGTTAATAAAGTCACCTAACGCAGTGGGAGGGTCGGCACGAGCAAGTTCATCCTTAATCAGTGGAGATAACCCCTTTTGAAAAATAGATTTTTTGGCGGAACTGTCCCAGGTAGTGTTGAGCATTCCGATACCGCAAGTATCGGGTATCGGCCGATATTCGCGTTATCGGAATTCCGATACTTAGTTCCGATATTTTTCCTATATCGTATACCGGAATCGAAGTTCCATAATTCTTTGAGAGGCAATGTGATTTTAGTCAGCCAATGAGGAATCCTACGAAGTGTGGGCACATCCTGTAATGCTGCGGTCATCTTAACTAATGGCATGGCTGTGATTGGCTGCTGAAATGATGTCAGAATGCACTATAAAAGGCGCCGCCGCCATTTTAGCGTCACTGTGCTGTGAATTCAGATAGGGACAGAACGCTGCTGTGCTGACTCTGAGGGACAGTTAGAGATTGCGATTTAGTGTACTGTGCTGTAGCAGGCTATCACCAACCGCTGTGTAAAGCTTCCTTTTGCCTGCAGTGTTGTTTTAACAGCTCTGCAAGGTGTGTGTGAGTGCAGGTGACGCTGCAGTTTGCTCTGCATCCAACGCTGTCTGTAGGCATCTGCACCTGTCACTCACAGACTTCTTTTTTTTTTCTTTAGTGTAATTATAGCTGCTCCATTCAATAGAAATTATAGGTTGCAAACACTATAGAAGTAGACAAAGGAGTAGCCTTTCACAGATTGTGAATAGTTGTGTTTCAGTGTTCACTGCAGTCTGTGAGGTATTTTATTTTTTTTTTAAATGCAGATCACGCTCCATTTACTTCTTCAACCACCGCTGCGTGTACTCTGCTGAGTGTCTGTCACTGGCTCATCCTTGTCATTTTTCTAAAATTGGTGCTGCTTTATTCTATTTAAAATAATTCAAATCTATTACAGTGACGTGCTTCCATCCGTATACAATACATTGGTTGCAAACAATATAGAAGTACACAAACGGGCCTTTCACAGCTACTGAACATGGGTTTTTAATTTTTAACTAAAATATGTATTTTTTCAAATGACACAAATATATGTAATGTTGAAGAGGAATAGTCCTACATCCATTGTTTGCACAATATTACAGGTGTACATCATGTCCCTTAATCAACAATGTATTATTATATTTACTTGTATGCTTTTATTTAAAAGCCAAGAACACAGAAGGATAACCTTCGCACTGCAGCTGTTGTCAAAGTTCAACCCACATTATGCACTTCCAACATTGCAGCATTTGAGGCATGATGTGAGTTGGATTTGTCAAAGTTATGGAGTGAGAAGGTTCACCATCAGTACCCTATAGCATAAGTATGCTTTTGTGTTAGCATTTGTGTTAGACATGTGGATATCTGCCATAATATGTCACAATTATTTAGTTACAGATTTGTTACCAACACTAATCATTGAATGGTTTTAAATTTGACGTTTCACTTGTTTACAGCTTAGAAATAAGGGTGTAGCCTGATATCTATGTGTAGCACTAGCCACTTTAACATGTCATGTTTTTTTCAACATGTGTAGCTAGGTAGCAGTAATTTTTGCCGGACACACAGCAGGGGAACAGCAGGCGTTACTGAACCCCACAAACACATCATCGATTGTTTTGATCTGTGCATCCAACACTTCTGAGCCCAGGTCAAGAAGGGTGTAGCCTGAGGCCTAGTATGAGATGTTTGAACTTTAATTTGAACTTTAATTTGGAGTTAGCAGCATTAATTTTTGTCAGACACGCAGCAGGGGAACAGTGAACCCCACTATCACTATAGCTTGTGTATTGGTCTGTGGACACGACACTTCTGAGCAGCAACTGGCAGTGTTGTAGCCCAGGGAGTATAGCTCAGGTGGTAGAAAGATGAACATAACAGGAGACATGGAAAACGTTGCCAACCAGTTAGTTAATCTGAAACCGGACAGGCAAATTCAGGCGAGATCCATGCCTAGTTCATTTTCAGAAAAGTAAGCCGTTCTACATTATCGGAGGATAGTCGCATGCAACGGTCTGTTAGTACACCACCTGCAGCAGTAAAGACGCGCTCCGATAATACACTGGCAGCAGGGCAAGCCAGCACCTCCAATGCATACTGGCTAAGCTCTGGCCATGTATCCAGCTTAGAGACACAAAACTTGAATGGGGAAGAGCCATCTGGGAGTACACTGAGAGGGCAAGACATGTAGTCTGTCACCATCTTACGGAAATGTTGCCTCCTGCTGACTGGAGCCGTCTCGGATGGTGTAGACATTGGTGGCGCTGCCACAAAACTTCGACACATTTGGAACATACTGTTCTTGCCCTGTGCAGAGGCGCTGCTTGTGCTCCCTCTTGTTGCAGAGCTGTCTCCACTGCCTCGACGCACAGAGCTGCTTTGTAAAGCAGTAGCAGCAGCGCTCTCGGCTGGAATGGAGAACATTATGGATTGCACCAGTGTGTCTTGGTACTTCCGCATTTTACGCTCCCGGTTCAACGGTGTGATGAGGCTTTGTAAGTTGTCCCGGTAGCGAGGGTCTAGGAGGGTGTACACCCAATAATCAGACGTGGTGTGAATGTGTTCGATGCGGCGGTCGTTTCTCAGCCACTGCAGCATGAAATCAACCATGTGCTGCAGACTCCCAACTGGCCAAGAAACGTTGTCCCCTGCAAGAGGCGTCATCTCTGCCTGCTGTGCATCACCCCACCCTTGGTCTACATACTGACTAGAGCATTGTCTACCTCCCTCTGGAGCGATGTCTTCCTCCTCCATTGACTCCTCCTCATCCTCCTCACAAAGTCCTTCAAATACATATAAATTTACAAAATTTAAAACTCAAAATTTAAAAACTTTGTATCATAATTCTGTAACATCAGTTTATGGAAACACAATAGCATTACAAAAGGATAGACAAAAAATGTACATTATGTGCTTTGTAAATACATTAAAAGTTTGTAATGGTTATGAAAATATAGACAGCGACTCTGGAGGTTCAATTGTTGATACAGCATGGTACTTTGAAAGTCCTCCAGCCCTTTGTGAGGAACCACGTTGCGCTGACTGTCCAGAAGGTGATGGAATTTGTGACTCCTCATCCTCCACCTCTTCCAAAACCTCATGCCTTAGTGCTTGCAGTGTTTTTTGAAGCAGGCAGATAAGGGGGACAGTCAGGCTGACTAGTGCATCATCTGCACTCGCCATCCGCGTTGACTCATCAAACGCACGCAAAACGTGGCAGATATCCTTCATAGAGTTATTCGCCACTCATTACACTGGCAGTGGCTGCCCATTCATTATAGGATCCAATTCTAATTACTGGTTCTCACCAACAAAGCTCTCCACAGCGCAGCACCCCCCTACATCTCCTCCCTTATTTATATTTATCGGCCTAACCGACTGCTGCACTCTGCAAACGACCTTCGACTAACCTCTGCACTAATCCGTACCTCCCACTCCCAACTCCAAGACTTCTCCCGCGCTGCGCCAATCCTCTGGAATGCTCTACCCCAAGAAATTAGGACTATCCGCAATTTGGATGGTTTCAGGCGCTCCCTCAAAACACATTTGTTCACAGTGGCCTATTACATTCACTAATCAAAGTCATTCTATGTGTAATTCTGTGTGTGTAGCCCATTCACTATCTCCATGCATCCCTCACTCCCTTAAAATGGCTGGACCATCATTGTAAAAACACCATTGTATATAAACACCTGTACTTTGTATCTCCCCCACCTCATTGTAGATTGTAAGCTTTCACCAGCAGGGGCGGCTGATTTTGCTTTAATTATTGTATTGTTAACGTTGTTACTTATGACTTGTGTTTTGAAACTGTTAAACTGTAAAGCACTGCGGAATATTATGGCGCTATATAAATAAATAATATTATTATTCTTATTATAGAGGCCCACTCAGTAGTGGTGAAGTGTGAACGGCGCAAATTGCGAGTTGACTGCGCCTGATGCAGCTGATACTCCATTACTGTTGGCTGCTGCTCACACAACCGCTCCAACATATGTAACGAGGAATTCCACCTGGTGGGTACGTCACATATGATGCGATGTTCATGAAGGTGAAATCTGCGTTGCAGAGCTGCAATCAGCGATCTGGCCATGCTGGAACGTCGCAAGTGAGCGCACTCTAGGCGGACCTTGTGCAGTAGTGCATCAAGATCCGGATAGTCCCTCAAAAAACTCTGCACGACCAAGTTGAGCACATATGACAGACATGGTATGTGAGTGAGGTTGCCAAGGCCCAGAGCTGACACCAGATTTCGGCCATTGTCACACACTACCAAGCCTGCCTGTAGATTCTCTTCCAAAAACCACACGTCGCTCTCCTGCTTTATGGCATTACAGAGCTCCTGCGCTGTGTGGCTAAGATTCCCCATGGAAATTAATTTCAGGACGGCCTGTTGACATTTGGACACGGCTGTGCTCATATCGGTCGCAACAGGTAAACGTTCACGGGTCCATGTGGAGGTAGACCGTGACGGCTCCTGCAGCGATGATTCTGAGGAACTGGAGTAGGAGGAGGAATCAATGTGTACAGACTTGATTCCTGCAATCCTTGGAGTTGGCAGAACACGTACAGCGCCACTCGCAAGATCAGTACCCGGCTGCACAACATTGACCCAATGGGCAGTGAGGGAAAGGTATTGTCCCTGGCCATGGGTGTTAGAACCCTCTTGTTAGGTTTTGTTTCAGTTTGCTGGTCACATGACCTTTTTTCCCTATTTAGTCTGGCTCCGCCCTTCTGGCTTTGCTTGACTTCATTGTATTATCTACTGTTAAGCTAGCCGGGTGCTTAGGTGCCTTAATCTGTCAGTTTTGCTTGATGTTAGGATCACAAACTATTTATTTTTCTGTTTAATTATCCATGCTACAATTTATGTTAGGAGGTGTCCACCTTTTCTCCCAGTCCCTAGATCTTGTAGGGATTACTCCCTCGCAACTATAGGTCTTCGTTCACACTAGATGAGGACTTTAGCGGGTCTGGTCGCAGGATCAGGTTCCCCGTTACATCGTAGGGATTCAGCTTAGTTGTATTGTAGGGACAGAATTCCCTTCTTTCCTTACTGGTTGTAGCAGATCATAACAATGGGTACTGGTCCACGCATCGGTGGTCAGGTGGACCTTGCTACTGAGGGCTTTTAGTAGCGCATGTTTAATTTTTCCCTCAACATGCTTTTGCAGACCAGGGACGGCTTGCCTGCTGAAATGAAATCGGCTTGGCACATTGTATTGTGGGACTGACAATGATATTCAGTTACGGAAACTGTCTGTCTCCACCAGCCTGAATCACAGCATTTCAAGGGACAGGAGTTTTGCAATGCCAGCATTCAGAGCCTGTGCTCGTGCATGGTTTGCGGAGTATGGCCGTCTTTTATCCCATGCCTGTGCTACCGATGGCTGTTTTGTGGCCTGGGAGTGTGAGGATGACAGGGAACTTGCTGCTGTGTGTGGAATAACAGTTTGTCTCTGGACAACAGTGGCCGAGGTTCTTCCATGGCGATCCTGTGAGGAAGCAGAACCAGCTGTGTGTGAGCTCGATGAAGAGGCTTCAACACAACCTGAAGATGTAGGTGCTGCTGTAGGTTGGCCTACATCTCCAGTGTGTCTTTGTAACTCAACTACGTGCTTTGTCCGCACATGTTTCCACATATTTGTGGTATTGAGGTGACTGACACTTTTAGCTATTTTTAATTTTTGATTACACAGCTTGCATTTCACATAGCAAATATCATGTGCAAGTGTGTGAAAAAAGGACCACGCAGTGCAAGTCCTGGGAGCGCACGTTTTGACTTTTGGAAGACAACTGCTCCGAACAGGTGCCAAACTGGAGGCTACAGGCAACCGAGTCTGCAGCCTAACTCTCCCTCCTGTTTGTACCGTTGGGGCAATGTCTTCCTCTATCTTCCTTCTATCACTAACCATTTCTCTAGGCCTCTCCCAGCTTTCAACCAAAGTACTGGTTCTCAGCCACAAAGCTATCCACAGTGCAGCACCCCTCCTACATCTCCTCCCTCATTTCTATCTATCGGCCTAACCGACTGCTGCGCTCTGCAAACGACTTTCGACTAACCTCTGCACTAATACGTACCTCCCACTCCCGACTCCAAGACTTCTCCTGCTCTACGCCAATCCTCTGGAATGCTGTACCCCAAGAAATTAGGACTATCCACAATTTGCATGGTTTCAGGCGCTCCCTCAAAACACATTTGTTCAGAGCGGCCTATCACATTCACTAATCAAAGTCATTCTATGTATTCTGTGTAAGTGTGTGTGTGTCTCTAGCCCATTCACTATCTCCATCCCTCAGTCCCTTAAGATGGCTGGAACATCATTGTAAATGCACCATTGTATATAAACACCTATACTTTGTATCTCCCCCATCTCATTGTACATTGTAAGCTGTCACGAGCAGGGGCGACTTATTTAGCTTAAATTATTGTATTGTTAACGTTGTTACTTATGACTTGTGTTCTGAAACTGCTAAACTGTAAAGCGCTGCGGAATATGATGGCGCTATATAAATAAATATTATTATTATTCCTCTGAGCTGCTCCCACCACCTTCCTGTTCCTCATGCCATGTTGGGTCTTGGACCTCATCATCTCCACTACCCTCTTCAAACACCTGCTGTTGGGTGGTCTGGCCAGCACCATGCTCAACAGAAACTGGCACCTGGGTCTCATCATCATCAGATGCGTTCTGCGGTGTGCTGACCATCGGCACTGTCTCACCCGCCTCTTCAGATTCAGAGAGACACAGCTGTTGCGCATCACTGCATACTCCCTCTTCACATTACAGAATGCTGCTTGGCTGGGCCCCTGTTTGCAAGCCAATAGATTCTGAGAACAGAAGCAGACACTCAGCTGGCTCCTGTACAGAACTCTCTGACTGCCTGGGCAATTTGCCAGGCGGTGAAGAGACAGATGGTTGCCCAACAGTGCTGTGGTCCTGAGAGGAGGTGGAAGCAATTGAAGTCGATGCATTGGCTGACATCCAAACAACAACGGCTTCAATTTGTTCTTCCCGCAGCAGGGGGGTACTCCGAGCTCCTACAAAAGTGCGCATAAAGGAACGCTCACGGGGAAAACTGGTGGATGCTGTGTCACTGGGGGCCGCAGCAGCCACAGAATCCCCACGTCCTTCCCTGAAGAAACTCCACGACCACGTGCCTTACTCCCTGCCTTCTTCATCTTGGTAGATTGATAAAGAAAGTCTGAAAAGTTATAAGGTCTAAGTGTGGTTATTCCGCAGAGACTGCAGTGAACACTGCACACAACTGTTCACTACCCAATGCGTCTCAGCAGGAAGGCAGTCTGTGCGTCAAAACAAAGGCACAAGCATACATCCATGTACCCTGTTTATAAAGCTATATAAAAAAAATTATGTAGTAGTGACGCACACTTTATTGAGGTACAGTATTACATCGCCATTCACCATCTGTGGCTATGCAGTCTCATCTATATATACCTTATCTATCTGTTGTCATGCTTCCAAGTCGACAGTCAGCCATAAATAGCAATTTTCACTATGCACTATGCACTTTTTAAAGGTTATGTTTGTTAATAAAAATGATTATTGCCACATATTATGAGTATTACATGATGGAAATTGTATAATTTTGTATAAAATATTTAGTGACATTATTCAGCAAATGGAACATTTTAGTAATATCACAGATAACTTGTAATGCTGATGATGTTTTGAAGTCAGACATTCATTGTCTATACAATAAAAATGGTGTACATACTGTTACTTATCCATCATTAATGGATTCAGATATGTACTTGTATGCTTTTATGTACAACCGTATAGCAGATTCCTTAACTAATTTATTTTGTGGTTTGCATTGCTGTTCAACATGTTAATGTATGTGTTTATGTTTGTCAATTCTTTATTTATCTAGATATTAGTTTAAATGAAATCATCATCTTATGGTAGTAAAGGTTATCTTTCTCTTGTTTGAAGTATAGACATTTAAAATTGACAGGTAACAAGGAAATTACTTGATCTAGTATTTAAACATCCTCCTTGACCCTGGGCTCCAACACCGCCAGTTGTTGCTCGGAAGTGCTGTTAGCACAGTCAACACTTGCTCCTGTGTTACTGGGGTTCAGTAACGTCAGCTGGTCCTCGGTTGTGCCATTGGCTCTTTTCCTTCTGCTGCCCCTCCGGGTTCCAGTACCTTCAGCTGGTTCTCCACAGTGCCTTTGGCCTAGGTGCCTCCATCTCGTATCCGAGTTCCAGCAACGTCTGCTGGTCCTTGGTAGTGCTTTGGAGCACAGGTACCTCCTGCTTAGTAACCGTGTCCCAGTAACATCAGCTGGTACAAGATTGTGCTACAAATACAAGATACGGAACAAGAGACACAAGAACAATAAGCAGAAGATCTAAAAGCAGAAGAACATGAAGTATAAGACCAAAATGAAGAGCAAAATATATGCTCTAAATTCTAAGCAGAAGAAGACTAAGCAGTGTATGGGGGTGAGTCCGTTCCTCCTCGTGGTGCCCCTGGAAAATGCCTGCTGCTGCAGGCTAAACTGAACACGGACAAATACTGTTGTAATTTAAATCTTTTGTGACAGCAAGAACGGAAGGATGAAAAAATCATACTTTGACAGATTACAAGTACAGGATTCTCAGTCACAAATAAGAATATGATGAAGAAGATGAAGCAGAATATGAATAAGAATAATAGTTTAATAAGAAGAATATGAGTAATGTTAACAAAGATGAATAGCAAGAAGTTTAAGAAGAAGATAAAGAAGGTGAAGATGAAGAATAATTTGATGAAAAAGATGATGCTGCAGAAGATTATGAAGGAGAAAGTGTGTGAAAAGTTAAAAAGGTGAAGATGAAAGCATGGAAGTTGTGTAATATACATATTTGCCAAAATAGAAAAAACGTTAACAACATTGTCAATTTCTTCGTCAATCCGAACATCTTTAAAAAAAAAAATATTTATGCTATTCCATTTGATTGGGTTAAACATCTATGCCTTTAATATCTCCTCAACCTTCCCCAATACATTCTACATTACTCTTTCTTGTTTTCCTTCATGTACAATTAACCAACAAGGCAAGAATGGGGTTTTTTTAATTTCGATATTTTGTTCCCATAGACTTACATGGGACTTCCGGTATCGGTATCGGGTATCGCCGATATTTTAATGTTATCGGCGATACCATTCCGATTCCGATACTTTTGGATATCGGAAAGTATCGCTCAACTCTAGTCCCAGGTGGTATCAAGGGCCCATCTCCTGAAATCCAAGGCATATTCAGCTACCGAGTGCTTACCTTGGCGCAAAGCTAACATGGCTGCTTCAGCTGTTGCACCTCGATTGGGGTCATCAAACACCTGCCCCATGGCTGAAATAAAAGTGTAGGGAAAAGGTTGTCGCCATTTTGTATAGGGCCTGTACCAGCCTCCATTTTGTCAGTTCACACAGCCACAGACTTTTAGCTACACATTGCCTATTAGCATATCCAGTACGACAGGTTTTGATGTCCACTAGGAATCAATAGGCCTTTACATGCTAATTAGTCTAGGCCAGTGACTGAATGAGATGGTCAGTCGTATGGTAAATAGCCCAAGCTCAGGCATTGTTTCCTGCTCCATATGAATTGCAGGCCAATTAATATGCGTGCTTCAAAGCAATGGGGATGGGCCTAGCAGGTTTAAGAACTAGCCATGACCAGGCTGCTGGTCTCATTCCATTTCACACACAGAAGCCAACAAGATGGTCTAGGAAAGACCAAGGGACTATTCAGGAACTGAAGACTGTACCTGGGAATGGCAGAGCCAAGGCCTTCCCATGACCATAATACCCGGTAATATTGATCCATAGCTTATACCTTTAAGCCTTGTACATTATTGTTGTATTTTTACTCTGACTGCCATTCCATTGTAGTTACGTTGTATAGCTTTACTGTATATTTCTGTAATTATCTAGTGCGCCCTTAAGGCAAATTAAACCATAAAATTAATCTTGGGCTGATGCTTTTACTCTGATCACGAATCTTAGAATACCCAGTGGGTAGCAGGACACCTTCCCCGGCGGCCATTTGCTCTAGGTGCAGTTCTCTTTTCTGACCTGAGAGACAAAGGGGGGTGCCGGAGAGCTGTACCGGGAGTTACGTCCCATGGGGACGGGGGAGGAAAGGGATCGTCCGTCACATTGGTAGCGGCGGTGGTATCAGAAGCTGTGATACCCGGGCTACCGTGTGGCGGCCGCGGGTGAGTTCCTCACAAATTGGGGGCAGCGGTGGGATCAGAGTAATAGTGTGCGTGGGACCCCTACCCCCCAACACTAGAGACTACCAGCATACTTTCACTGCTGGGGTCTTAAGGTCAGCCACACTAGACGGTCAGAGTGTAAAAATAACAAGTTGTAGCAAGGGTCAGGGTTCAGCTGGTTTCAGTAACCAAAGGGTTCCCAAGATGGCGGAAGGCACCAGGGGTAGGGCAAAGGGGGGGGCCAATGCAGTGGCCTATGAGGGGTTCGATAAAAGATAGGGGAGCTCAGCCAGGGCTCCCCAAGGAGCCCGACCCCCGTGCCCAGTCTCACAGTGGACTGTCCACCCCTCGCCCGTCCAGCCTGTCCAACGGAGGCCCTTTTCCAAGCGGCTATTGCACAGCTCGAGGTGGTAAAGACGCCGCCCATGAAAGACCCTGGTGGCGGCAGAGACAGCACAGAGCGTGACAACAGCGGGGGCCCGAG
>JARQOD010000002.1:206221916-206322925 GCA_033576555.1 Oophaga sylvatica
TGTCCCCTCAAGACTTGGTACCTGGGAAAACCCTTTCCGTCTCCGGAATCGGAGGCGTTGAACCGGCGCTGCCCGTTGCCAAGGTGTATTTGGATTGGGGTGCCAGGAGGGGGATGCGGGAGGTGGGAGTAACGCCGAATATTCCTGCAAATGTGTTGCTTGGGACCGATTTGGGGCGGCTAGTGTCCCAGTATGTGGCCACTGAACCCCCAAGTCCGGCTCCCCAAGAATGTCATGACTCTACTGTGAATGCTAATGTTAATGTATTGAATGTGCCTCCAACAGTGGAGGAGGGAGTGAAACCTGATGGTAAGCCATGCACTGACACTACACACACAGGGCTCACAGTGAGGACAGGTGAGGAGGCTGTAGGGGAGAGCTCAGAGGTGGAGGGAGGGGCTGCTATGGGCAGTGTAGGGCCCCTAAGTGAATCCAGCCTGCTGAGTCTAGGGCCCCTGCAGGAAGAGGAACAGGCCATGGGGGGAGGGGGTGTCCCGGGAGAGGAGCCACCAGGTAGGACCCCAGGTCAGGAGTTCCCCACATCCGGGATGTCAGGAAGTCAGGGAAGTCTGCCTGACCCGGCGACTTGGTCAGAGGAGGAGGGAAAGCAGGCGCTACCCGTGGTCTCAGCGGTCGTGGCCGCTGTTACCAGGAGTGGGAGCGCTGAAGCCCAAGGAGCCTCGCGGAGGTCCGACGGTTTCCCCCTCTCTGACCAAGTGGCTGCCGAGTCAGACGGTAGCCAGGAGACAGATCCCGGGGAACTGACAGAGGACAGGGCAGTTTCATCAATTCTTGCCATATCTAGTCAGGGATTTCAGGCAGCGTTGGAAGTTGACCCTAGCCTGAAGACTCTCAAGGAACAGGCGGCACAGCCTCCCCTGGAGTCCGACCGCGAGCGAGTGGTCTGGGACCAGGGACGGCTGTACCGGGTAACGGTCCAGCAGGGTTCACCGGAGGCGTGGCCCAGGGACCGACAGTTAGTGGTGCCCCATCCGTTCAGGGCGGAATTGTTGCGGATCGCACACGAGATTCCAATGGCCGGACACTTAGGGATCACTAAAACCAGGGCCAGGCTAGCTCAGCATTTCTACTGGCCTGGAATGAGGACCGAGGTGATAGCCTACTGCCGTTCGTGTGACACCTGTCAGAGGGTGGGGAAGGCGGGGCCACGCCCCAAAGCCCTACTGGTAACTCTGCCCATCATCGAAGAGCCTTTCTCGAGGGTGGCTGTGGATCTCATTGGACCTCTGTCCACTCCCAGCCGCTCCGGGAAATGCTTCATACTAACGGTAGTGGACTATGCCACCCGGTACCCGGAGGCGGTAGCTTTGTCGTCCATTCGGGCCGACAAAGTGGCCACTGCCTTACTGGAGATTTTCTCCAGAGTGGGGTTTCCCAAGGAAATGCTCACCGACCGAGGGACCCAGTTCATGTCGCAGCTGATGGAGTCCTTCTGTAAGCAGGTACAGGTGCAACATCTGGTGGCCAGCCCGTATCACCCACAGACCAATGGCTTGTGTGAGCGGTTCAATGGCACCTTAAAGCAGATGCTGAGGATGTTGGTCGACTCCCACGGGAGAGACTGGGAGCGGTATCTCCCACACCTGCTGTTTGCCTACCGGGAGGTTCCACAGGCCTCAACGGGGTTCTCCCCCTTTGAGCTCCTGTACGGGCGACGTGTACGGGGGCCCCTTGCTCTGGTGAAGGAAGCATGGGAAGGGGATTTAGCCACCCCTGGAGTGTCGGTCATTGAGTATGTCGTGCGCTTCCGGGACCGAATGATGGCCTTGACACGGCTGGTGCATGACAATATGGCCCAAGCTCAGGCTGACCAGAAGCGATGGTACGACCAGAATTCTTGTGAGCGGACCTACCAGGTGGGTCAAAAGGTGTGGGTACTGGTCCCCATACCACAAAACAAGCTTCAGGCGGCCTGGGAGGGTCCATACCTCGTGCACGAGCAGCTCAACGCCGTCACCTACCTGGTCACCCTGGACCACGCCCGTGGAAGGAGGAAGGCCTTCCATGTGAACATGATGAAGGCCCATCATGAGCGGGAGGCTTATGCTCACCCAGTGTACAACCTTCCAGAGGAAGGAGAGGCAGAAACCCTCCTCGATCTGCTCACCCAAGCCAAGGCGGTGTAATGTATGTAGTACAGTTCATATAGCGTCTTGTGCGTAAGTCCATGCAAACGTGGGTCTTTCAAAGAGCAGGGTTCAGAGTCCACAAGTGCTTCAGAGTTCCTCAGTAGGAATAGCTGGAGTACAAGGTCCAAGGCTTACAGGAGTCAAGTCACAGGTTCACTGCAGGCTAGATTCTGAAGCACTGATTGCTCAGCTGTGGCTGCTTAAGAAGCAAAGGAGAGAATCAGGGCGGGAACATGCAAGCTGGAAACTCCATTTTGACTGAGGGCAAGATAGCTGCAGCAAGACAGAAAGTAAAATGGCTGACGAACAAACTGAGTTTCAGGAATATATACATAGAACCTTACATTCTAAGGACAACCTCCGGATGACCTCAGACCAGGCTTGTGTGGGTACCTCTGATGAAACTGACGGAGCAAGCGAGGAGCATTAACGTTATTGACCGGTTCCCATGAGTTGTCCTCCACTGGGTAGCCCTGCCATTTAATCAGATATTGTAACTGATTTCTATACAACCTGGAATCTAAAATCCTTTCCACCACAAATTCTTCCTGACCATTGACTAGCACTGGGTCAGGGCAAGGAGAGGAACGTCCAGGAAACGTATTGGGTGTCGCAGCCTTTAGTAGGGATACATGAAAGACAGGGTGGATTCTCATAGTTCTGGGCAGTTGAAGACGACAAGCAACGGCACTTATAATTTTACTGATTTTATAGGGTCCAATGTACTTATGTCCCAACTTAGACGATGGAATCCTTAACTTAAGATTTCTGGTTGACAGCCAGACCAAGTCTCCTACCTTGAAAGCTGGTGCAGGTTTACGAAATTTATCTGCTGCTTTCTTGTACCCTTCTTGAGCCGATTCCAGATTTTCCTTTAGAAGATCCATATTCTTCTGTAAAGACGTGATTCTTTCAGCCACTGCTGGTAAAGGCGTTTCTATGGGAAATCATGGTAGAATGTTAGGATGATAACCTAGATTAGAGTAAAAAGGAGACTGTTTAGTGGAGGCACTCTGAGAGTTGTTATACGAGAACTCAGCTAATGGAAGTAGATCCACCCAATCATCCTGTAGGTGGCAGATAAAGCAGCGGAGATACTGCTCCAGGGTTTGATTGGTTCGTTCGGTCTGTCCATTAGTCTGGGGATGAAAAGCAGAAGAAAGGTTTACTTTAATGTCCAATGCTGCACAGAAATTTTGCCAAAACCTAGAAGTGAATTGCACCCCTCGATCCGAAATAACCTCATCCGGTACTCCATGTAAGCGAAACACATCTTTAATCATCAAATCTGATGTCTGTTTTGCAGTGGGTAAGCCGACACAAGGGATAAAATGAGCTGCCTTTGTTAGACGGTCAACCACCACTAGAATGGTGTTCTTCCCCTGAGAGGTTGGTAACTCCACAATGAAGTCCATAGAAATGGATCCCCACGGGCGGGACGGGGTGGGAAGAGGCTGTAACAGACCAGTTGGTGAGGAGCGAGGTGTTTTGCATCTTGCACAGACCTCACATGAAGTGACATAATTCAAAACATCCTTCCTGCAAGTGGGCCACCAAAAGAAATGAGAAAGAAATTCCTGTGTCTTTAGAATTCCTCTATGCCCAGCTATCTTGGAATCGTGAATGAGTTGCAATACTCTTAATCTGACTGTTTCAGGAATATACAGACGTTGTCCCTGAATCCACACACCATTCTTAAAGACAAGACTTACGTACCTTGGGGGTTGTGCCAAAAAGGAATCCGCATGGTATGCTTCCTTGATGTCCTTAAGTAGGTCTTGATTATGAATTACTCCTAGGAATCTAGAGTCAGGAAGAATAGTCTTAGGAGGAGTAATTGGACGTGTCTCTGCTGAGTAAATCCTAGAGAGTGCATCAGCCTTTCCATTGCGCAATCCTGGTCTATAAGAGATGATAAAATTAAATTGGTTTAAGAAAAGATTCCAGCGAGCCTGGTGAGGAGTCAGGCACTTAGCCGACCTGATAAACTCAAGGTTACGATGGTCTGTCAGGACGAAATTTGCTGTGCAGCTCCCTGAAGAAGGTGTCTCCATTCTTTGAAGGCGGCAATAATGGCCAACAACTCTCTATTGCCCACATCGTAGTTCCTCTCAGCCGAAGACAACTGCTGGGAAAAGAAGGCACAGGGATGCAAGACATTCTTCTCACCTGTTCTCTGAGAGAGTATAGCTCCAACGGCACAGTCTGAAGCATCCACCTCTATTATGAAGGCAAGCTCGGGGTTGGGATGTACTAGGGTAGGTGCAGTGGTAAATTTATCTTTTAGACGGGAAAATGCTTCCTGGGCTTGGGGAGTCCAGGAAAACCTAGACTCTTTCCGGGTAAGTTGAGTGATAGGTGACACTACCTCAGAGAAATTTCTAATGAAACGTCTATAGAAGTTGGCAAACCCGATGAAGCGCTGTACCTCCTTCACATTTCTAGGACTTGGCCAATCCTTGATGGCTTGGGTTTTGCTTCCATCCATACTAATTCCTTGTGTAGACAGTACATACCCCAGAAATTGAATTTCGGTCCTATGGAATTCACACTTTTCAAGTTTGATGTAAAGATGATTTTGTCTTAGACGTTCCAAGACCATTCTCACATGTCCATGATGTTCCTCTGTGGAGTTAGAAAAAATTAGAATATCATCCAAATAAATTACCACGAATGTATCTAGGATATCCCTGAAGATGTCATTCACCAAGTGTTGGAAAGTGGCTGGGGCGGTGCTCAGACCAAAAGGCATAACTAGATATTCAAAGTGTCCATAGCGTGACCTGAATGCAGTCTTCCATTCATCCCCAGGTCTAATACGGACTAAGTTATAGGCCCCACGAAGATCTAGTTTAGAAAAAATTTTGGCATGTCGCACTCTCTCCAATAACTCAGGGATTAAAGGCAATGGATAACGGTTTCTAATAGTAACCTTATTGAGTTCCCTATAGTCTACGCATGGTCTCAGAGATCCATCTTTCTTCTTTACAAAGAAGATGGGTGCACCTGCAGGAGATGAAGAGGGGCGTATGAAGCCCTTGGCTAGATTTTCATCTATGTAATCCTTTAAAGCCTTTAGCTCGGGCCCCGCCAGGGGGTAGATCTTACCAAAAGGTATCTCTGCTCCAGGCAATAATTCAATTGGACAATCATATGGACGGTGAGGAGGAAGCTGGTCAGCGTTCTTCTTGTCACATAAATCCACATAGTCCTGGTATACAGCTGGTAGTTCAGGGACTGACATGATTCCTTTAGGAACAGAGCAAGCTGAAACTTTTGGACTCATCTGTTTCTCTGGAAAGTGTAATTCCTTGGTCTCCCAGTTAATGGTAGGATTCTGAGCCTGCAGCCATGGTAGCCCTAGAATAATGGGAAAGTGGGGAGAAGAGATAAGCATAAAGGACAGTTTCTCTTGATGATCTTTACCCATAAGAACCCTCAAAGGCTCTGTTTCCTGATCCACTGGTCCAGAGGTCAGCAGGGAGCCATCCACAGTTTCCATCTGTACTGGAGTAGCCTTCTTCACTGAACGTATTCCCTGTTTCAGAGCAAAGGAGACATCCATAAAATTTCCACTTGCCCCTGAGTCGATCATAGCAGAGCTAGACACCCAAGCTGAGTCAACCAAGAGTTTGATGGAAAGAAAGCAATGAGAATTGTTTTTCTTACAACTCAGCTGGGACACCGCTGAGGAAACTTGAAAAATGGCAGCGTTTACACAGTCAACGTCCTCAGAGGTAACGGAGTTTAAGTCCGAGAAATCAAGATCTGTTGCTGCAGATCTCTCTGGAGCCTGAGGCTCGGACCTGACAGATCCCCTCTCGCAACACTCACAATGAATGAATTCTGCAGTAGTCTTACGAGAACGGCTGGGGCAGTTTATAATGAAGTGCCCTGACTTACCACAATAGAAACATAGATTCTCCTTAAAACGATGTTCCTTGCGTGCATCACTAACCCGTCGTTGTAAAGAGTCTACCTGCATGGGTTCAGGTTCAGGTTCCCGTGTAATCCTACTCAAAGGTTCCTTAGCTGGAGAGGAAGGTAGGAAAAGGTTAGTACGATTGCTTTCTAACCATCTCTCTTGCCTGCGTTCAGTCAGACGAGTATCAATACGGATGCAGTAGTTAATAAAGTCACCTAACGCAGTGGGAGGGTCGGCACGAGCAAGTTCATCCTTAATCAGTGGAGATAACCCCTTTCGAAAAATAGATTTTTTGGCGGAACTGTCCCAGGTGGTATCAAGGGCCCATCTCCTGAAATCCAAGGCATATTCAGCTACCGAGTGCTTACCTTGGCGCAAAGCTAACATGGCTGCTTCAGCTGTTGCACCTCGATTGGTGTCATCAAACACCTGCCCCATGGCTGAAATAAAATCATCAAGGTGATTCAAACAATCATCCTCAGTCTCAATCAGAGGGTTTGCCCACATTAAAGCCTTGTTGGTAAGCAACATAATTATAGAAAGCACCTTAGATCGTTCAGTGGGAAATTGTGAAGCATGTGCAGAAAAAAAAAGATTGCATTGATTAATAAATCCCCTGAATTTCTCACGTTCACCGCCAAAACGAAAAGGGGCAACTTGGGAATCCCAGCACTCGGGGCTACGGCAGGAGCCTGGACTCGCCCCTCTAGAACCTCAATCCTGGCTCGCAAATCCTGGGTAGTCTGTCCAACCACTTGCAAATTGTGATTATTGAGGTCCTGTAGATTTGTAAAACGGGTCTTTATATTCTGCAAATCTGCAAGGATATTATCAGTCACTCCGCAAAGTTCCTTTATGCGGGCCTCCATTTTCCAGATCTTTTAAGACAGGATTACTGGAAGAAGAGGAGAGAAAAAAAAACAATAGTGTTCACCTGTGGCAACACTGGAATGGTTGTGAGAAGTCACAACCACTGTCATCACAGAAAGTACAACCGGACGTCTGATATCCACAGTACAGCAGACACAGCCTTCCAGACCCAGCAGACACTAACGTTTTGGCTTCAGAATCTTGTAATGTATGTAGTACAGTTCATATAGCGTCTTGTGCGTAAGTCCATGCAAACGTGGGTCTTTCAAAGAGCAGGGTTCAGAGTCCACAAGTGCTTCAGAGTTCCTCAGTAGGAATAGCTGGAGTACAAGGTCCAAGGCTTACAGGAGTCAAGTCACAGGTTCACTGCAGGCTAGATTCTGAAGCACTGATTGCTCAGCTGTGGCTGCTTAAGAAGCAAAGGAGAGAATCAGGGCGGGAACATGCAAGCTGGAAACTCCATTTTGACTGAGGGCAAGATAGCTGCAGCAAGACAGAAAGTAAAATGGCTGACGAACAAACTGAGTTTCAGGAATATATACATAGAACCTTACAGGCGGGTGGATCCATCGAGGATGTGGGGGTTGGCCACCAGCTCTCGGAGGACCAACGTTCCCAGCTGGGGGCCACCCTACACCCCTTCCGGGAGCTGTTCAGCAGCCTGCCCGGAAGGACTGAGGCAGCAGTCCATGACGTGGACACTGGTAACCACCCCCCAATCCGGCGTTCAGCATATCGGGTCTCTCTTGAGGTGCAGCAGCAGATGCGCCAAGAGATAGACGAGATGCTGAGGCTGGGGTGATCCAAGCGTCCAACAGCGCGTGGGCTTCGCCTGTAGTCCTCGTCCCTAAAAAGGACCGAACTACGCGGTTCTGCGTGGACTACAGGGGGCTCAACGCTGTGACGGTCACCGATGCATACCCAATGCCGCGCATCGATGACCTGCTCGACCAGCTGGCCGGGGCCAAGTACCTGACCATCATGGATCTGAGCAGGGGTATTGGCAGATCCCCCTGACCCCTAGGGCACGGGAACGCTCTGCCTTTATCACCCCATTCGGACTGTACGAGTCCACGGTGATGCCCTTCGGCATGAAGAATGCCCCTGCCACTTTTCAGCGGATGGTCAACACGCTGCTCGAGGGACTGGAAGGGTATGCGACCGCGTACCTGGATGACATTGCCATCTTCAGTCCCACCTGGGAGGATCACCTAGAGCACCTGGCGCAGGTGCTCGGGCGGATCCAGCGAGCCGGCTTGACCATTAAGCCGGAAAAATGCCAGCTGGGTATGAGTGAGGTCCACTACCTGGGACACCGGGTAGGTGGGGGAGCTCTGAAGCCAGAGCCCGGGAAGGTGGATGCCATCGCATCCTGGCCCACCCCCAGGACCAAGAAGCAGGTGATGTCCTTTTTGGGTACTGCTGAGTACTATAGGAGGTTTGTTCCACACTATAGTGCCCTGGCCAAGCCCCTGACGGACCTCACCAAGAAAAGGCTGCCCTTTGCAGTCGACTGGACAGTCGCCTACGAGACAGCTTTCCAGGCGCTCAAGACCGCCCTTTCTAGTTCTCCTGTACTACAGGCAGCCGACTTCATGCGGCCATTCTTAGTGCAGACCGACGCCAGAGACTTCGGCCTCGGTGCTGTGCTCAGCCAGGTTGACACTACGGGCCATGAACACCCCATTTTGTACCTGAGCAGGAAGCTCCTGCCGAGGGAAGTGGCCTATTCCACGATGGAGAAGCAATGTCTGGCAATTGTGTGGGCCCTGCAGCGTCTGCAGCCATACTTGTACGGACGCCAATTCACCGTGGAAACAGACCACAACCCCCTCAGCTGGTTACACACGGTCTCTGGGACGAATGGGAGGTTGCTACGCTGGAGCCTCGCTCTCCAACAGTACCATTTCACTATTCGCCACAAAAAGGGCAGTGACCATGGTAACGCTGATGGGTTGTCCCGGCAAGGAGAGGGTGCGGTAGGGCGCACGGGGGAACACAGGAATGTGATACCCCCTAGCGCCCTCAAAAGCAGGGAGGTGTAGGGAAAAGGTTGTCGCCATTTTGTATAGGGCCTGTACCAGCCTCCATTTTGTCAGTTCACACAGCCACAGACTTTTAGCTACACATTGCCTATTAGCATATCCAGTACGACAGGTTTTGATGTCCACTAGGAATCAATAGGCCTTTACATGCTAATTAGTCTAGGCCAGTGACTGAATGAGATGGTCAGTCGTATGGTAAATAGCCCAAGCTCAGGCATTGTTTCCTGCTCCATATGAATTGCAGGCCAATTAATATGCGTGCTTCAAAGCAATGGGGATGGGCCTAGCAGGTTTAAGAACTAGCCATGACCAGGCTGCTGGTCTCATTCCATTTCACACACAGAAGCCAACAAGATGGTCTAGGAAAGACCAAGGGACTATTCAGGAACTGAAGACTGTACCTGGGAATGGCAGAGCCAAGGCCTTCCCATGACCATAATACCCGGTAATATTGATCCATAGCTTATACCTTTAAGCCTTGTACATTATTGTTGTATTTTTACTCTGACTGCCATTCCATTGTAGTTACGTTGTATAGCTTTACTGTATATTTCTGTAATTATCTAGTGCGCCCTTAAGGCAAATTAAACCATAAAATTAATCTTGGGCTGATGCTTTTACTCTGATCACGAATCTTAGAATACCCAGTGGGTAGCAGGACACCTTCCCCGGCGGCCATTTGCTCTAGGTGCAGTTCTCTTACTGACCTGAGAGACAAAGGGGGGCGCCGGAGAGCTGTACCTGTGGAGTTACGTCCCATTGGTGACGTGGGAGGAAAGGGATCGTCCGTCACATTTGGTAGCGGCGGTGGTATCAGAAGCTGTGATACCCGGGCTACCGTGTGGCGGCCGGCTGAGTTCCTCACAAAAAGCATCAAGGTGATTCAAACAATCATCCTCAGTCTCAATCAGAGGGTTTGCCCACATCAAAGCCTTGTTGGTAAGCAACATAATTATAGTAAGCACCTTAGATCGTTCAGTGGGAAATTGTGAAGCATGTGCAGAAAAAAAAAGATTGCATTGATTAATAAATCCCCTGAATTTCTCACGTTCACCGCCAAAACGAAAAGGGGGCAACTTGGGAATCCCAGAACTCGGGGCTACGGCAGGAGCCTGGACTCGCTCTTCTAGAACCTCAATCCTGGCTCGCAAATCCTGGGCAGTCTGTCCAAACACTTGCAAATTGTGATTAGTGAGGTCCTGTAGGCTTGAAAAACGGGTCTTTATATTCTGCAAATCTGCAAGGATATTATCAGTCACTCCGCAAAGTTCCTTTATGCGGGCCTCCATTTTCCAGATATTTTAAGACAGGAGTACTGGAAGAAGAGGAGAGGAGAAAAAAAAAACAATAGTGTTTACCTGTGGTAACACTGCAGAGAGAAAAAAAATTAAGGGAACTGCTCACCTGGAATGGTTGTGAGAAGTCACAACCACTATCATCACAGAAAGTTCATCCGGACATCTGATATCCACAGTTACAGCAGACAAAAAAGAGAGAAGAAAAAAAAAACAATAGTGTTTACCTGTGGTAACACTGCAGGAAAAAAAAACACTTAAGGGAATTGCTCACCTGGAATGGTTGTGAGAAGTCACAACCACTGTCATCACAGAAAGTACAACCGGACATCCAATATCCACAGTTACAGCAGACACAGCCTTCCCAGACCCAGCAGACACTAACGTTTTGGCTTCAGAATCTTGTAATGTAAGGAGTACAGTTCATATAGCGTCTTGTGCTTGGGTGCGATGAAAATACATGAGACACAGGTTTGATATAGAAAGTCTTGTATTACTTCATACAAGTTGGCAAAAATAGTCACACAGTTTGCAGACACAGAAGCAGGAGACACAGCAGGCCAGAGTAATCTAAGCTCAGCAATCACTCTCCACAACAGGTTCAGGATCTTCTTCTCTGTTACCGTAAGTCCATGCAAACGTGGGTCTTTCAAAGAGCAGGGTTCAGAGTCCACAAGTGCTTCAGAGTTCCTCAGTAGGAATAGCTGGAGTACAAGGTCCAAGGCTTTAGGAGTCAGGTCACAGGTTCACTGCAGGCTAGATTCTGAAGCACTGATTGCTCAGCTGTGGCTGCTTAAGAAGCAAAAGGAGAGAATCAGGGCGGGAACATGCAAGCTGGAAACTCCATTTTGACTGAGGGCAAGATAGCTGCAGCAAGACAGAAAGTAAAATGGCTGACGAACAAACTGTTTCAGGAACATGTACACAGAACCTTACATTAACCATAAGATATAAGTTGAGTGCCAAGTTTTTCTTGCAATATACTGGGTTTGGGTAACCTACTTGAGCACCACCACAGTAGTGCCACGTTATATATTTATATATTTACCACAGTTATTTACACCAGTTTGTTAAACAAATAAAGTACATTCCAGATATTTGAAAGTGTGTTTTTCCTGCACATGGATCACATCTAAGTTTGCTCCCAATTCAGCCTTTTTTATTGAATGTGGAAAATATTGTACTCCAATTAAAATGGGAAAGGCGCATGGCAACGGTCGGGGAAGTGGACGTGATGGTGATGGTGCATGCAGAGGCAGAGGCCGTGGACAAGCTGCAATTGTGCCACAACAAACACCCACATCTTCTCGCAACAGATTCCTGTCAGAATTCATAGGGGATGGAAGAACAGCACTCTTGATGCCAGAGCAGCATGAAAAGGTAGTTGGTTGGATGGCGGATAATGCTTCCATTCACTTGGCCACAACCACCAGCACCCTGTCTTCCACACAGTCAAGTCCAGAGTAGCCATGACTCTGGACCACATATTCCTCACCCTGATCCTCATTCCTCCTCCCATGCCGAGTGCCCGCAGACAACTGATCCCACACTTGGACAATCTGAAGAGCGGTTCACTTTTCTATTTATTGATTCGGGCTCTCGCCCAGTCCACTTGAAGCAGGGCAAACTGAGATTGCATGTAGCGATGCCCAAAAATTTAAGCAGCCACGTTCACACGAAGGCGACAGTGGGAATGTGTCACAATAGGTGGATAATGATGAGACACATGTTATGTTTTGGTAGCTGGGGAGGCAGGAGCAAAAAAAACGCATAGGCAGCCAAACACCAGAGAGGTTGGAAACTAATAGGCTGCAGACCTCTAAACTAACCGCACAACTAGAAGCAGCCGTGGGATGTTCCTACGGTGCCCTAGATGCCTCGTCACAGCCGGAGAGATTAGCTATCCCTGAAGATGGAAAGAGGAAAGCTAACTGCCCCGGAGTAGAGCCCCAAAAGAAAAGGAAGCCTCCAAACATATATGGCGGTTAGACAAGATGAAAACACGAACACAGACAGAAAATAGATTGAGCAAACGCTGGGGCCCAAACTTACTAAATAGAAAAGGATAGGAAGGGCACTTACTGCAATCCCAAAAAAAACCTGAAAAGCACCAACTCTACTATCTAGATGTCTAGATAGGACAGCACAGGAGAGAATACTGTCTGCAACCCAGAAAAATCCTAGGAAAAACTCCAACACTTCTGAATCCAAAAATACTGAGACCACACGGTCTCGACCACCTATATCAGATCTCTGGTGTGAACAGACAGCTACCTGTTATGTTTCGGTAGCTGAGGAGTACAGGTAAAAAAGGCAATACACCAGAGCAGTTGGAAACTATGAGATTGCAGTACCCTGACTAACCACCACAACTAGAGGCAGCCGTGGAGCGTTCCTACGTTGGTCCTAGACGCCTCGTCACAGCCTGAGAAACTAACTACACCTAAAGATAGAAAGAGGAAAGCTATCTGCCCCGGAGCAGATCCCCAAAGAACATAGAAAGCCCCCAAACATGTAATGGCGGTTAGACAAGAAGAAATACTGACACAGACAGAAAATAGAATGAGCAAACGTTGGGGCCCAAACTTACTAAATAGAAAAGGATAGGAAGGGCACTTACTGCAATCCCAAAAAAACCCTGAAAAGCACCAACTCTACTAATTTCAAAAACACCTGAGATCACACGACCTCTACCACCTAAATTAGTTCTCTGGTGTAACCAAAATCAAAACAGCAGCCACTGAAAAAACTGGAAAAAGCAAATGTACAAACATCAGTGGCTGAACTGAACTGAGAGGGCAAAAGCCCCCAGAGGGGACCCTGAAGTCCCCCACAGAAGTGCAGGACAAAATGCAAAAATCAAGCACAAAAACAAAAAGAAGAAAATGTCTTATCTGAAAGCAGGAGATTCAGACACGACACAGCAGGCTACCAAGGAAACAGGAATCAAGGATTGAGACCAGAACAATTGATCACCGGCAACCCTGATGGGAAAGTGACTCCCTTATATAAGACCAGTCTGTAACACCTGATTCCCAATCCTCACAATCTTCACTGGACAGTCCAGTACCGTTTGTAACCACCAGAGGGAGCTTCTGCTCAGAACTCATTTCCAGCCTATTCACAACAGTACCCCCCCCCTTGAGGAGGGGTCACCGAACCCTCATTTGAGCAACCAGGTCGGTCAGGATGAGTTCTATGATACGCACGGATGAGTCTCCTAGCATGGATGTCCGAAGCAAACACCCAAGAATTGTCTTCCTGACCATAACCTCTCCATTTAACCAAATACTGGAGTTTCCGTCTAGAAAAACGAGAATTCAATATTTTCTCAACCACATACTCCAGATTGCCCTCAACCAAAACAGGGTCAGGAGGCACAGTAGTAGGAACCACTGGCTCAACAAACCTCTTCAACAAGGACTTGTGGAACACGTTATGGATCTTAAATGTCCCTGGAAGAAGCAAACAAAAAGAAACAGGATTAAGAATCTCCATGATCTTATAAGGTCCAATGAACCTTGGCTTAAATTTAGGAGATGCCACTCTCATAGGAATATTTCTTGAGGACAACCAGACCAAGTCCCCCACTTTAAACCGAGGACCATCAGTCCTATGCCGGTTGGCAAACCGCTGGGCCCTCTCCTGAGAGAGGGACAACCTCTCCACTACCTGGTCCCAAATCTGTTGCATACGCTCCACAACAGAGTCAACACCTGGACAGACAGAAGCCTCCGTCTGTCCTGAAGAAAATCGAGGGTGAAACCCAGAATTACAGAAAAATGGAGACATCAAAGTGGCAGAGCTAGCCCTATTATTAAGAGCAAACTCAGCCAAAGGCAAAAAAGAGACCCAGTCATCCTGATCAGCAGACACAAAGCATCTTAGATAAGTCTCCAATGTCTGGTTTGTTCTCTCAGTTTGACCATTGGTCTGAGGATGAAACGCCGAGGAGAAAGACAATTGAACACCAATTTTAGAACAAAAGGTCCTCCAAAATCTGGAAACAAACTGGACTCCTCTGTCAGACACAATGTTCTCAGGAATGCCGTGTAAACGAACCACGTGCTGAAGGAACAAAGGCACCAATTCAGAGGAGGAAGGCAACTTAGGTAATGGCACAAGATGTATCATCTTGGAAAACCTATCGCAAATCACCCAGATGACGGTCATTCTCTGAGAAACAGGGAGGTCGGAAATGAAATCCATAGAGATATGGGTCCATGGTCTCTTGGGCACAGGTAATGGCATCAACAAACCACTAGAACGAGAGCAAGGCTTGGAGCGAGAGCAAGTCCCGCAGGACTGCACAAACTCCCTGACATCACGAGACAAGGTAGGCCACCAAAAGGACCGACTAACCAAGTCTCTGGTACCAAAAATTCTGGGATGACCGGCCAACGCGGAACAATGAATCTCAGACATTACACTCTTTTTCCACTGGTCCGGGACAAACAATTTCCCAACAGGGCAGCGCTCGGGCTTATCCTCCTGACACCCCTCCAGAGCAAGTCTCAAATTGGGCGAGATGGCGGAAAGAACTACACCCTCTTTCAAAATAACAGAAGGATCAGATAACTCAGGAGAGTCCGCCAGGAAACTCCTCGAGAGGGCATCTGCCTTAACATTTTTAGTGCCAGGAAGAAATGAAACCACAAAATTAAAACGTGTGAAAAACAAGGCCCACCTGGCCTGTCTAGGATTAAGTCGCTTGGCAGATTCCAGATAAACTAGATTCTTATGGTCCGTAAGGACCACCACCTGATGTTTGGCTGCCTCCAGCCAATGTCTCCACTCTTCAAAAGCCCACTTCATGACTAATAACTCCCGATTACCCACGTCATAATTACGTTCAGTGGGAGAAAATTTTCGAGAGAAAAAGGCACAAGGGTTACTTTTAGAGGTCTCTGGATCTCTTTGGGACAAAACGGCACCTGCCCCAATTTCAGAGGCATCAAACTCCACCTGAAATGGTAGAGAAACATCAGGCTGCCGTAGAACAGGAGCAGAAGTGAATCTCTGCTTAAGTTCCTGAAATGCAGAGACTGCCTCAGGAGGCCAATTCACCACATCAGAACCCTTCTTGGTCAAATCAGTTAATGGTTTAACAATAACAGAGAAATTACCAATAAATTTACGATAAAAATTGGCAAAACCCAAGAATCTTTGAAGAGCCTTTAATGAAGTAGGTTGGACCCAATCACAGATGGCCTGAACTTTGACCGGGTCCATTTCAATAACAGATGGGGACAAAATGAATCCCAGGAATGAGATCCTCTGAACGCCAAAAAGACACTTTGATCCTTTCACATACAGAGCAATCTCTCTCAAAATCTGGAACACAGTCCGAACATGTTTTACATGAGAGTCCCAGTCATTGGAAAAATTCAAGATATCATCCAAATAAACAATCAGAAATTTATCCACAAAATCCCTGAAAATGTCATTCATGAAGGACTGGAAGACAGAAGGAGCATTAGTGAGCCCAAAGGGCATCACAAGGTACTCAAAATGCCCTTCAGGGGTATTAAATGCCGTCTTCCATTCATCCCCGTGCTTAATGCGAATAAGGTTATATGCCCCCCTGAGGTCAAGCTTGGTAAACCAAGTAGCGTTTTTCACCCTGGAAAACAGATCAGAGATCAAGGGTAACGGATATTGATATTTCACAGTAATATTGTTCAAGAGACGATAATCAATACACGGCCTTAATGAACCATCCTTTTTGGCCACAAAGAAAAAACCGGCACCTAAGGGTGAAGAGGATGGTCTGATATGACCCTTCTCCAATGACTCCTTGATATAAGACCGCATAGCGTCATGTTCAGGTACAGACAAGTTAAAAAGGCGACCTTTAGGGAATTTACTACCAGGCACTAATTCAATAGCGCAGTCATAGCTCCTATGGGGAGGCAAGGATGCAGATTTACTTTCGCTAAACACATCAGAAAAATCAATCAAAAAGTCAGGAACATCCTGAGCCTGGGGGAGGCAGAAAAAACAGGAGTGTTGGTATTAACATATTGGCAGCCCCAACTGGTAACAGACACAGATTTCCAATCCAAAACAGGATTATGAGACTGTAACCAAGGGAAACCCAGTACGATAATGTCATGCAGATTATACAGAACCAAAAATTTGCAACTCTCCTGATGATCAGGTTCTACCCTCATTATCACCTGAGTAGAGAACTGAGGTTTATTCTCAGCCAAAGGGGTAGAATCGATCCCCAGTAGGGGAATAGACTTCCGTAGGGGTATCAAGGGAAACCCACAACGTTTAGCAAAATCAAAATCCATCAGGTTAATAGCTGCTCCAGAATCAACAAAATCCTGAGCAGAAAATGAGGACAGAGAGCATATCAGGGTAACAGTTAATAAAAACTTAGTCTGAACACTACCCAAGACAACTGAGCATGCAAAACGTCTTCCCCGCTTAGGGCAGACTGAAATAGCATGAGAGGCATCACCACAGTAGAAACATAACCCATTGCGCTTTCGAAATTCATGACGCTGTGCCCCAGAAACCACTCTATCACACTGCATGGACTCAGAAGCAGGTTCACAAGGCAACATTATTCCACGCATACCTTTCCGCTCACGCAAACGTCTGTCAATTTGAATCGCTAATGACATAGAATCATTGAGACCAGAGGGAACAGGGAATCCCACCATAACATCCTTTACATTATCTGACAGACCCTTCCGAAAAAGAGCCGCCAAAGCGTCGTCATTCCATTTGGTCAGGACTGCCCACCTACGGAATCTCTGACAGTATAACTCAGCGTCCTCAAGCCCCTGATTTAATGCCAACAAAGTTTTTTCAGCTTGATCAGTGATATTAGGTGCATCGTACAATAACCCCAAAGCCTGAAAAAATGCATCAACATCACTCAAAACAGGATCCCCAGGTGTAAGGGAAAAAGCCCAATCCTGAGGATTGCCGCGCAGGAGAGAGATGACAATTTGAACCTGCTGTGCTGCGTTCCCTGAGGACTTAGATTTTAAGGCAAAAAACAATTTACAGTTATTTTTGAAATTCAGAAACTTAGCTCGATCCCCTAAAAACAAATCTGGCATGGGAATCCTAGGTTCCACAACAGGCAACCCAGCAAGATAGGTAGCAATACTCCGAACCTCAGTGGCAAGCTGATCCACACGGCCAGACAACTGTGCAAACGCCATTGAGAGAAAAGAAAAAATCCTCCCCAGCACCCAGAGATACACAGGGAAAAAAAAAATATCTCTGACAACTTTTTTTTCTTTAACAATATTTTTTTCCCTTCTGTGAGTACAATATAATTTTCAATTTGTTAGGCCGGTGATACTGTTATGTTTCGGTAGCTGAGGAGTACAGGTAAAAAAGGCAATACACCAGAGCAGTTGGAAACTATGAGATTGCAGTACCCTGACTAACCACCACAACTAGAGGCAGCCGTGGAGCGTTCCTACGTTGGTCCTAGACGCCTCGTCACAGCCTGAGAAACTAACTACACCTAAAGATAGAAAGAGGAAAGCTATCTGCCCCGGAGCAGATCCCCAAAGAACATAGAAAGCCCCCAAACATGTAATGGCGGTTAGACAAGAAGAAATACTGACACAGACAGAAAATAGAATGAGCAAACGTTGGGGCCCAAACTTACTAAATAGAAAAGGATAGGAAGGGCACTTACTGCAATCCCAAAAAAACCCTGAAAAGCACCAACTCTACTAATTTCAAAAACACCTGAGATCACACGACCTCTACCACCTAAATTAGTTCTCTGGTGTAACCAAAATCAAAACAGCAGCCACTGAAAAAACTGGAAAAAGCAAATGTACAAACATCAGTGGCTGAACTGAACTGAGAGGGCAAAAGCCCCCAGAGGGGACCCTGAAGGCCCCACAGAAGTGCAGGACAAAATGCAAAAATCAAGCACAAAAACAAAAAGAAGAAAATGTCTTATCTGAAGGCAGGAGATTCAGACACGACACAGCAGGCTACCAAGGAAACAGGAATCAAGGATTGAGACCAGAACAACTGATCACCGGCAACCCTGATGGGAAGGCGACTCCCTTATATAAGACCAGTCAGTAACACCTGATTCCCAATCCTCACAATCTTCTCTGGACAGTCCAGTACCGTTTGTAACCACCAGAGGGAGCTTCTGCTCAGAACTCATTTCCAGCCTATTCACAACAGCTACCCAGAAATAAAATATCACAAGAACTGAGCAAATGAACAAATACAAAAAGAGAACAGAGACCAGCCCAAGCCACCCAAAGAGGACCCGGCTGAACTCAAAAAGCATGGCAGAAAAAAAAACAAGGAAAATCAAACCACAGTAAAAAAAACTGAAAGGAACTTATCTGAATGCAAGCAGGAGATAGTAGAAAAGCAAGCTGAATTTCAACCTAGACCAGTAAGAACAATTGATCACCGGCAAGGACCATGGGAGGTCAGCTCACTTATATCAGGCCAGTCCGTCCCACCTGATAACCAACAATCAGTTGCAGGTGGTGGATTTTTGCTGTTCAACATAGGTTCAATACCCTCAGCAACCACCAGAGGGAGCTTCAGCTCAGAAGTCATCTCCAACACGTTCACAACAGACACAATTGCCGGAAAGTCAGGAAGAGGACCAGGGTGCGGAAGTGGAAGAGGAGATGGTGGATGATATAGTAACTGACCCAACCTGGCAGAAGGACATGCAGAGCAAGGATAGCAGCACACAGCGGGAGGGAGGCATAGCACCACAACAGGCAGGAAGAAGCACTGTTGTGGCCGCAGACAAAAGGCGGGCAACCATTCCTCAACATCAACATGATGGAAGTTGTCAGTACAACTGTTAGGTCTTCCCTAAACTTGTTTGTTTTTTAAACACTCTACCAATAACCCCAAAGAGGCCATTTGCACCACCAGCCATGCCCGCATCCAGAAGGTAGCAAAACTACCAGCCTGACCACCGCCAGCATGATCAGGCACATGGCAGCGAAGCACCCAACTTTGTGGGCTGAACCCCAGGGTCCAAGAACAGTGTCTGCGGGTGACACAACTGTTTCTTCTGCTGTTATGCATAGAAGCCAATCCCCTGTCCATTGTGCCTGGAGAAGATGCCTCCTGCCCTGCACCTGTCGTTGCACACACTCAACTACCACCATCAGCAAGCACGTTGACGTCCTTTTCCCAGCGCAGCCTACAGTTGTCCATACCCCAGGCATTGGAAAGCAAGCAGAAATACACAGCCAATGCCCCACAGTCCACAGTACTAAATTCACACATTTCTCGTCTGCTTAAGCTCAAAATGTTGCCTTTTAGGCTTGTGGAGACGGAAGCTTCTCGCAACCTGATGGCGGCGGCCGTCCCAAGGTACTCTGTCCCCAGCCGACACTATTTCTCCCAGTGTGCAGTCACGGCATTACCCAAGCACCACAACATTACCCGTACCCTCAACAATGCAGTTACAGGGAAAGTACACTTAACCACGGACACGTGGACAAGTGCTTCTGGGCAGGGACGGTACATCTCGCTGATGGCACACTGGGTTAACATAGTGGAAGCCAGGGCCCAGTGTGACCTTGGGATGGAAGACATCCTACCAACGCCAAGGATTGCGGGCCATACGTCAATCAGGATTGCCCCCACAGTCTACAGCTCCTGCACGTCATACTCCTCCTCCTCCTCTTCAGCCTGCATCTCTGAAATGACCACCTAAGTCACAAGCTGGAAGCACTGTAGCACTGCCTCAGTCAAGCGGCAACAGGCTGTGCTGAAGCTAACATGCTTAGGTGACAAACCTCACAATGTTGAAGAGTTGTGGACAGCTCTGAAAGAGCAGGCAGATCTGTGGCTGACACTGTTGAACCTACAGACAGGCATGGTCATGTGTGACAATGGCCAGAACCTGGTGGCTACTCTGAGGTGAGGCGAGCTCACACACGTACCATGCCTGGCTCATGTGCTTAACCTCGTGGTTCAGCGGTTTCTCAAAACCTACCCGGAGCTGCCGTATCAGCTTGTGAAAGTAAGCCGCCTGTGTGCCCATTTTAGAAAGTCAGCTACAGCTTCAGCTGCCCTTACCATGTTTCAGCAGCGTTTGAAGCTTCCGGCTCACCGACTGATGTGTGATGTCCCCACGCATTGGAACGCTACACTGCATATGCTGGAAAGGATTTGTGAGCAGAAGAGGGCAGTTGTTGAGTACCAGCATCAACAAGGCTGTCGGTATTCAGTTCAGACTCCACACATAAGACCTCTGGAGTGGACATGGATGTCAGACATTTGTACCATCCTAAAAAACTTTGAGGAGTCCACCAAGATGGTGAGTGGTGATGTCGCCATAATTAGCATCACCATCCTGCTTCTCTATATTCTGAAAAGCTCTCTGCTCACAGTGAAAGAGGATGCGTTGCAGGTGGAGCATGATGAGATGGAGCAAGTAACCATACAGGGTGATTACAGACAGCCCAGCCTCATGTCATCCCATCATGGTTTGGTTGACAAAGAGGAAGAGGAAGAGGAGGAAGAGCAGGAGCTATTCCTATGATTATTCCTATGATTTGCTGCAGGGCAAGCCTTGCATTTAATGCATAGGCTAACACTATGGGAGACGTATTTTCTTACACTTTGAACACTTTTTCATGAGGCCCTACTGTATGTCTCATTAAATGGGTATTGGGGTGCATCCTAATTTTGGCAGCCCAGCCACACAATGCATAGGCAATAACAGTATAGAAGACCCACTGTTTAATAATGGCCCTTTAAGAATAGATATGCCGACTGATGCCCCTATAAAAATAGGCTTTGTGACTTTAAGAGTCCCTCCTTCATAAACGAAACAAGATATGTCTGATGATGTATCACACACCACAAGGCCAGCTAAGGTTGTTAAATGCTACAATGACATTTCACAGTAAATGCTTTTGTATTGTTTGAAAGCAATGGTAACGTTGAAGAACGCATCAAAAACGCAAAATATGAACACAGAAAAAGTGGTGGAGGAACATTTTTGCTTTGGGTTAATTATTTTGCCTTATATAAAAGTCATTACCCTGGAAAGGATGTTCCTTGACATATTTCCCAGGAAAATTCATTTTGGTTTCGTTTTTGCATATTTTTTGGTGCGCCTGTAAAAATGGCGTAAGACTCTGACAACATTGTTAACAGCTGTGACCTGGGAGTCAGAAATGCTTCCAATGGCATTCCCCATGATGTTCCCATGTCATTTGAGCACTGTTTCCCTCAGTTTCAGACGTTTTTAGACTTTAAAAGGACTCCCGGGGGGGATCGCTGCAAAAATGCTCGGTTTTCCCATAGACTTACATTGGGCTCGTTGCTCAGGTCGAGTACCCGAGTATTCCAATTTGCTTGACCTGAATAACAAGCACCTGAGCATTTTAGTGCTCGCTCATCATTACTTATTGGGCTTCTTTGGGGTTAGTGTGGAATGGTATATTATGTAATTATTTATAGTGTTATGCCCAGTTGTATGTGATAGACCTGCCGTGGTCCACCAGAGCAAGAGGGGTGGACAAACCACTGCATCTGCATCACTTCCGGCCATCCAATGATGATGCAGGTCAAGGAAACGTTTCCTGTTACATCAGTGACACGCATCGCCTTTATTCTGATGCTTTCGGTGGCTCGAGCGGAAAGGAGCCGCACGCGCATGTGCACCCCCGCGGCAGCCATAATGCAAAAGGGCAAACGATATGGGCAACGATCTCCTGGATCCGTGATGAAAGGAATGGACCTGGAAGGGAGCAGGGAATGTGACAAGAACTGAGGTGAAATATATATATTGAGATGGAGCGTGCAGAGAAAAAAATAAATATATATATAATTTATGACTGTACTACTAGATGTCAACAAAATATATATATAGAGCTATCAAGAAAGGGATCAAATTTCAAGCAACGGGTACTAACATCAGTCGGTGGTGTGGCAAAGATACCCATAAAAACATACACCAAAGTAGAAAATATGTAAATATATATACACTGCTCAAAAAAATAAAGGGAACACTCAAATAACACATCCTAGATCTGAATGAATGAAATATTCTCATTGAATACTTTGTTCTGTACAAAGTTGAATGACAACAAAATCACACAAAAATCATCAATGGAAATCAAATTTATTAACCAATGGAGGCCTTGATTTGGAGTCACCCAACCCACAAAATGAAAGTGGAATGTAACATCCTTAAAACAAGATAAATGATGCTCAGTAGTGTGTGTGGCCTCCACGTACCTGTATGACCTCCCTACAATGCCTGAGGGATCTCCACCCAGACCTGGACTAAAGCATCCGCCAACTCCTTGACAGTCTGTGGTGCAATGTGATGTTGGTGGATCATAGAATCATAGAATCATAGAATGGTAGAGTTGGAAGGGACCTCCTGGGCCATCTGGTCCAACCCCTTGCTCAAAGCAGGATTCTCTAAATCATCCCAGACAGATGTCTGTCCAGCCTCTGTTTGAAGACTTCCATTGAATGAGAACTCACCACCTCTCGTGGCAGCCTGTTCCACTCATTGATCACCCTAACTGTCAAAAAGTTTTTTCTAATATCTAATCTGTGTCTCCTCCCATTCAGTTTCATCCCATTGCTTCTAGTCTTTCCTTGTGCAAATGAGAATAAAGATGATCCTTCTACAATGTGACAGCCCTTGAGATATTTGTAGACAGCTATTAAGTCTCCTCTCAGTCTTCTTTTTTGCAAGCTAAACATTCCCAAATCCTGCAACCGTTCCTCATAGGACATGGTTTGCAGACCGGTCACCATTCTGGTCGCTCTTCTCTGAACTTGCTCCAGTTTGTTGATGTCTTTTTTAATATGTGGTGCCCAAAACTGGATACAGTATTCCAGATGATGTCTGACTAAAGAGGAGTAGAGGGCAATAATGACCTCACGTGATCTAGACTGTATGCTTCTGTTGATACATCCTAGAATTGTATTTGCCTTTTTTGCTGCTGCATCACACTGTTGACTCATATTCAGTCAGTGATCAATTAGTATACCCAAGTCTTTTTCACATGTTCTGTTACTTAGCCCTATTCCTCCCATTTTGTATATACTTTTTTCATTTTTATTTCCCATATGTAGTACTTTGCATTTTTCCCTGTTAAAAACCATTCTGTTAGTTGCTGCCCACTGCTCCAGTTTATTTATATCTTTTTGAATCCTCTCTCTCTCTTCTCTAGTATTAGCTACCCCTCCTAGCTTTGTGTCATCAGCAAATTTGATCAGTTTACCCTCAATTACTTCATCTAATCATTGATAAAGATGTTAAACAATACAGGTCCCAAAACAGAGCCTTGTGGTACCCCACTTGAGAAATTCTTCCAACTGGATGTGCAGCCATTTACGACCACTCTTTGGGTCCGATCACTAAGCCAGTTATGAATCCACTTAACAGTTGCCTTGTCCATTCCATACTTAGTCATTTTTTCAATAAGGATTGTGTGAGATACTTTGTCAAATGCTTTGCTGAAGTCAAGATATACTATATCTACAGCATTTCCTGATCCACCCAGTCAGTGATTCTGTCATAGAAGGAAATTAAGTTAGTCTGACATGACTTATTAGTTACAAATCCATGCTCTGTTTAATCACTTCATTCTTATCCAGGTACTTACATAAATGTTCTTTAATAATTTGTTCAAAGATCTTTCCTGGTATAGAAGTCAGATTCACCGGCCTGTAGTTCCCTGGGTCCACCTTCTTCCCCTTTTTGAAGATAGGAACAACATTTGCTCTTCTCCAGTCTTCTGGGACTTCTGTTCTCTAAGAATTTTCAAAGATTATGGACAGTGGTTCAAGAATTTCTTCTGCTATCTCCTTCAGTACTCTGGGGTGTAATTCATCTGGACCTGGAGACTTGAATTCATTTAGGTTAGCTAAGTGTTTCCTCACTGTCTTTCTGTTAATAGATATCCTGGATTCTTCTATTCCTTTAATAGGACAGTGATGATCAGTTGATGTTACATTTCCTTTCTGAGAGAAAACAGATGCAAAATAGGAATTTATAAGTTCAGCCTTCTCAACATACTGTCTTACCATTTCATCATTTTCATCCTGTAAAAATCCTATAGCATCTTTGACTTTTCTTTTACTTTTGACGTATCCCCAAAATCCTTTTTTGTTGCTTTTGACGTCTCTTGCAAGCCTTAATTCATTGTCAGCTTTAGATAATCTGATTTATGCCCTGCAGGTTCTGCAGACGGCATTATATTCTTCTTTAGATATGCCTCCCTCTTTCCATTTGATAAACATTGCTTTCTTCCTTTTTAGCATGTGTTTAAGTTCTGTGTTCATCCATCCTGGTTTCCTTAAATGCTTCCCATTCTTCCCTCTTTTCGGAATTGTTAACGATTGTGCTTTGAGAATGGAGTGAGACATGATGTCCCAGATGTGATCAATCGGATTCAGGTCTGGGGAATGGGTGGGCCAGTCCATAGCTTCAATGCCTTCATCTTGCAGGAACTGCTGACACACTCCAGCCACATGAGGTCTGGCATTGTCCTGCATTAGGAGGAACCCAGGGCCAACCGCACCAGCATATGGTCTCACAAGGGGTCTGAGGATCTCATCTCAGTACCTAATGGCAGTCAGGCTACCTCTGGCAAGCACATGGAGGGCTGTGCGGCCCTCCAAAGAAATGCCACCCCACACCATTACTGACCCACTGCCAAAACAGTCATGCTGAAGGATGTTGCATGCAGCAGATCGCTCTCCACGGTGTCTCCAGACTCTGTCACATCTGTCACATGTGCTCAGTGTGAACCTGCTTTCATCTGTGAAGAGCAGAGTGCGCCGGTGGCGAATTTGCCAATCCTGGTGTTCTGTGGCAAATGCCAAGCGTCCTGCACGGTGTTGGGCTATGAGCACAACCCCCATCTGTGGACGTCGAGCACTCAGACCATCCTCATGGAGTGTGACTGTGAATTATTACATCTGTAATATACAGCACCCTAATAGCAGCTTTTTTCACACAGTGCCATGAAGTATAAGTAGTATTAACCCCTTACTGCCATCGGACGTACTATCCCGTCCATGGTACCTGGGCCCGTATGACCGGGGACGGGATAGTACGTCATAGGCGATCAGCTGCGCTCCTGAGGGGAGCGCAGCTAATCGCCGCCGGGTGTCAGCTGATTATCACAGCTGACACCCATGACTGTGTGTCAGGAGCGGTCACGGACCGCTCCCGGCACATTAACCCCTTGCACACCGCGATCAAACATGATCGCGGTGTACTGGGGGCACAGGGGAGGATCGCGCAGGGTGGGGGCTCCCTGCGCGCCCCCCTGAGACCCTCAGAGCAGCGCGATGTGATCGCGCTGTTCTGAGGGCTTCCTCCCTCCCAGGACCCGGATCCAAGATGGCGCCGGGGTCCTGGAGGGAGGCGGCTACCTCAGTGCCTGCCGAGAGCAGGCACTGAGAAGCCTGCATCTATGCCTGTGCGATCGCTGGTGTGACAGAGTGCTGTGCACACTGTCACACCAGCGATCTGATAAAATACTGTGATGTCCCACACTGGGACAAAGTAAAAAAGTTAAAAAAGTAAAAATAAACATGTGTAAAAAAAAAATCCAAAATAGATAAAAAAATATATATATATTCCCCAATAAATTCACTTCTTCCTGTAAATAAAAAAAAAAAACAATAAAAGTACACATATTTGGTATCGCCGCGTCCATAACGACCCCCCTATAAAATTGTCCCACTAGTTAACCCCTTTAGTGAACCCCTTAAAAAAAAAAAAAACGAAGCAAAAAATCAATGCTTTATCATCATACCGCCGAACAAAAAGTGGAATAACGCGCGATCAAAAAGACCGATATAAAAAAACATGGTACCGCTGAAAACTTCATCTTGTCCCGCAAAAAACGAGCCATCATAAAGCATCATCAGCGAAAAAATAAAAAAGTTATAGCTCGCAGAATAAAGCGATGCAAAAATAATTATTTTTTATAAAATTGTTTTTATTCTATAAAAGCGCCAAAACATGAAAAAATGATATAAATGAGGTATCGCCATAATCGTACTGACCCGAAGAATAAAACTGCTTTATCAATTTTACCACACGCGGAACGGTATAAACGCCTCCCCCAAAAGAAATTCATGAATTGCTGATTTTTGTTCATTCTAACCTCCCAAAAATCTAAATAAAAAGCGATCAAAAAACGTCACGTGCTCAAAAATGGTACCAATAAAAACGTCAACTCGTCCCGCAAAAAATAAGACCTCACATGACTCTGTGGGCCAAAATATGCAAAAATTGTAGCTCTCAAAATGTGATGATGCAAAAACTATTTTTGCAATAAAAAGCGTCTTTTAGCGTGACAGCTGCCAATCATAAAAACCCGCTATAAATAGTAAATCAAACCCCCCTTTATCACCCCCTTAGTAAGGGAAAAATAATAAAATTAAAAAAAAGTATTTATTTCCATTTTCCCATTAGGGTTAGGGTTAGGGTTGCGGCTAAAGTTAGGGTTAGGGTTGGCGCTAAAGTTAGGATTAGGGTTAGGGTTGGGATTAGGGGTGTGTTAGGGTTAGGTTTGTGGTTAGGGTTGGGACTAGGGTTAGGGGTGTGTTGGGGTTAGGGTTGGAGTTAGAATTGGGGGGTTTCCGCTGTTTAGGCACATCAGGGGCTCTCCAAATGTGACATGGCGTCTGATCTCAATTCCAGCCAATTCTGCGTTGAAAAAGTCAAACGGTGCTCCTTCACTTCTCAGCTCTGCCATGCGTCCAAACAGTAGTTTATCCCCACATATGGGGTATCAGCGTACTCTGGACCCAATAGTTATTGTGCAATTTGTCCTATTTCTTCTGCTACCCTTGGGAAAATAAAAAACTGGGGGCGAAAATATCATTTTTGTACAAAAAAAAATATTTTTTTGTTTTTACGGCTGTACATTATAAACTTCTGTGAAGCACTTGGGGCTTCATAGCGCTCACCACACATCTAGATAAGTTCCTTGTGGGGTCTATTTTCCAAAATGGGGTCACTTGTTGGGGATTTCCACTGTTTAGGCGCATCAGGGGCTCTCCAAATGCGACATGACGCCCCCAGACCATTCCATCAAAGTCTGCAATCCAAAACGTCACTACTTCCCTTCCGAGCCCCGACGTGTACCCATACAGTAGTTTTCTCCCACATATTGGATATCAGCGTACTCAGGACAAATTGGACAACAACTTTTGGGGTCCAATTTCTCCTGTTACCTTGTAAAAATAAAATATTGGGGCAAAAAAATCATTTTTGCAAAAAAAAAAAAAGATTTTTTATTTTTACGGCTGTGCGTTATAAACTTCTGTGAAGCACTTCGGGGTTCAAAGTGCTCACCACACATCTAGATAAGTTCCTTGAGGGGTCTATTTCCAAAATGGTCACTTATGGGGGTTTCCACTGTTTAGGCGCATCAGGGGCTCTCCAAATGCGACATGACGCCCCCAGACCATTCCATCAAAGTCTGCAATCCAAAACGTCACTACTTCCCTTCCGAGCCCTGACGTGCGCCCATACAGTAGTTTTCTCCCACATATTGGGTATCAGCGTACTCAGGACAAATTGGACAACAACTTTTGGGTTCCAATTTCTTCTGTTACCCTTGTGAAAATAAAATATTGGGGACGAAAAAAATCATTTTTGTAAAAAAAAAAAAAAGATTTTTTATTTTACGGCTGTACGTTATAAACTTTAGTGAAACACCTGGGGGTTAAAAGTTCTCACCACACATCTAGATAAGTTCCTTGAGGGGTCTAGTTTCCAAAATGGCATCATTTATGGGGGTTTCCACTGTTTAGGCAGATCAGGAGCTCTCCAAACACGACATGGCGTCCAGCCAATTCTGCGTTGAAAAAGTCAGACGGCGCTCCTTCCCTTCCAAACTCTGCCATGCACCCAAACAGTGGTTTACCCCCACATATGGGGTATCAGCGCACTCAGGACAAATTGCACAATAACTTTTGGAGTCTTGTTACCCTTGGAAAAATAAAAATTGGGGTGAAAAGATCATTTTTGTGGAAAAAATATGATTTTTAAATTTTACGGCTCTACGTTATAAACTTGTGTGAAGCACTTGGGGGTTCAAATTGCTCACCAAAGATCTAGAAAAGTTCCTTAGGGGGTATAATTTCCAAAATGGGGTCATTTGTGGGGGGTTTCCACTGTTTAGGCACATCAGGGGCTCTCCAAATGCAACATGGCATCCAATCTCAATTCCAGCCAATTTTGGTTGGAAAAAGTCAAATGGTGCTCCTTCCATTCCGAGCTCTGCCGTGCGCCCAACAGTGGTTCCCACCCACATATGGGGTATCAGCGTACTCAGGACAAATTGGACAACAACTTATGTGGTCCAATTTCTCCTGTTACCCTTGAGAAAATAAAAAATTAGTGACTAAAATATAATTTTTGTGGGAAAAAAAATAGGATTTTTTATTTTCATGCCCGGGCATTATAAACTTGTGTGAAGCACTTGGGGGTTCAAAGTGCTCACCAAAGATCTAGATAAGTTCCTTAGGGGTATAGTTTCCAAAATGGGGTCACTTGTGGGGGGTTTCCACTGTTTAGGCTCATCTGGGGCACTGCAAACGGAACATGACCCCCATCAACGTCTGCATTCCAAAACGTTACTACTTCCTTTCCAAGCCCTGCCGTGCACCCAAACAGTTCCCCCCCCCCACATATGGGTATCAGCGTACTCAGGACAAATTGGACAACAACTTTTGGGGTCCAATTTCCTTGGGAAAATTCAAAAATTTGGGACTAAAAAATCATTTTTGTGGAAAATTGTTTTTTTTTTTTTCACACCCAGGCATTATAAGCTTTTGTGAAACACTTGGGAGTTCAAAGTGCTCACAACAGATCTAGATAAGTACCTTAGGGGGTCTAGTTTCCAAAATGGTGTCACTTGTGGGGGTTTCCACTGTTTAGGCGCATCAGGGGCTCTCCAAACACGACATGGCGTCCAATCTCAATTCCAGCCAATTTTAGTTTGAAAAAGTCAAACGGCGCTCCTTCCCTTACGAGCTCTGCCGTGTGCCCAAACAGTGGTTTTCCCCCACATATTGGGTATTGGCGTACTCATGAGAAATTGCATAACAACCTTATCTGCCCATTTTCTCCTTTTACCTTGTGAAAATAAAAAAAAAGTTTGTAAAAGATCATTTTTGTGGCTAAAAAGTTAAATATTCATTTTTTCCTTCCACGTTGCTTTAGTTCCTGTGAAGCACCTGAAGGGTTAATAATCTTCTTGAATGTGCTTTTGAGTACCTTGAGGGTGCAGTTTTTAGAATGGTGTCACTTTTGGGTATTTTCTGCCATATAGACCCCTCAAAGTGACTTCAAATGAGAGGTGGTCCCTAAAAAAAATGGCTTTGTAAATTTTGTTGTAAAAATGAGAAATCGCTGGTCAACTTTTAACCCTTATAACTTCCTAACAAAAAAAAATTTTGGTTCCAAAATTGTGCTGATGTAAAGTAGACATGTGGGAAATGTTATTTATTAACTATTTTGTGCGACATATTTCTCTGTTTTAAGGGAATAAAAATTAAAAGTTTGAAAATTGCAAAATTTTAAAAATTTTCGCCATATTTGCGTTTTTTTCAAAAATAAACGCAAGTTATATCGAAGAAATTTTACTTCTAACGTGAAGTACAATATGTCACGAGAAAACAATCTCAGAATCGCGAAGATCCGTTGAAGCGTTCCAGATTTATAACCTCATAAAGAGACAGTGGTCAGAATTGTAAAAATTTGCCCGGTCATTAACGTGCAAACCACCCTTGGGGGTGAAGGGGTTAAACCATTCATTAAAGATTTTGTCAACTGGATCTAAATTTTCAATTCAAGGTTTGTTTATGTTTGTTAATGAAAGTGTGATCCCTGTATTTTGACATGTGACATTTTTGTAGCTTGCTTCATTGTTCCAATAGTCTAATATTAGATGCGTACACACACCACCTGAATAACTTTTTCAACTCTAGTTGAGAGGTCACTACTTCATCTCATACAAACAAATACACCTGATTTTTCGCCCTTATTAAAGGGATAATTTTTGGACAGCTTATGAAAAAGCATTCACTTCTTCATTTAGCAGGGTGTAATGCTGCTAATGCGCCACAAACAGGGATAATTGTTGCACCCAACTGTGTGCAAATGCTACAGGTTTGTCCATTGGCACCCACTATTTTATAAACCATGGCAATGCATGCATCTGCTCCCCCCCAAGAGGTATAATTTTTAGACTGTTTATACAATTTAGGTAGTCCAAACGTCTGATACTGCAGTGTGTTTCTACATATTCTGCAGGTTACATCTGGTTACCATTTATGTATATTATGTATATCTATGTATACTAACCAGATAGGTTGAATTTATTTGGGATTAAAAAGGCTTTGTTTGCACTACATGACACATATCTCGTTCAATTGACTCCAAAACTTATTCAATTGATCTTACAATGTTCTACACATTTTTCCCAGGCAATTAGAGGCTTTTTAATTACATGATTGAATGCAAATGTATTCACTGCAAAACAAAATTTTGGGTATAACTCTGTGAAGTCGACAATTTCGAATTTCAAACGATCTACTCTATTTCTAGACTTCATTTTTAAACTTTAACTGAAATTTCCTGTCTGTAGTGATATGTGCACTGAAATGTTCTAAATTTAAAGAAAATACTTTCAGGTCAATAGCACTTACAAAAGAAAAAGAAATGGAAAGCAACATATGTTCTTTAAATGGGTTATTGGCAGATTTATCTATAATTATAGAAAAATTAGCTGTTCAAGGATGTCTTTCATCAAAGAGCAAAGAACACTGAGAGGCTAAGATGCATTGACTTAATTAACAATAGCATGAGAAATTAATTTCCAAGCACAGGATGTCTACTTTAAATTTATCTTAATATTTAGCATAACTCAATTACAAACATCCAGTTCCCCAATTACGCCAGTTTATTTTCTCCATAGGTCTAGCCACAATAAATTCCCCTGCCATGAAGCAAGCTTATTTCAACACTTCACCCTTTTAAAATATAACAAATGGCCAATTGGCTAAACTTACAGAAAAGTACAACAGGGCTAAAAATTTATAACACATATGACATCTACATAGGATAAGGAGCAGTACATATCAGTATTTACAGATATGAAATTTAGAGTAACTTATACAACAATCCAACTAACTGTCCACCTTCATTTTCTCAAAACTACACACAAGGTAAATAGAACATCTATATGCTCATCAATTTTTAAATTGGGAACTGAGACCTCAATCTCACTTGCGCTGCCTCCGGCGGCCATTGTCTCATAGCCCACTGCAGGGAAATCAATGGGAAGTGCGGGTCTCTGCTCACTGTGACATTTTGTGAAAGGCCAGGGCCCATAGCCTCGCACCGCTGGGACACCCCCTCCTCCCAGACAGGGGAGCATCGCCCCACTCCTGCCGCGCCAGCCTCTTGCAGCAGAGACTCTGCCATCTATGACCCCGCACCACCACAGCAGCCCCCCCAATGAGCTACATTCAGATTAGAACTCGCACCCCCATTTTCCTCCCAAATTTTGAGGAGGAAAAATTGCATCTTATAATCTGAAAAATAAGGTATATAGAAAGTGCCTGAGGATTAATGATATATGATATTGTCATAATGTAAATTGTCTTGATAAAATCAATTGAGAAATTCTCCATGGGGTGAAAGTTTAAAATAAGCAAGGGTTCAGCATGTATTGGTTATTTCTGCAGTGAGATCCAAATATAATTGTTAATTGTATTATTATTGATACATTTAAATACATTTCGTTGGCCTTTTGAGGAAAAGGATGTGCTTCTCTCATGGTGGTCTCTTTGTAATTCTTTCGATCTAGTAGAGAATATAGATATGTAAGTTACTAGATGTTCCTGTATAGGGAAAGGGTTATTTTGTTAATTGTCGAAAATTCCCATGCCAACAGCATTGATTATTATGTTGAGATGTATGTATACAAATGACACAGATTATGCAGAATAGTACAAAACAACAATAAAAGAAAGTCCATTATAATGTCAGGCCATGAAAACCTAGCAAAACGAACACAGCACAATGTCTCAATAATTTCCTACATACACACGCAACATTTTTTAGTTGTTATTCATTGTACTTGTGTAATGATTTTTCCTTTCTACTTAAAGTACATTCAAACTGAATATATTAATCTCTTAGGAAAATAATTGTTTACTTCCATTTTCAGATTATTATTAAAAGTATCTCTGTTCCTTGTAATATATTAGCATTACACATACTATTACCATTAGTTCCAGTTGCAAACATGGAAACAATATTGTGGTCTTAAGCGTTTGATTTTATTTTGCATGCTAAAACAATTCATGTGTGTTGTAATAGACTAGACACGGGTTTTGTAGCTGTAATTGAAAATTATCTGTACCATTTATGAATAGAAGTAGTTAATTACATCCCACATATTTCCCTGTGCAAAGGTATTCAAATGGTGGGAAATAGCGAATACTAATTATTATCAGATCCACACATTGTTTTTACACAGCATTCATGTCTTGAGATCAATCATCTGCTCAACATTTATTTTACAGCTTGGAAACTTTGTAACATGCCTTTTATGTTGCATCACCAGGGAACCCGACCGATTATAGAATATTCTCTCCCTAATATTTCTTGAAGTTTTCACTTTCAAATCCAAAATGAAAAAAAAGGTCTGTCTTTAAATTGAGGACATGATAAAAAAAACATATATACCTTAGCAAACAATGATTAAAGGCATTCCATTCCAACAATGCTATTTTTCATAAGAATATTCTCCAGACAGGACTACAGAGGTGAGACCTATGAGTATACAGGCATGAGAACCCGCATCAAAGTCATGGTCACAACTTAACATACTTGTATGTCAAAAGTCGTGAAGAGGTTAAAAAGATAGAAATTTGAATGAATGAACAAAAGAGAAATCTAAATCAAATCATTATTTGGTATGACGGGCCTTTGCATTCAAAACAGGGCCAATTCTTGTAGGTACACTTGCACAAAATAAGGTATTTTGTAGGATTATAGTCAGGTGTATGAGTATCCAAATATACCAAGCAGGTGATAATGATCATAATTTTCATAAGCTGATTGAAATGGATTCATTAGCTGAAACAGCTTTGTAGGAGGCTTTAAAATGTGTGAGGAACAGCCAAGTTCTACAAAGGTGAGGTTGTGGAAGACAGTTTCATGTCACAGGTCATATACCATGACAAGACTAAGCAAAGCAGCATAACACAGGGTAGTTATGTTACATCAGCAAGGTCTTTCCTAGGCAAAGATTTCAAAGCAAACTGAGGTATCAAGATGTGCTGTTCAAGGTCTTTTGAAGAAGCAGCATGAAATGGGCAACATTAAGAACCAAAAATGCAGGGGAGGAAACAAGAGAGTATACACTCAAGACAGCATGGTCTGCAGCTGTCCTGTCCTTATCTATGAAATAAAGCTTTTGATACCTGTTTTTAAAGCTGTTTTAAAGTGATCCCTGCTGTAATAAATGTATACTCTTTTACTTCCTCTACTGTCAAGTAGATATGGTATAATCAGACCATGTTCCTGCATGGTGTAAGCTCTCAGGGGATATAGCTCTGGGATCGCCGTCCTGGTAGACGGAGTGGCACCGAAACAGTTCATTCACAGACAGCAGTTCTGGTGTAAACTGGCCGCAACCAGCTTTATTAAAGTCCACAGCAAACAATAGGTGATAAAAACAACTCATAAACAGAAATCCTAAGCCTCTCCGGCTACTTACTACACATAGATAGATTCCCTCACTATCAGGGACCAGACTCTAACAGCCTGACCCAAAACAACACATATGTTCAGCAGTTACCAGCGTGGTTTTCCTCGAGACTCCTCTTGTGTCTGGAGACACATCCAGCATCCAGACTGAGAGAGCTCCCCTTATATTCAGTAGTTATCAGCATGGAGTTTTCCCAGAGACTCCTCCTGTGTCTGGAGACACATCCAGCATCCAGACTGAGAGAGCTCCCCTCCCGGAGACTCCTCCTGTGTCTGGACTCCGATCCAGACTGAGCGAGCTCTCTGTCTGTGTTTCCAGACACCTACTTCTGGCTTCCTAATTATCACTTGAGTGGTTTCAGGTTTGAGCTGCAAGTGTGTACTGAATGGAAGGTGTAGTGACCTTTCTCCACCACTAGTTTTACAAAGCCACACATTTCCCTTATACCAGACAGCAAAGTACCTAGGTGAAATGTACACCCCATTCAACACATATTTCTTCACTGTCTCACAATGGTCAGACACAGCCATTACACAGTACACAGCAGGGGCACATTCATAAGATTATCTCAGCACAGGGACATTTTTTAACACATCCAATTGTGGAACTTATTCTAAGACCTGTGGATTAAAATGCATTTTGTTAATTAGAAAAAACTATTTTCATCATAAAGAAATAGAGGGAGTTCTGGAACTGATGAAATGGGTCCCACAGAGCCCTTATCTCAATATCATCAAGTCTGTCTGGAATTACATGAAGAGACAAGAAGTTTTTCACAAGTCTGCATCCACAGGGGATGAGAAGCTCTCCAAGATCTTTGGAACAACCATCCTGTTGTGTTTCTTGAAGACTGTGTATTTTTCGGACCATAAGACACATTTTTTTTCCTCCAAATTTGGGAGGAAAGTGTGGGTGCGTCTTATGGTCGGAATGTAACGTGGGGAGGGGGGCAGGGGGCAGCGGTGGAGTGGGATCGCAGGAGGCAGGAAAATATCCCCTCTGCTGCAGGAAACCGGAGCTGGGGAAACCACTGGTCCCAATACTTAAGTGCAGTGAATATTTATTAGCCGCTTCCCGCCCATCTATCAGCTGAGCAGTGAGCAGGGAGCAGCAAATGACAGACCCACATGGTTTCCCCAGCACTGTATTCCTGCAGCAGCTGGGGAGATCTGTGTCTGAAGTAGAAGGAGGCAGCAGGAGCAGAGTGCAGCAGGAGGCATCGCATACCTGACAGCACAGCGGCTGTGCTGATGCGATACTGAATGCTCCTGTGGAGGACCTGTGTTGAGGTCATGAAGAGGGCGGACTGGAGCATCACATAACCACACAAAGCCCTGCCTCTTCATGATGTCATCACAGGTCCTGCAGACACACTGTACAGTACAAGAAAGAATTAATTAAACGGTTAGTAATTACAGCACATAAAAAAGCACTCTGCCATCCTGTGGTGGACTATAACTCCCAGCATGCCATAGGATCTGCAGGACATGCTGAGAGTTAAAGTTCTCCCATGGGATCTTAAAGCAGCATTCCAGTGTTATCAGTGCTGGAGTGTGGCTTTAAATATAAGCCCTGTACCCCCATTCTTAGGCTGGGGTCACACATGCGAGAAATTTGCACAATTTTCATGTGAGTCTCTCGCATGAACACCCGGCACTGCCGCCGGCACTCGGACCAGAGAGTGCGGTACTTGTATTTCTATGCAGCTGCACGCTCCAGTCTGAGTGCCGGCAGGAGTGCCGGGTATTCATGCAAGGACTCACATGAAAATCGTGCAAATTTCTCGCATGTGTGACCCCCGCCTTATACTCACCCTCCAGCATCTTCACATAGTACTTTACAGACACCACACTGGTCCCGCAGAACCATCTTCTACCGTAGCTTCCTACATAATAACATGCTATTATATAGAATAACACCACATATAATAGTATGTTATTAATGTTATTAAATATTTTACCACATTTTTTGCTTCAAACATATTTTTCACTATTTCCACCTCTAAAACCTGGGTGTGTCTTATAGTCTGAAAAATACGGTACTAGAAGAAATGATGCTGCTTTGAAGTCAAAGGGTCTTTATACCAAATATTAATTTGATTTAGAATTCTCTTTTGTTCATTCATTTTGTATGATGTATATATATTTTTGAAAGCATTCTTACTTTGTTGCTTTCTTCCACATCTGCCTAAATCTTTTGCACAGTACTGTTTTTTGCCTTGCCCACTTCTCTTATGACTGACTTCCTATGAAGGAGTGCATGCCAGGCTTGAGAATGGCTTCAAATGAGAAGCTGAAATGTCACAAATATCTGGGTGAATAAAGTCCAATTTTTCACTTATTTTCATTTGAGTGCTGCTTCCATTTTTTTTACACATTTGAAGATTATGCTGATTATTCCAAGTGTATATATACTTCTCATTCTTCATACTAGCATGTATATGAATATATATACACTGCTCAAAAGAATAAAGGGAACACTTAAACAACAGAATATAACTCCAAGTAAATCAAACTTCTGTGAAATCAAACCATCTACTTAGGAAGCAATTCTGATTGGCAATCAATTTCACATGCTGTTGTGCACATGGAATAGACAACAGATGGAAATTATTGGCAATTATCAAGACACACTCAATAAAGGAGTGGTTCTGCAGGTGGAGACCACAGACCACATCTCAGTACCAATGCTTTTGGTCACTTTTGAATGTCGGGTGTGCTTTCACACTCGAGGTAGCATGAGACGGACTCTAAAACCCACACAAGTGACTCAGGTAGTGCAGCTCATCCAGGATGGCACATCAATGCGAGCTGTGGCAAGAAGGTTTGCTGTGTCTGTCAGCGTAGTGTCCAGAGGTTGGAGGCGCTACCAGGAGACAGGCTAGTACACCTGGAGACGTGGAGGGGGCCGTAGGAGGGCAACCTAGCAGCAGGACTGCTACCTATGCCTTTGAGTAAGGAGGAACAGGAGGAGCACTGCCAGAGACCTGCAAAATGACCTCCAGCAGGCCACAAATGTGCATGCATCTGCACAAACGGTTAGAAACCGACTCCATGAGGATGGTCTGAGTGCCCAACGTCCATAGATGGGGGTTGTGCTCACAGCACAACACCATGCAGGACACTTGGCATTTGCCAAAGAACACCAGGATTGGCGCAAACTCGCCACTGGTGCCCTGTGCTCTTCACACGTGAAAGCAGGTTCACACTGAGCACATGTGACAAACGTAACAGAGTCTGGAGATGCCGTGGAGAGCGATCTGCTGCCTGCAACATCCTTCAGCATGACCGGTTTGGCAGTGGGTCAGTAATGGTGTGCGGTGGCATTTCTTTGGAGGGCTGCGCAGAACTCCATGTGCTCGCAAGAGGTAAACCAATAATAGCAGGTGAGACCAAGACTCATGGTAGCAATTAGTAACAGTATATTTAAGTTTCCATGTGTCTAATTGGATATAAAGGTCAATCATCAATTCAATATAGAACAAGCTCACAAAAGGATGATAAAACGACCAAAAATGAATTCAATAAATTCTAATGACCTAAACATCTTCATTACCTACAAGTCCGGCCCGGTGTCAATAGAATTCCTGGACGTTCTTCTGAGGAAAGATATAATGGGGGAGAAAAAAACTGAAATTTATCGTAAACCAACGGCGACTAATATGTTGTTGCACGCCTCCTCCTCCCATCTGGGTCACATGATCCAATCTGTCCCCACTGGACAATTTTTGCGTTTACGCAGATTATGTTCCACAGATGAGAGTTCCTTTGAGCAAGCTGAGGATTTAAAGGCACGGTTGCGGGAACGTGGTTTTAGCAACCGGATGAATAAAAGATCATTTAACCGTGCAAAATACTCAATGAAAAACTCTCTTCTCTATGGAACACGATCTGATAAAGACTCAGGTATTGTTAGATATGTGACGAATTTCCACTCACAGTTTGCCTGGATGAAAAGGATCTTAAACAAATCATGGCATATATTAAAGGCGGATCCTATCATTTCGAGGTTTCTCCCGGAGAGGGCTGCCGTCGCGGCTAGGAGATCAAGGAATTTGCAGGACCATTTGGTACGTAGTCATTATACTGGTGAGGTGATCACGACTTTCCTTGATCAGGCGAGGAGGCGTCCTGGTTGTTCACCCTGTGGCCGCTGCGTAGCCTGTCCAATCATGGATCAAACGGACTCTTTCACTAACCAGGAGGGTTCCGTTAATTACAAAATCAAGAAATGTATCACATGCGTTAGCAAAAATGTGATATATTATGCAGTATGCCCGTGCAAATTAATATATGTCGGGTTGACAACCAGACAATTAAAGATAAGGGTGCGGGAGCACGTGTTGGGAATTGAGGCAGCAGCGGCCACGAGGGACTTGGATGCTTTAAAAACGATTCCTCGACATTTCAAGAAGTATCATGGCTGTGACGGTAGTCTGCTCCGGGTACGAGGCATCGACATGTTAGAGGTGGGCATTCGGGGTGGTGGTATTTCTAAACGCCTTGCCCAGCTTGTTGGGCACTGTCCATCCATCTGGACTCAACGAAAATTTGAGTTATGCCCCTTTTTTGTGAATTTCATTTATATTGGTGTCACCACTTGGCTGTATATATGGGTACACATGGGGATTGTACCTATTTTAATTGGTTTTATTATTTTAGTTCTAGTTATGTTTTGTCATACAAGTGGACGTTTGAATATGGAATCTGCTGGAAATAATCGTATTCCCTATAACGTGATGGATCATGACCCAGCAGGACAATATAGATGTGGCAACACATGAATTCACTGCCCAACGAGGATATACTGTGATAGAATTATATATAGTATATGTGTCTGTGATATCTGTTTCTATATTGTCCGCACGTATAATTATATGTGGTCATCATTATTATCATGTATGATGTATGAGGGTAACATTTGATAAGGTCCTATTCACACTGCACTTGTTGTCATTTATATGTAATTAGTATGTCGTTACTGGGAAAGTATTGCATGCCCGGTATTTATGATGTGTGTTTAGTGTTATGTTCGGTTATATGTGAGCTATGGTGAGGTAAGTGGGTCCCTGGACTTGCACGCTGCCGCCTCCTTGTCACTGCTGCGTTCCATAGTTGTCGGCGTCTTCTCACAGAGATTGGGCCTGCCCCGGCTCTTTCTGCTGTGTGACGCCGGCCCTGTGTGGCGTCGCGGTTGCCAGGGTGAGCGGACACGTCACTTCCGGTCCGGGGACGCTACTTCCGGTAGAGCGGTTCACCTCATGGTGAACGCTGGTATTTAAGACACACTAAAGCACATAGTTCTAGGCCCCTTGAGAAAGGTGAGGTCCGAAACGCGCGTTGGGGCGGACGCGCTCATCTAGGTATGTACATACTGTGCGGTCTGCTGGTCATTTTTGGGACAACCATCTAGCCCTATTTGGGCAGTTATCATATATAAGCGGTGACAGTTATGCAGTACTATGTGCGATAGCTATGGGATTGGGAACACCTATTACAGCTTAATATAAGGTGTCATATGCACATTGGAGACAGAGAGTTGGGCACTGTAGCCCAAGAGTGGGATTGTAATTATTGAACATACACATAGGTATTTATGACATTGTGTCTTGGTACTTTATCAGGCACCCTGTAAACCCTGGAGATAAATAGTGGTGCATTATAGCCTATTGGTGGGATATAATCGGGGTGCTTATTTGATTTATGTACCTTACCTATATATATGTATATTGTTGCATATCCTTGTCTCTCTGTGCACAGCTGTTATGTACAATGCCTGGATGATGGCATCTTTTTAATGGCACGGTTACCTATGTGTATATCAACTCCCTTCAGAAGTTTGTATTTTTATGTCTATAATAAAATTTGTATTTGTATCTGTTAATTTTTGGTTGTTTTATCATCCTTATGTGAGCTTGCTCGCCAGAGGTAGCCTGACTGCCATTAGGTACCGACATGAGATCCTCAGACCCCTTGTGAGATCATATGCTGGTACGGTTGGCCCTGGGTTCCTCCTAATACAGGACAATGCCAGACCTCATGTGGCTGGAGTGTGTCAGCAGTTCCTGGAAGATGAAGGCATTGAAGCTATGGACTGGCCCACCCGTTCCCCAGACCTGAATCCGATTGAGCACATCTGGGATATCATGTCTCGCTCCATCTGCACCACAGACTGTCCAGGAGTTGGCGGATGCTTTAGTCCAGGTCTAGGAGGAGATCCCTCAGGGGACTATCTGCCGCCTTATCAGGAGCATGCCCAGGTGTTGTAGGGAGGTTATACAGGCACAGGGAGGTCATACAGGCACGTGGAGGCCACACACACTACTGAGCATCATTTTGACTTGTTTTAAGGACATTACATTCCACTTTAATTTTGTGTGTAACTCCAAATCCAGGCCTCCATTGGTTAATAAATTTGATTTCCATTGATGAATTTTGTGTGATTTTGTTGTCAGCACATTCAACTTTGTACAGAACAAAGTATTCAATGAGAATATTTCATTCATGTAGATCTAGGATGTGTTATTTGAGTGTTCACTTTATTTTTTGAGCAGTGTATATATATATATATATAATATATATATATATACAGTATATATATTATACAGTATATATATATATATATATATAGTGGGATAAAAAATATTTAGTCAGACACCAATTGTGCAAGTTCTCCCACTTAGAAAGATGAGAGAGGCATGTAATTGACATCATAGGTAGACCACAACGATGAGTCAAAAAGAGAAAACAAATCCAGAAAACCACCTTGTCTGATTTGGCAAGATTTATTTTGCAAATTATGGAGGAAAATAAGTATTTGGTTATTAACAAAAGTTCATCTCAATGTTCTGTAATATATCATTTATTGGCAATGACAGAGGTCAAAGGTTTTCTGCAAGTCTTCACAAGGTTGGCACACACTGTTGGTGGTATGCTGGCCCGTTCCTCCATGCAGATCTCCTCTATAGCAGTGATGTTTTGGGCCTGTCACTGGGCAACGTGGACTTTCAAATCCCTCCAAAGGTTTTCTATGGGTTTGAGATCTGGAGATTCACTAGGCCACTCCAGGACCTTCATATGCTTCTTACGAAGCCACTCCTTAGTTGCCCTGGCAGTGTGCTTGGGATCATTATCATGCTCAAAGACCCATCCACTATATATATATATATGAAACCAGAAGTTTACATACACTATATAAAAATACACATATGCATGTTTTTTTCAATATCTAAGATGAAATTAGAATATACAGTACTTTTCCTGTTTTAAGTCAATTACGATTACTATAGTTATTAATATTTGCCAAGTGCCAGAATAATGAGAGAGAGACAATGTTTAAAGGCATTTTTATAATTTACTGCAACGACAAAAGTTTACATACATTTCATTAGTATTTGGTACCATTGCCCTTAAACTGAATGACTTGGATAATAATAATAATAATCTTTATTTATATAGCGCCAACATATTCCGCAGCGCTTTACAGTTTAACAGTTTCAAAACACAAGTCATAGGTAACAACGTTAACAATACAATAATTAAAGCAAAATAAGCCGACCCTGCTCGTGAGAGCTTACAATCTACAATGAGGTGGGGGAGATACAAAGTACAGGTGTGTATATACAATGGTGCATTTACAATAATGGTCCAGCCATCTTGAGGGAGTGAGGCATGGATGGAGATAGTGAATGGGCTACACATACACACTTAAACATAGAACGACTTTGGTTAGTGAATGTGATAGGCCACTCTGAACAAATGTGTTTTGAGGGAGCTCCTGAAACCATGCAAATTGTGGATAGTCCTAATTTCTTGGGGTAGAGCATTCCAGAGGATTGGATCAAACATTTGGGAAATCCTTCCACAAACGTCTCACAATAGTTGTTGGAATTTGGGCCCATTCCTCCTGACAAAACTTGTGTAAGTGATCCAGGTTTGTAGGTCGCCTTGCTCGCACCTGCCTTTTCAGCTTTGCCTGTAAATTTTCAATAGGATTGAGATCAGGGCTTTGTGATGGCCACTCCAAAACATTGACTTTGTTATTCTTAAGCCACTTTGTTACCATTTTGGCAGTATGCTTTGGGTCATTGTCCATGTGGAAGACCCATTTCTGCCCAAGCTTTAACTTCCTGGCTGATATCTTGAGATGTTGCTTTAATGTTTCCACATAATCTTCTTTTCTCATGATGCCATCTATTTTGTGAAGTGCACCAGTTCCTCCTGCAGCAAAACAACCCCACAACATGATGCTGCCACACCTATGTTTCACAGTTGGGATGGTATTCTTAGGCTACCAAGCTTCTCCCTTTTTCCTCCAAATGTAACGATGGTCATTATGCCCAAAAAGTTCAATTTTAGCTTCAAAACACAAAACATGTCTCCAAAAATTAAGGTCTTTGTTCCTGTGTGCATTTGCAATCATTAATCTGGCTTTTTTATGTTTCTTTTGGAGTAATGACTTCTTCCTGGCAGAGTGGCCTTTCAGCCCATGTTGATGCAGTACTCATTTCACTGTGGATATTGACACAATCTTGCCTGCTTCCACCATCATCTTCACAAGGTCTTTTGATTTTGTCCTTGGGTTGATACGAGGGGGGCCTGAAAAGTTCGAGGCCCACCCATGAAATCTTTTTTGCATGGTCTTGTTTTGCAATGCAATATGTTATTTACTTAGTTGAATGGTATCATGAGCAATCTGGATTTATTTTGATTTTTTTAGTTTCTGTGACAGTATTTTAAAGTTTTGTGGCAAGGCTGAAATATGGAAATGGAGAAATTGGCAAAGCGAGCAGTCATTCAATACCTTCTGAAAAAAGGACTAACACCATTGGAAATTCACAAGGACATTCTGGAGACATTAGGGGATAATGCTCCTTCTTATACAATGGTGAAAAAGTGAGTTGCAGATTTCAAGCGCGGACAGACATCAATTGAAGATGCTGCTCACAGTGGTTGTCCCTCAACCGCATGCACAGATGAAAATTTTCAAAAAAATGCAAGACATTGTAATGGCAGATCGACGTGTCAAACAGCGGCACATTGCACAATGTGTGGGCATATCAGTGGAGAGGGTTGGCCATATCCTAACACAGCTGCTGAACATGCATAAAGTTTCGGCCCGATGGGTGCCCAGACTTTTGACATTAGAGAACAAACGTCTGAGAGAGTTTCGCTCTGTGGAAAATGTGCAATTGTTTGAAACTGATATTCAACTTTTTATGCAGAGATTTGTTACAATGGATGAAACTTGGGTACACCACTTTTGTCCGCAGTCAAAAGAAGACACAAAACAGTGGAAACATCCCACCTCCCCAAGCCCCAAAAAGGCAAAGGTGGTTCCATCCGCTGGCAAGGTGATGGCATCAGTGTTGTGGGATTCCAAGGATGTCATTCTTCTGTAGTTCCTCCAGAAAGGTCAAACCATCAATGGGGAATATTATGCAGCTCAGATTCATCTTCTGAGGTCATCAATTAAGGAAAAACGTCGAGGGATGCTGCGGAAAGGGGTGTTGTTTCACCAGGACAATGCGCCAGTTCACGCATCAGCTGTTGCAATGGCTGCAATTCACTTCTATGGTTTCCAACTGCTTCAGCACCCACCCTATTCCCTGATTTGGCTCCCTCGGACTATCACCTATTTCCACAGATGAAAAAGCACCTTTGTGGAAGTCGTTTTCCTTCTGATGAAGCCGTCATGGACGCCGTAAAGGACTTTTTGGAGGAGCAAGATGGAACGTTCTACCACAGTGGACTAATGAAACTCCAAGAGCAATGGCATACCTGTGTGACCCTCAAGGGAGACTATGTCGAGAACTGACTGAAAAATTTTGACCCACGGTCACTACTTCTTGGTCGGGCCTCCAACTTTTCAGGCGCCCCTCGTATGTGCATGTCGGTCCAAAGCACGTTCGTCTCTGGGATACAGAACCAGTCTCCTTCCTGAGCGGTGTGATGGCTGGACATTCCCATCTTGTTTATACTTGCATATTATTGTTTGTACAGATGAACAAGGCACCTTCAGGTTTCTTGAAATTCTACCCAAGGATGAGCCAGACTTGTGCAAGTCCACAATTCTCTTCCTGATATCTTGGCTGATTTCTTGAGACTTTCCCATGATGCTACACAAAGAAGCAGTGTGTTTCAGATGTGAAATAAAATATATCCACAGGTGTGTCTCTAATTAACTCAGATGTTGCCAAAAAGCAGAATCTACCAAACACATGACACCATCATATGGGCAGTCCAGAATTCTTTAAAGGCATAGTAATCTTAGTGTATGTAAACTTTTGACTTTGCAGTAAGTAATAAAAATGCCTTAAAACATTCTCTCTCACATTATTCTGGGATTTGGCAAATATTAATAATTATGGTAAACTTAATTAACCTAAAACAGGAAAGTTTTATTCTGATTTCATATCAAATATTGAGAAAAACATACAAATGTGTCTTTTTATATAGTGTATGTAAACTTCTGGTTTCAACGGTATATATATACATATAGATAGATAGATAGATAGATAGATAGATAGATAGATAGATAGATAGATAGATAGATAGATAGATAGATAGATAGATAGATAGATAGATAGATAGATAGATAGATATTTGATAGATAGATAGATAGATATTAGATAGATAGATAGATAGATAGATAGATAGATAGATAGATAGATAGATAGATAGATAGATAGATAGATAGATAGATAGATAGATAGATAGATATACATATTCTAGCATGAGGCAATTATAAATGACACAGGCAGCACAGCATTGTTAACATGCAATTTTTACTTCATCTATTGAGGTATGAAGATATGTTCAAAATACTGAAACTTGCAATGGAAATACTGTAGAGATAAATCTGCTTCTACAATACATTATAGCTGAATTTTCAGCAAAATATGACAATCGTAGAATTTTGTTTTCTGGTAATAGGAAGCCAAATTTAATTTAAACAGTAAACCAGGCAGTCTGTCTATTAGAAACACGTTTTCATTATTTGCATTCGTAGATGTGAATTGTTATGCTTTGGGCATCTCCACACATATCTTTTGCAATTTTTTTTCAATACTGGCATTAATATTTAATTTTCTTCAAACATTGTTCAACTTTAATGGTTGTCTAATTTTTGTTTTTCATCCACAGAGAAGCTATTAATTTATGAATATACAGGGCAGTAAGTAATAACTTGCATCAATGCCTTCACCAGATATGCTTCTATAGGCCTCCCATAAAATAGACTCTAGAAGCTGATACTATCTATTGGCCAAGCCTCAATGATCAGTAGTTTACAAAGGGAAAGAAAAAACAAAGTTTTTTTTTCAAGAAGTCAACAAAGTGAATTGGCATCAACAAATATAGAAATTGGGTGTTATTTATTCTTTTCTGTTACTTTCTTGGAAAGCGGTACTTTTCTATTATAAATGGAGTCTCATATATCCCCATCACATCACGTTGCATATATGATCTATAAGCAGTTCAATGTTCATTTTGAATATCCCTGCTGATTATATTTGAGCTTTATAGAAACAATATTACAATCCGTTACTCGTTATATGTAATGTAACATAATAAGGCAACAAAGTGCTCTCTCAAGTCACAGTATCCATTACTTCTAAAATGACTGGAAATGATTGAAGCTTTAGACTGTTTCTCTATGGAAAATTAGCAACTGATTCCAAAGCCATCAGAATGTCAGCTCGTCCTGCCAAAGGTAAAAAGCAGTTAAAGCAACATAGATAAAAAGCAGTACAAGAAACACAGATAGCAGTATATGACATGTTGTACAAGAAGATAACAGAACAGTATACAGTGGGTACGGAAAGTATTCAGACCCCTTTAAATTTTTCACTCTTTGTTTCATTGCAGCTATTAGGTAAATTCAAAAAAGTTCATTTTTTCTCATTAATGTACACTCTGCACTCCATCTTGACTGAAAAAAAACAGAAATGTAGAAATTTTTGCAAATTTATTAGGAAAGATAAACTGAAATGTTACATGGTCATAAGTATTCAGACCTTTTGTTCAGTATTGAGTAGAAGCACCCTTTTGAGCTAGTTCAGCCATGAGTCTTCTTGGGAATGATGCAACAAGTTTTTCACACCTGGATTTGGAAATCATCTGCCATTCTTCCTTGCAGATCCTCTCCAGTTCCATCAGGTTGGATGGTGAACTTTGGTGGACAGCCATTTTCAGGTCTCTTCAGAGATGCTCAATTGGGTTTAGGTCAGGGCTCTGGTTGGGCCAGTCAAGAATGGTCACAAAGTTGTTCTGAAGCCACTCCTTTGTTATTTTAGCTGTGTGCTTGTGTAGATATCGCAGGAACGTGGGATGTCGCTACGGACAGGAGGCAGATAAAGTGTTAACAGATTTATTATAACAAAAACAATGGCCTCCACACAGGGAGCAAAGGGATGCAGGGAAGTGGAAGGGAATATGGGGCAGAACTGGGTGAGTGACGGAATAGACGGGATAAAGGGGCGACGGTAGTTCAGAATAAAAGTAATATGACTTAACAGACGATAAGCCTCCGGCATGCGGCGTCGCAGGGTTCCAACGGTGGCACAGGCAACAGTGGCGCTGAGCTTCTCGATGAAGTCTCTGACAGGCGGGTATCCAACGATGGCAATGGTAGCAGCGGCACGTGTCGTCTCATCGCTGTCTCTGAGGTAAAAGCAAGATTCCCGTGCTCACAAGTATCTAGCACGCTACTTAGTCCAGAGGAGGGAACTGATGGGACAAATCCTCGCCCCGTGGTAAGTCTGGGAGTCTGCTCACAAGGTTCAGTCCTAGCCGTCTGTCTAACTGCGCACGGTGCATATGTGACAGTCACAGCTTGCTGGTCAGCGAAACTAAGAGCCGGGACGGATAACAGAACAGAAGCACAACGTAGTCTAGCTCCAACAGATGTCTCACTCAGGGGAATGTCTGACGGGCCTGATCTTCCTGGGTACTTTGTCTCGACCGTCAGACTCGCACACGACTCTCTACACAGCTTCCTTGCCACCCGTCTCTCTCCATCATTTTCGCGAGCAGCGCAACTTCCTCTCGCTCCACCCCCAACAGACTTCACGAGACCCTGGTCCTTTGCTAAAGAGCTTCCCCTGCAACATAGGTGACAGTCCCCATGGTTTCTGAGCCGAAGTAGGAAAGACACCCACGCGTTTATTCATCCTCTTACACTTGGGGTCATTGTCTTGTTGGAAGGTGAACCTTTGGCCAAGTCTGAGGTCCAGAGAACTCCGGAAGAGGTTTTCATCCAGGAAACCTCTGTACTTAGCTGCATTCATATTTCTTTCAATTGCAAACAGTCATCCTGTCCCTGCAGTTGAAAAAAAACACCCTCATAGCATGATGCTCCTGTAACAAATGGAAGCGGAGGAACAGGTGTTGCCGTGCACATTCGTTTATTGCTATTTTTGTGGAACTACGGGACCACAGACCGTGGGCTCCAAAGGGGGCATGACTATGTGAGCCCCAGACACCGTAGTAAGTCCCCTCGAACAGGGTCTGATTGGAATGCCCAGGGGACACTACATCCAGTTAGACCCCAGACACATGGAAGCTGGCCCAGCGGAACAGGTGAACAGGCAGGGATAACAGGTAGTGTTGAACTTGACTGGCAGGAAGCGGAAGCATGGGACGGAGCTGGCACAGGCATTACTGACTTCGTTGTAGGTAACAAAGTGACAGATGGCTGAGCTGAATGGAACTTGCACAGGCAGCACTGGTGTCATCCTGGGTATAGCGTAGTAAGCTGCAGGTAGTCTGAGAAGACAAACAGTATTAGCTGGGTACTAGAAGGAGACTGGAAAAGGGTGGCATGAAGCAGACTGAGAGCGAGGGCCCCAACGGGGGCCCCGCAGAGGTACGGGCACCACAGTGTGGGGATGGGGTCCCCTCAGGGAACCCCGTGCAGGCACAGATGTTACGGTATCCCCCTCCTTTTGCCCCCTCTTTTTCAAACCTGCTTAAAATCTCTCAAATAGGAGAGGAGCCTGGATGTTTTCTCTGGGCTCCCAAGACCTCTCAGGACCGAAGCCCTTCCAATCCACCAAGAAGTAGGTCTTGCCCCATACTCTCTTTGTGGCCATGATCTCTTTTACATCAAAGACATCCTCCTCACTGACAGGACCAGGTGGTACCCGGATCCTTAAAGAAGGTGCTCAAGACTACAGGTTTGAGGAGAGAAACATGGAAAGAGTTAGGCACACTTAAAGAAGTAGGCAATTTCTATTTAAACGAGACTGCGTTAATTTGTTTCAAAACTTCAAAGGGACCGATGAAGCGGGGACCCAATTTATAGAAGGGCATCTTCAAACGGATGTACTTGGAGGAGAGCCACACACTATCTCCGGGCCGAAAGATTGGAGCATTCGTTTGTCCACATGTCTCTTCATAGGTTGTGAGTAGGGTTGAGCATTCCGATACTGCAAATATCGGGTATTGACCGATATTGGCTGTATCGGAATTCCGATTCCGAGTACCGATATTTTCGTCATATCGGATACCGGAATCGGAATGTCACTGTCACTGTCAGTGTCCGTCGGTCGGGTCTGTCAGGAGTCAGCGGCACTTACCCGGCAGAAGATCTCCGGCGGTCACATCCCGGACTGCTTAATGGCCGCCATCCTCTTCTCCCCGGCGGTCACATGCAGTTTCTCGCGATAACTGCAGTGACTGCTGGGTAATCCCGGCCGTAAAGCAGTCAGTCCGATGACGTCACCGCCGGGAAAGCAGGTAATCAGCTGTGCTGCGTTGCGATGACAGGCTCTGCCTGTCATTGCGATCTAGCAGAGCTGGATCGTCGTGGGACTGTCGTTACTATGGACTGCGTCGGACAGGTGGTATACTGTTGGTTTGTTTTTTTTATTTTTTTACAGGAGATCGATGGCGTCGCAGGAATGAGAGAGTAATAAAAAAAATGAAAACTGTGTTGTCTCTTTTATTTCATTAAAAGACTTTTTTCTTGCTGTGTCTTTTTTTTAAACATTTAAAAACTTTGGGATTAATAATGGATCGGTGTCTTATTGAAGCCTCTCCATTATTAACCGGGCTTATTGTCACCGTGCAATCAACGGTGACATTAACCCCTTATTACCCCGCTTGCCACCGCTACAGGGCAAGTGGGAAGAGCCGGGTAAAGTGCCACAATTGGCACATCTTTTGATGCGCCAAATGTGGGCTGCTGTAGCCTGGTATTATCAGGCTGTTGAGGGCCAAAATCCATGGGCCTTGACAGTCTTTTAATACCAGGCCGCAGCAGTCTGCATTTTACTTGGCTGGTTAACAAAAATAGGGGGGACCCCACGCTAATTTTTTTCGAGGGGATCCCCTATTTTTGTGAATCAGCCAAGATATGCAGACTGCTGTGGCCTGGTATTATCAGGCTGGCAAGGTCCATGGATCTTGGCTCCTTAACAGCCTGAAAATCCAGGCCTCAGCGGTCTGCTTCATCTGGCTGGTTAACAAAAATAGGGGGGACCCCACGCCATTTTTTTTTCGAAGGGAACCCCTATTTTTGTTAATCAGTTCCCTCTGACGTCACTGATGGTGTCCCTGGCTGACCTGAAGTGAAAGTGGAAAGCAATCAATTAAGCTTTCCACTTCCTCTCCTGTCAGCCAGGAGAGGAGCTCATTCATTTGGGGGTTTACTGTGAGGCTGCAGCATTAGCTGCGGTCCCTGCAGTAAACATTAACCCTTTCTGAAGGATTACACCGTGGGACCTGACTGTGCATCGGATTGGTAAGAATAATTTTGCTTTATTATTTTATTTTTATTACAGGAAATGGTTTTAGCAGGTAAATAAAATATGGTCAAAAACTGTGTGATTATTTCATTAAACTTCTTTTTTATTAAAGTGTGTGTGTTTGATTTTTCTTTCATACAATAGGATTAATAATTGATAGTTGTCTAATTGACAGCTCTCAATTATTAACCTGGCTTAAAGTGACCTTTCAATTGCAAGGTCATTTTAACCCCTTATTAACCCATTCGCCACCGCTACAGGGCAATGGGAATAGACGGGCAAAGTGCCAGAAAGGGCAAATCTAATTAGAGATTTGCCCTTTCTGGGGTGTCTGGGGGCAGATGTTAGTAGCCGGGGGGGGGGCAAAAATAATGGTCCCTCTCTGGGCTATTATTATCTGCCCCCACTCACTGGCTTTGTCTGTCTGGTTGCGAAAATAGGGCGGGAGCCCACGCATTTTTTTTCAGCAATTTTACACCTCATATATATATATACATGTCATTGAGTTTGTGACACATATATATATATTATAGTTCATACACTTCTACATAGTATAATAGCCGCTAATTCAATTGCCGGCTTTTGTGAAAATGCAGAACCCGACATGAAATGACACTTGGTTTACATAGAGTTAACCATGTCTTTTCATGTACTTTGATATCTGATTTGCACAAACAATTACATGAGTGTAAGTGTGCAAAATTTCACACCTGTAGGGGTTAATTAAAGGTGTAAATTCGTAGCAAAAAAGTCCGGTTTTTTTACAACGAATTTATACCTTTAATTAACCCCTACAGGTGTGAAATTTTGCACACATAGACTGATGTAATTGTTTGTGCAAATCAGATAGCAAACGACATGAAAAGACATGGTTAACCCTATGTACACCAAGTGTCATTTCATGTCGGGTGCTTCTGTCTTTTCACAGAAGCCGGCTTTACCCGGCAATTGAATCAGAGGATATTTTACTATGTAGAAGTGTATAAACTATACATATATGTATATATATATGTCACAATGACATGTATATATATATATATATATATATGTATTCTATGTGTGTATATTAGTGTTTACAAGGAAAGAATGGGGTTTTTTTAGTTACGATATTTTGTTCCCATAGACTTACATTGGATTTCCGGTATCGGTATCGGGTATCGCCGATATTTTAATGGTATCGGCGATACCATTCCGATTCCGATACTTTTGGATATCGGAAAGTATCGCTCAACTCTAGTTGTGAGGCTTTTTCCAGGGTGGACCTGGTATCACTCCATACTTTAGAGAATTCCTCTGCAAAGGTATAAGCTGCAGGGACACCTGAGGGCCAAGAGATGGGAAGAGGGATTCTGGGTTTTAGTCCAAACACGATCTGGAAGGGAGACCTTCCAGAGGATTCACTTACTTGATTATTATATGAAAACTTGGCCCAGGGCAGTAACTTGACCCAGACATCATGATGCGCATTGACGAAATGACGCAGGAAGCCGGACAAAATCTGGTTCTCTCCACTTGCCAATTGGATTGCTGATGGTAAGTGAAAGAAAAGTCCAGTTCTACCTTCATTAGTTTGCAGACCGCTCTCCAGAACTTCGAAGTGAACTGGATGCCCCTGTCAGACACAATGTGGAGAGGAAATCCATGGAGACGAAAAATGTGCTGTATGAAGTATTCAGCAAGCTCAGAAGCAGATGGAAGCCCAGGCAGAGGAACGAAGTGAGCAATCTTCGAAAAACGATCCACCACAACCCAGACAGCGGAGCAGCCAGAAGAGATGGGAAAATCCGTAATAAAGTCCATTGCGATATGCTGCCAGGGAGCAGCTCCGACTGTAAACTACTGGGGAACGAATGTAAGCAGCGCGCACAGGCTCAGTGACAAGCGATGACATCACTGAGTCTGTGCTCGCTAACAGCTGAACTCCTGTCACCACAGCACCATCATTTTCCCATGGTGCTGATGTCACAAGGAGTTCAGCAGTCAGCGAGCACAAAGTCAGTGACGTCACCCCTAGTCACTGAGCCTGTGCGCGCTGCTTCCATTCATTCCCAGTAGTTTACAGTCGGAGTGGTTGCCTTAGCAGTGCTCCGGCTTCAAACTTATTAACCCCCGAGATGGATTGCGCCGTGGGACTTGACTGTACAGCGGACAGGTATGGGTATATTGTTGCTTTTTTATTTTGTATTTTTTCCAGAACAATGGCTTTGATATGGGATCAGGAGTATAATAAAGATTTTAAAACTGTGTAGTGTATTCTTTCAGTAAAATACTTTATTCTTATTGTTGTGTGTGTTTATTTAACCCTTTCAGACTAGTGGTTTAATAATGGATAGTTGTCTTATTGACAGCTCTCCATTATTAATCAGGCTTAATGTCACCTTACAATAGAAAGGTGACATTAAGCCCTTATTAACCCACTTGCCACCACTACAGGGCAAGTGGGAAGAACCCGACAAAGATCCAGAATAGGCGCATCTAATAGATGCGCCTTTTCTGGGCAGCTGCGGGCTGCTGTTTTTAGGCTGGGGGGGCCCATATTCATGGCCCCTTTTCAGCCAGAGAATAAGAGTCCGCACCTGTTAGTTTTTCCGGGTTGGTTCAAAAACTAAAGCGGACCCCACGTCGGTTTGTTTTTCATTCATTCTCTTCTGCTCGCTGTTGCCGGCAGAGCAGGAGAGAAAATTCACAGCAGGCTTCAGCACCACAGGCAGGGGAACAGCGCTTACAGTAGCGCTTCTTCCCCAGTAGCTGTCCGTGAGTATGGAGGACAGTGTGAACTGTTCTCTGTGTGCCGTGTACAGCACGTTTTGCGGACTGTGCGCTCCCACAAACACTGACATATCTCGGTGTTTTGCACACGGACACACGGTCCGTGAAAACATGCTGACGTGCATAGACCCGTTCATTTTAATGGGTCTACGTGTGTCAGTAACTCCGGTATGTGTAGTGACAGTTTTCTCACGTACCGGAGACACTGACACACGTAGACCCATTAAAATGAACGGGTCTATGCACTGATGTGTGAAACTGGTCTAACTCGGGAGGCAGGAATGCCCTGGAGAGTGCATCGGCCTTGACATTCTTGTCTGCAGGATGAAAATGAAGAACAAAATTAAATCGAGCAAAAAACAAGGCCACCTGGCCTGGCGGGGATTTAACCTCTGTGCAGACTGGAGATAAGCAAGGTTTTTATGATCAGTGAATATGACAACCTGGTGAACTGCTCCCTCGAAGAGGTGTCTCCATTCTTGTAGAGCCAACTTGATTGCCAGCAATTCCCAATCTCCAACGGAATATTTCCTTTCAGAAGTGGAAAAAACATGCGAGAAAAAACCACATGAGACCATTTGACTGGTAGACTATTTTTGAGAGAGAACCGCTCCAGCGCCTATGGAGAAAGCATCTACCTCGAGAAAAAATTGTTTATCAGAGTCTGGCCGATGGAGAACGGGTGCGGAAGAGAAGGCTTCCTTCAATGAAGTAAAGGCCACCTCCGCTTCTGGGGTCCAACTCTTGGGATTAACGCCTCTCCAAGTTTAAGCCGAGATGGGTGCCACTCAAGTAGAGAAGTGTGGACAGACGAGGCCACTTGATGATAGCGATAACTTCTCCGGATCCATCTTTAGACCTGTGGACGAGACTATGTAACCGAGAAAAGGCAGGGACGATTGCTCGAAGACTCATTTTTCAAACTTAGCATACAGTCTGTTCTCCCTGAGTCTTTGTAGGACCTGGCAGACATGCTTCCGATGAGCAGTTAAGTCTACGGAGTAAATGAAGATGTCATTCAAGTAGACAACAACACATGAATAGAGGAGATCTCTAAAAATGTAATCAATAATATTTATTTTTTATATAGCGCTAACATATTCCGCAGCGCTTTACAGTTTGCACACATTACCGTCGCTGTCCTCGAAGGGGCTCACAATCTAGATGTATGTTTTTGGAATGTGTAAGGAAACCGGAGTACCGGAGGAAACCCACGCAAACACGGGGAGAACATACAAACTCCTTGCAGATGTTGTCGTAGGTGGGATTCAAACCCAGGACTCCAGCGCTGTAAGGCTGTAGTGCTATCCACTGAGTAATTTACAAACTCCTGGAAGACCGTGGGTGCATTACTGAGGCCAGATGTCATAACCAGGTATTCATAAAGTCCATCTCGAGTGTTGAAGGCTGTTTTCCATTAGTCTCCTTCACGTATGCGAATCAGGTTGTAGGCCCCTCTGAGATCTAATTTGGTGAAGATCTTGGCCCCTCTGAGATGATCAAACAGCTCTGAAATAAGCAGTAACGGGTATCTATTTTTTACCGTGATCTGGTTTAACCCCGTCTAATTGATACAAGGCCGTAAAGATCCGTCCTTTTTCTTAACGAAGAAGAATCCTGCCCGTGCCGGAGAAGATGATTTTCAGATAAATCCTCTACTCTGGTTCTCCTGGATGTAATCCGACATGGCCTGGGTCTCTGCATGGCATAGAGAATAGATTCGCCCTCGAGGGGAGATGTTCTGGGAAGCAGATCAATAGAACAGTCATACGACCTGTGTGAAGGTAGTCTCTCAGCTTCCTTTTTCCCAAAGACATCAGAGAAGGCCCAGTAAGAGGATGGTAACCCCGGTAAGGCAGCTGGCTGAACTGAAGGAGCAACTGGACGGATGGGAGAGATACATCGATCGGAGCAGTAATCTCCCCAGCGCAGGATTTCTCCAGTCCTCCAATTTAGAACGGGTTCATAACCAGGGTAAACCTAGAAGCAAGGGGTGAGACAAACCAGGCAAAACATAAAAACATATTCTTTCTGTATGCGTTAGACCTACCCAGAGTTCCATTGGCACAATCTTGAACCGAACGGGCTAGGTCAAAGTTTTGCCATCCATGGAAGTCACTCGCAGCAGATTTGGAAGGCGCTGAACTGGAATTTGGTAACGGTCCACAACCGTTTGCTGGATGAGATTCCCGGCGGCTCCAGAATCCGAGTGACAAAGTTCCGAAAATGTAACTGTGCCGAAGGACAAGGAGGCAGTCATTTGCAGAGATGGAGAGAGATGATCCTTACCCAAGGTAGCCTCTCCTACCGACCCTAGGCTCTGGAGTTTCCCGACCTCTTTGGACAGAAGCGGATCCGATGCTCAGAACTGCCGCAATAGAAACAGCTCCCCTCCACGCGGTGTGCCTCCTGGCGCTGCCTGGCCAAGCTCTCTTGATCCAGTCTGGAGACTGAAAAGCAGACGGTTTCTGGAGACTAAGATCCATTCGATATAGTCTCTTCTCCCTCTTGGATTCCCTGGAACGTTCTTGAAACCGAAGATCAATCCGTGTTGCCAAGGATATTAGGTCATTCATATTCACAGGGGTATCTCGGCCTGCCAGCTCGTCCTTTATTCTCCCGGACAGACCCTCCCAGAAGGTAGCCACCAATGCCTCGTCATTCCAGCATAACTCTGAGGAAAGGGTCGGGAAACGAACTGCATACTGAGCCACCGTGAGACTCTCCTGGCGCAGCCAAAGAAGTGAAGCTGTCAAAGAAGTACGGCTAGGCTCGTCGAAGGTCCTGCAGAAGGCCTCTACAAAAGGCTGAAGGTTATTAACCTGAGGATCTCCTCTCTCCCACAATGGATTTAGCCAGGCAAGGGCCTCTCCATCGAGGTGTGACATAATGAAGCCCACCTTGGCCCATTTAGAAATGAACATATTGTTAAGGGCCTGCGGAACGCACCTAATAGATATTATGGAGAGGTGCGTTCGCAGCCCGGGGTCCACCGTGCAGGCGGAGCTGCTAGTAAAATGGCGCAAGAAGTGAACTCTGTTATCCCGCAGAGTTGCCAAAATAAACGCCGTAACGCGCTGTGGCAATATGTGCGAACTCTGTTATTCCACAGAGTGGCTAGAAGGAGTGCCGCAGCGCTATATGGCGATGTGTGCAAACTCACTTAACACCACTGAGTCGCAAAATAAACACGCTAGGGCTCTGTCTAGCGTTGAAAGCGAACCCTTTTACGTCACAGAGCCGCTGAGAAAAACTTCTGTGTCCTGTCAGGCACCCAGGTACACAGTTGACTGCTAAGCGAACATAGAACGTGATCATGCGCTAATGTCCTCGCGGGAGACACCCACAATCAATGGCGTCTGAACGCCAGGCCCTGAATACGGCAATCAAACTCCTCACCGGTTATGCCGGTAATCTAGGGCATCTAGGACACCGACCCTGACCAGCTAGCATACCAAACTCCTCACCTATTAAGTCGGTATTCTAGGGGCTTATTTCAGCCGGGCCCTAACCACACACACGCATGACCACACTGGCGCAAAGCATATGACAATTGATATTAGCGCATGGCGGCCCAGCCATGCCACCCTTTTATAGCAACAGCTACAGGACCTGCCAGAAACAAGGACCAATGAGAAAATGTTCCAAAACACATGCAGTTTCAGGACCTTCCTGGCGGACCAATAGGAGCTGCTGCAGTACCTGAACATGTGACCCCTGATCTCAAATGAGAGATCTTACCCTGGGCATGCTCAGAAGGGGAAATGCAGGACTTCGTCCCAAAGACGTCTGCTCCAGCACTGGCTATAATAGCAGATCCAGGAGAGGCAGCAGTAAGTCTCTGCACAGTACTGGAATGGGCAAGACGCTGGGACCGACGTAACTGCTGAGCAGGCTCCACTGCGGCCGGAGACGAATGAGGGACCGCAGCGGGACTGGTTCGAGACTCCCCTTGTGCAGCAGCGGGAACTCGAACCCTAACATTGCCCCCCCTACTTTGTGCCTCGCTGCGTTCAAAGGCAGCGATGAGCTGCGGAGCGTGAACATGCTCGGCAGGCTCCCAGGACCTATCCTCAGGTCCATAACCCCTCCAATCCACCAAATGAAATTTTTTGCCTCATACCACATTGCACCCAACAATGGTGTTCACCTCATGATCGTCGGTATATGAACCCGACGTCCAGGCAGATGACTCGGAAAACCGGGAAATGGCCACGGGTTTCAGGAGGGACACGTGAAAGGTGTCGGTGATACCAAGTTGAGGCGGAAGGGCTAGGCGGTAAACCACCGGGTTCACCTGCTCAAGAACTTTAAAGGGGCCCAAAAAGTGAGGTGCCAACTTGGTGGACTCTACACGTAGCCTGATGTTTCGGGCAGAAAGCCACACTAGGTCACCCGGAGCAAATGTAGGAGCGGGGCGCCGATGGGCATCGGCCGAAGACCTCATCCTCTCTTTGGAGGCCTGAATGGCATCCTGGGTGCGGTCCCAAATGTCCCGTGCCTCCACAGCCCAGTCTGCCACCCTGGAATCAGCGGAAGACACGGGCATGGGCACTGGTACCCGCGGATGCTGACCGTAGTTCAGGAGGAATGGGGTCTGTCCGGTGGAGTCAGCCACAGCATTATTTAGAGCGAACTCAGCCCACGGTAGCAAGGATGCCCAGTCATCCTGCCTGGCAGAGACAAAATGTCGCAAATATGTGACCAAGATCTGGTTGGCCCTCTCTACCAACCCATTAGTCTAGGGATGGTATGCAGAGGAGAGATTCAACTCAATGCTGAGTAAACGACACAGCTCTCTCCAGAACCGAGACGCAAACTGGGGACCTCGATCACTGACAATTTTGTCTGGCATACCGTGTAGGCGGAAAATATGCCTAATGAACAATGCTGCCAAGGCCCGTGCAGACGGTAAACGTGGTAATGGCACTAAGTGCACCATTTTGGGGAAGTGGTCGGTTAGCACCCAGATGATGGTGCAGCCCCGAGACTTGGGTAAGCCCACCACAAAATCCATCCCGACCATCTCCCAAGGCCTGTCTGCCACCGGTAAAGGGAAAAGTAGCCCAGCTGGCCGTTGTCGAGGGGACTTATTCTTGGCGCAGGAGACGCACGCCTGAACGTATTCCATGACGTCACGGACCATATGTGGCCAGTAGTATCTCCTCGCCAGCAACTAAGATGTCCTTTTTGCCCCAAAATGTCCACCCACCCTGGACGAATGTGCCCAAGAGAGTACCTCCGGTCGCAAATTGGCGGGCACAAAAGTCTTGCCCGGAGGCACAGACTCAAGCGAAACCGGGGCCACAGTTCTTAGGCTCTCTGTGGGGACAATCAACCAATTCTCCTCCTCCACCTCCTCAGAGGACACCACGGAGCGAGAAAGCGCATCGGCCCGAATGTTCTTCTCACCGGAGAGGAAATGGAGGGTGAAATGAAACCGGGAGAAGAACAGGGACCATCTGGCCTGACGAGAATTTAGCCGCTGGGCGGTCTGTAAATAGACCAAATTTTTGTGGTCAGTGAAAACTTGAAAGGGAAAGCGAGCCCCCTCCAGGAGATGTCTCCACTCGGAAAAGGCCAACTTCATGGCTAGCAACTCCCTATCCCCAATGGAATAATTCCTCTCCGCTGGTGTGAAGGTCTTGGAAAAGAAGAAACAAGGATGTTTCCGACCTTGAGCATCCTTTTGAAAAAGGACTGCTCCAGCACCAACGGACGAGGCATCGACCTCTAATAAAAAAGGCTTATCAACCTCGGGGCGATGTAAGATGGGAGCGCTAGCAAAATGGGACTAAATTGAAGTAAAGGCCTTGGAGACCTCCTTTGACCACAATTTGGGATTGGCTCCATTCTTGGTGAGGGCTACCAAGGGAGCTACCAAAGTGGAGAAGTGGGGAATGAATTGGCGATAGTAATTAATGAACCCCATAAAGCGCTGCACCGCTTTAAGAGAATGGGGTTCTTGCCAATCCATCACAGCCTGTAGTTTGGCAGGATCCATAGCCAATCCCTGGGCGGAGATGATATAGCCCAGGAAAGGTAAAGACTCCTGCTCAAACATGCATTTCTCCAACTTTGCATAGAGGGAGTTCTCCCGTAACAGATCGAAGACTTTGCAGACATCCCCCCGGTGAGAGTTAATATCTGGAGAAAAGATGAGAATATCATCCAGATAGACTACTACAGAGGTGGAAAGCATATCCCGGAAGATATCATTGACAAAGTCTTGGAAAACAGCTGGGGCATTACAGAGCCGAAAGGCATCACCAGGTATTCATAATGCCCATCCCTGGTATTAAAAGCCGTCTTCCATTCGTCCCCCTTACGGATGCGAATCAGGTTAATAGCACCACGCAAATCTAATTTAGTAAATACCCTTGCTCCCCGGAGCCTATCAAAGAGCTCAGAGATCAGGGGCAACGGGTACTTATTCCTAACGGTGATGGCGTTAAGACCTCTGTAATCTATACACGGACGTAATTCTCCACTCTTCTTCTGCACGAAGAAGAACCCTGCTCCTGCTGGTGACACCGACTTCCTAATGAACCCTCTTGCCAGATTCTCCTGGATATATTGAGACATAGCCTCCGTCTCAGGAAGAGAGAGGTGATAGACGCTTCCCGAGGAGGTTCTGCTCCAGGCAAGAGGTCAATAGGACAGTCGTAGGGACGATGAGGCGGCAGAGTCTCCGCAGCCTTTTTAGAGAACACATCTGCATATGACTGATAACACTTGGGAAGAGGAGAAAGATCTGCGGGTATCTCTGTAGTGGTAACCTGAATGCACTCCCTGACACATCTGTCCTTACATGACTCACTCCAACCCAGTATCCTACCGGAGGTCCACTCAACATGAGGGGAGTGGGAACGGAGCCAGGGTACTCCCAGTAGGATTTTGTCTATTCCCTCGGGAAGGACGAGAAGGGAAATAATTTCCTGATGGGAAGGGGGTACACACAAAGTAAGAGGGACAGTCTGATGTGTAATTGGCGAGGGCAATGTCAACCCATTCACTACCCGGACAGTCACTGGTTTGTCGAGCGCTACCAGATATACTGCGTAGCGACGAGCAAAGGTGGATGACATGAAATTCCCCTCTGCTCCTGAGTCCACACAAAGCTCGACTGTAAGTGTGGAAGAGTCCACAGTGACTGTCCCTTTAAATGTCATCTTGGAGGAAAATGCCGCTGTCTCTAGTGAACCTCCTCCCAGGGCCACTAGACGCGATCGCTTCCCCGATCGCTGTGGACATTTGTTGGCATAGTGTCCTGTCTGCTGACAAAGGTTACAGACCACAGGTACTCGGACGACTCGAGACTTAGGTCCTGCACTAGGAACCTCTGTAGCCTTTTGGGATTCGGACGCCAGATCGGGGGATTCGAGAGGTGTGGCAAAGGTGGGAGCCAATCAAATCCTCTGCCTACACTGGGCCCGCTCCAACCTCCGCTCGTGAAAACGGAGGTCGATGCGGGTAGATATGGAGATAAGCTTCTCCAGTGTGGCGGGAATCTCCCTGGTAGCCAAAGCGTCTTTAACATGGTCAGCCAGTCCTCGCCAGTAGACTGGAATGAGAACTTTATCCGACCAGTCTAGCTCTGAGGCCAGAGTCCGAAACTGGACGGAAAACTGACTGACCAAAGACAAACCCTGTGCCAATGCCAGCAGTTGTAGCGCCGTATCGTGGGTGACCTGAGGTCCTAAAAAGACGTTTTTAAGAGCCTCCAGGAAACGAGGAGCACTCCGCACCACACGATCGTCGCGCTCCCACAGCTGCGTTGCCCACTCCAACGCTCTGCCCGAGAGTAGAGACAGTACAAAACCCACTTGTGCCCGATCCGTGGGGAAACGTGCAGCCAGAAGCTCGAGCTGTATAGAGCACTGACTCACGAATGCCCGACATTGCTTGCTGTCACCGGCAAACTTGTCAGGAAGTGGGAGGTGGGATAATGTAGGGGCAGAGGTGGCAGAGGACAAACTGGCTGCAGCCACGCTAGCAGCCTGAACAGCGACTGCGGTAACATCCACAGCTGAGGTTGTGCGCTCAAGAGCTGCCAACCTACCCTGCAGCTGCTGGATGTACTGCAGTAGACGCTGGTCATCCGCCATTTTACTAGCCAGACCCTGGCGCTAATATTATGTTAAGGGCCTGCGGAACGCACCTAATAGATATTATGGAGAGGTGCGTTCGCAGCCCCGGGTCCACCGTGCAGGCGGAGCCTGCTGCTGGTAAAATGCCGCAAGAAGCAAACTCTGTTATCCCGCAGAGTCGCCAAAATAAGCGCCGTAACGCGCTGTGGCAATATGTGCGAACTCTGTTATTCCACAGAGCCGCTAGAAGGAGTGCCGCAGCGCTATATGGCGATGTGTGCGAACTCACTTAACACCACTGAGTCTCAAAATAAACACGCTAGGGCGCTGTCTAGCGTTGAAAGCGAACCCTGTTACGTCACAGAGCCGCTGAGAAAAACTTCTGTGTCCTGTCAGGCACCCAGGTACATAGTTGACTGCTAAGCGAACATAGAACGTGATCATGCGCTAATCTCCTCGCGGGAGACACCCATAATCTATGGCGTCTGAACGCCAGGACCCTGAATACGGCAATCAAACTCCTCACCGGTTATGCCGGTAATCTAGGGCATCTAGGACACCGACCCTGACAAGCTAGCATACCAAACTCCTCACCGATTAAGTCGGTATTCTAGGGGCTTATTTCAGCCGGGCCCTAACCACACACACACATGACCACACTGGCGCAAAGCATATGACAATTGATATTAGCGCATGGCGGCCAGCCATGCCACCCTTTTATAGCAACAGCTACAGGACCTGCCAGAAACAAGGACCAATGAGAAAATGTTCCAAAACACATGCAGTTTCAGGACCTTCCTGGTGGACCAATAGGAGCTGCTGCAGTACCTGAACATGTGACCCCTGATCTCCAATGAGAGATCTTACCCTGGGCATGCTCAGAAGGGGAAATGCAGGACTTTGTCCCAAAGACGTCTGCTCCAGCACTGGCTATAATAGCAGATCCAGGAGAGGCAGAAGTAAGTCTCTGCACAGTACTGGAATGGGCAAGACGCTGGGACCGACGTCTCTGCTGAGCAGGCTCCACTGCGGCCGGAGACGAATGGGGGACCGCAGCGGGACTGGTTTGAAACTCCCCTTGTGCAGCAGCGGGAACTAGAACCCTAACACATAAGTCCCAGGAAAAGCAGTGTGCATTGGTTTATGAACCCACAACATTGGGTGGGATCGCCATTAAACTGAGGGGGAGCTGCCAGACTAAGACCTTTAACTGCTGTACAACAGGGAACCTAGAAGCCAGTGGTCAAGACGGGAGTAGCTGAAGATATCACCCAGTCCATACATGTAGACAAGTTGCGCAGATAGGTCGTGATCTTGTCCTGCTGATCTTTCAGGCGAGTAATCTCTTGACACAACTCAGCTGGAGGTGCGTGGGACCCAGCAAGTTCCATGGCCGGAGCAATCTGTAACGAACGGAAGCAGAGGCACACGTGTTGCAGTGCACATTCCTTTATTGATATTTTTGTGGAACCACGGGAACATGGACTGGGGGGCTCCGAAGGGGGCATGACTATGTGAGCCCCAGACACCCCTAGATTGGAATGCCCATGGACACATGTGCTACCTCCAGTTAGACCCCGACACATGGAAGCGGGCCCAGGAGAACAGGTGAATAGGCAGGGATAACAGGTAGTGTTGAGCTTGACTGGTGGGAAGCGGGAGCACGGGACGGAGCTAGCACAGGCAGTACTGACGTCATCGTAGGAAACGAAGTGACGGACGGCTGAGCAGAATGGAACTTGTACAGGCAGCACTGGTGTCATCCCCGGGTATAGCGTAGTAAGCCGCAGGTAGTCTGAGAAGACAAACAGTATTAGCTGGGTACTGGCAGGAGACTGGAAAAGCACAGCAGATAACAGGCACGTCAGAACACAGAACCGGAAACTAGCAACAGGAAACACTTGATGCTTCAGTGCCCTCTCTATGGCAGAGGAGCCAGAAATACCACACACAAGAATATTATTGGTTAACAACATTTTTAAAAAATGTGTGCTGTCTCTTTAAGAGACCGAGAGCGCGCGCAACCTAAGCTTCATACCTGGGGATGTGCTGGCCGCCCGCCAGGAAGCAGGAGCAGGGGAGAGAGCCGGTACAGGGCAGCATGAATCAGACTGAGGGCGAGGGCCCCAATAGGGGCCCCGTGGAGGTACAGGCACCATAGTGTGTGGACAGGGTCCCCGCAGGAACACCGTGTGTGCACAGATGTTACAGCTGCCACCACCATATTTCACTGTTGGGATTCTATTGGGCAGGTGATGAGCAGTGCCTGGTTTTCTCCAGACATACCACTTAGAATTATCACCAAAAAGTTCTATTTTCACCTCATCAGACCAGAGAATCTTATTTCTCATAGTCTGGGAGTCCTTCATGTGTTTTTTAGCAAACTCTATGTGGGCTTTCATATGTCTGGCACTGAGGAGAGGCTTCTGTTGGGCCACTCTGCCATAAAGTCCTGACTGGTGGAGAGCTGCAGTGATAGTTGACTTTGTGGAACTTTCTCCCATCTCCCTACTGCATTTGTGGAGCTCAGCCACAGTGATCTTGGGGTTCTTCTTTACCTCTCTCACCAAGGCTCTTCTCCCATGATTGCTTAGTTTGGCTGGACGGCCTGGTCTAGGAACACTTCTCTGGTGGTCCCAAATTTCTTCCATTTAAGGATTATGGAGGCCACTGTGGTCTTAGGAACCTTGAGTACAGCAGAAATTCTTTTGTAACAACCTGAAGTCTGAGCATCAACAAGCAGCCACTGCACTAAGGTGGTAAAATGGTGTGTCTTCCCCAACAGACTGTGCCTCCTTCTCCCAAAACGCTTAGCCAATCACAAGTGCCGCAAACAGGGCTGTCCGGAGCTAATATCAGGGGCCTTCCTATTGGGTTGAGCAAGGGATGTTGGAGCGCAAAGGGGGACGAGCGCAATTGACGCTCAGGAGAAACATGGCCGAATGCCTGTATGCATCGAGGCGCAGCATTGGACTTGGTGTGTAAGCTATAGGCAATCAGTCCTGCAGCAGAAACATATATGAAAGGGATAATGCATCCTGCACCAGGGTGTACAAAGAGATCATGGGGCCCCAAAGCAGAAGTTCTCATGGCTCCCCCCTCCAAAAAAAATGTCTGGGTCACATAGGTACAAATCTCACAACTTTGCTGCCGTTGCAAACTAATTTTCCTCCTATTGAAGCCCCCAGATTCCTCTTTCATTGCCCCCATAAAGTATGCCAGCAAAGGTGCCCCACAAACAATATGACCCCCACAGTGATTCCTCCGCACGCACAGTATGATGACCTTATTGTACCCCCTCAACTATCCCACCACAGTTTGATCCCCAGGTGTGAGACTCACATAGCTCTCCATTCTGTATAAAGGACCTACGTAGGCCCCCAACACAGCCCTCCATAATGTATAAAGGCTTCCTCATAGCCATTCAAGTATTATCATGCCCTCCACAGATCACTCCAAATATTATAATTACTTCCATATAGTATAATTGGCTTCATATAGTCCTCCATATATTATAATGCACCACCACAGTCATCCATATATTATAATGCATCATCCATAGTCTTCAATATAACATAATGCACCCCCACAGTCATCCATATATTATAATGCATCATCCATAGTCTTCCATATTACATAATGCATCCCCCATAGTCCTCCATATATCATATTGCCAGCGTGCGATATTGTATCAAAGGCAAGGATACAACCTTTGATGTACAGGGGTTGGACAAAATAATGGAAACATCTAACGTTTTGGCATCATAATCTTCAAACATGTTATAAACATGCAAACCGTGACATATGGTAATGTTTTGTAGTTGATTATTTGTATTATGTGATATGTGTATGTAAATTAACTGTTTGTTTTGCATAATTGTAAGAACATTGATGAGAACCTGATACCATTGGCAGACCTCTCGGATTTTCAAAGAGGCTAAATTGTTGGTGCTGTTATGGCAGGCGCTAGTTTAACCGAAAGTGCCCGAATGCTTGGCGTGTCAAGAGGTACTGTCTCCAAAGTAATGACTGCATTTGAAAGAGAAGGAAAAACGTCCGTAGCAAAGCAGGTCCGGCCGAAAGTCGAAGTTGACTGAGAGAGACCGTCGGACTCTAAAGCGAATTGTGAGAGAGGAACGCAAGACCACGGCTCCGAAAATCACTGCTGAGCTCAATGAACACCTACAGAACCCAGTTTCCACGAAAACTGTTTTTCGGGAGCTGAACAAATCTGGATTCCACGGAAGAGCTGCAATTCGAAAACCGCTGCTCTCAATGACAAATGCTTCCAAGCATTTACAGTGGTGAAGAAACCTCCAGAATTGGTCCCTCGAGCCGTGGAAACATGTGATATTCATAGACGAATCATCGTTTACCCTATTTCCGACCTCCGGCCGCGTGTACGTTTGGAGACAGCCGAAAGAAGCATTCCATCCAGACTGCCTTCTCCAAACCGTAAAACATGGCGGAGGTTCTGTGATGATCTGGGGTGCTATTTCGTGGAGATTCGCTGGGCCAATGATATCCCTTCATGGAAGAATTAACAGCCGCGATTATTAGGCATTTTGGGCGACCAAATGCATCCTATGGTTCAAGCACTGTTCCCGGAGGGGAACGCCATCTTTCAGGATGATAATGCACCAATTCATACAGTTAGAATCGTTAAATCATGCCACGAGGAACATTCTAATGAAGTTGAGCATCTCATCTGGCCCCCACAATCCCCAGACCTCAACATTATTGAGTATTTATGGTCGATTTTAGAGATTCAAGTCAGACGTCGATTTCCGCCGCCATCGTCGCTCAAAGAACTGGAGGGTGTTTTAACTGAAGAATGGGCTAAAATTCCTTTGGAAACAATTCACACCTTGTATGAATCCATACCTCGGAGAATTGAGGCTGTAATCGCCGCAAAAGGTGGACCTACACCGTATTAAACTAACTTTTGTTGATGTTTCCAGGTGTTTCCATTATTTTGTCCAGCCCCTGTATATGAACGTCAAAGATGGTGAAGGGGTTAAATTATATTATATACTTGTATACAGCACACATATACTGGACAGCACATGCTCATTACATACACATCATACAGTCACACACATCATACATGTCCTTCGTACACACATGCTATATAACAGATGCACAGCAGGTACACATCATATACACAGAACAAGTGTATATACACACACTTCAGTATACTCAAAAGATATCTAAACACACAAACAGACACAGCCCCCCACACACACAATACACACAACCCACACACAGTTAACAGAGACACAACCCACCAACACAACAACCCACACACCACACAGAGAGACACAACCCATACACCACACAACACAGAGACACAACCCACACACAACCCACATGCAACACATGCATACACACCACAGACACAACCCACACCACAAAGACATGCAACACACCACAGACACAACCCACACACCACACAACACAGAGACAACCTACACACAAGTCACACACACACAAAAAAAGAGACAACCCACTAAGACACAACCCCCACACAGACACAAACCCACACAGACACAAAACCCACACACAGACACAAACACAACCCACACACATACAACCCACAGTCACACAACCCCCCCACACACACACAACCCACAGACACACAACCCACACAGACACATGGAGACACACACTCCTCTGTGCTACAGGGGTGGGGGCTGGTGTACATTTGCAGCTTCCTCTCCTCACAGCAGCTGAGCCCCACACCCACTCTCTCTGCCAAGATTGCCCAGCAGGAGATCTGTCACCTTGTGGATTGGAGCTTCTTTCCCTCTTCCAGCACAGGTTCCTGGCTCTCACTTCTTTCCTTCAAAGACGCACCATGCAGGAGGACAGGAGCACTGGCCAATCAGCTCTTCTGTCAGTGATGTGAGAGCATTCATTGGCCAGTGTTCTTCTCCTGCAGGACACCTCACCTATCTGAGTTGCTGAACCCGGAGGGTGAAAGCTGCTGCACATCAGTAATCATAAGTGCATATTCCCCCAGTATGAAGTGGACAGAGACACAGCAAGAGATAGCAGGATGTCAGGGAGAGAAGAGCAGCCAAATGCAAGCACAAGCCTGCATCTGAATGAACGGCCCCCGCAGACGCCGCCCCCTTTGTATCAGCAGGTGGCACCGCCTGAGGGAACCGACTAAAGTTGCCTCATGATAGCTGCTCCCCTGAGCATAGGTAGAGAGTAGTATAGTACATGTAGAATAGGTAGAGAGCAGTATAGTGCATGTAGAATAGGTAGAGAGTAGTATAGTGCATGTAGCATAGGTAGAGAGCAGTATAGTTCATGTAGCATGTAACACTCGTGCCCAGACTGGTTGGTGCGAGCGAGGATTGTGGCCCCACTGTGCCACAAACCAGACTTACCACTGGGGGGGTGTGACTAAGCAGCTACCTTTTTGCTAAAGCCTGCAGTGGTGAGGTCAGGCTTGTGTGTCAGATAGCTGCCAGGTACCATTCCAGGTCAGCATATGGCAGTAGCAGTTGACTCCAAGGGGACAGGACACTAATGACAGGTGCAAGCAAGAATTGTAGATATACTGTCTGGCTCAGCTGATACATAGACAGGCAAGTATTGGCGGACATGGTGATGAACAGGCAGACAGGGCTGGTATGCAGGCAGATTGGTGCAGGCGGGCATGCCTGACACTCTGGCAGGCAGGTGGACACAGCTGACACTCTGGCAGGAAGGTGGGCACAGTTGACACTCTAGCAGGCAGGCGGGCATGGCTGACACTCTGGTAGTCGGGCATGCATGGCTGACACCCTGGCAGGCAGGCATGGCTGACACCCTGGCAGGCAGGGGGGCACGATTGACACTCTGACAGGTAGGCATGGCTGACACCTTGGCAGGCAGGCAGGCACAGCTGACACCCTGGCAGGCAGGCACAGCTGACACCCTGGCAGGCAGGTGGGCACAGCTGATACTCTGGCAGGCAGGCGGGCATGGTTCAGACTGGAGGGACAGGAACAATTTCGGGAAGGACTGGGACACAGGCAGGTATGAGTGGGATATAGGGATGGGTAGGACCCAGTTCAGACTGGAGGGACAGTAACAGTTTTGGGAAGGACTCGTACACAGGCAGGTACAAGTGGGATACATGGACGGGTAGGACCCAGTTCAGACTGGACAGACAAGGAGCCACAGGTGCGGTACAGGTGCAGAGCTACAGGTGCGGAACAGATGCAGAGCTGCAGGTGTGGTACAGCTGGACAATAACAAGGACAAGTACACACAGGACTATAAAACTCCTCCCCATTACATGACTTTCTGTTTGCTGTATAATCCAGCTCTAAGTATATGAAGTGCAGATGAAGAAAAGTAGAGTAAGAGTAACACTAATAAAGAAGAACTTGTTTATAGATTATAGACAATGAATTATATGTGTATTGGTAGATAGTAGAATTAGTACAGTTAGAGAGCAGTACAGAACATCTAGTATCGGTAAAGAGTAGTGTTGAGCATTCCGATACCGCAAGTATCGGGTATCGGCCGATATTCGCTGTATCGGAATTCCGATACTTAGTTCCGATACTTTTCCTATATCGTATACCGGAATCGGAAGTTCCCATAATTCTTTGAGAGGCAGTGTGATTTTATTCAGCCAATGAGGATTCCTAAGAAGTGTGGGCACATCCTGTAATGCTGCGGTCATGTTAACTAATGGCATGGCTGTGATTGGCTGCTGAAATGATGTCAGAATGCACTATAAAAGGCGCCGCTGCCATTTTAGCTTCACTGTGCTGTGAATTCAGTTAGGGACAGAATGCTGCTCTGCTGACTCTGAGGGACAGTTACAGATAGAGTTTTTGTGAATTGTTCTGTAGGCAGGCTATTTGAGAAACCGCTTTGTAAATCATACTTTTTCCTTGCAGTGTTGTTTTCACAGCTCTGTGCAAGGTGTGTGTGTGAGTGCAGGTGACGCTGCAGTTTGCTCTGCATCCAACGCTGTTTGTAGTCATCTGCACGTGTCACTCACTGACTCTTTTTTTTTTTTATTTTGTGGAATTGGTGCTGCTCCATTCAATTGAAATTAACAGTGATCTATTAGTGTGACGCGCTTCCATCCGTATACAATACATTGGTTGCAAACACTATAGAAGTACACAAAGGAGCCTTTCACAGCTAGTGAACAGTTGTGTGCAGTGTTCACTGTAGTCTGTGAGGTTTTCATTTTTTGAGTGCAGATCACGCTCCAGTTAGTTCTTCAACCACTGCTGGTTGTAGTCTGCTGAGCGTGTGTCACTGCCTCATCCTTGACATTTTTCTCTAATTGGTGCTGCTCCATTCTATTTCAAAAAACTCAAATCTATTAGTGTGACGCGCTTCCATCCGTATACAATACATTGGTTGCAAACACTATAGAAGTACACAAAGGGGCCTTTCACAGCTAGTGAACAGTTGTGTGCAGTGTTCACTGTAGTCTGTGAGGTTTTCATTTTTTGAGTGCAGATCACGCTCCAGTTAGTTCTTCAACCACTGCTGGTTGTAGTCTGCTGAGCGTGTGTCACTGCCTCATCCTTGACATTTTTCTCTAATTGGTGCTGCTCCATTCTATTTCAAAAAACTCAAATCTATTAATGTGACGCGCTTCCATCCGTATACAATACATTGGTTGCAAACACTATAGAAGTACACAAAGGGGCCTTTCACAGCTAGTGAACAGTTGTGTGCAGTGTTCACTGTAGTCTGTGAGGTTTTCATTGTTTGAGTGCAGATCACGCTCCAGTTAGTTCTTCAACCACTGCTGGTTGTAGTCTGCTGAGCGTGTGTCACTGCCTCATCCTTGACATTTTTCTCTAATTGGTGCTGATCCATTCTATTTCAAAAAACTCAAATCTATTAGTGTGACGCGCTTCCATCCGTATACAATACATTGGTTGCAAACACTATAGAAGTACACAAAGGGGCCTTTCACAGCTAGTGAACAGTTGTGTGCAGTGTTCACTGTAGTCTGTGAGGTTTTCATTTTTTGAGTGCAGATCACGCTCCAGTTAGTTCTTCAACCACTGCTGGTTGTAGTCTGCTGAGCGTGTGTCACTGCCTCATCCTTGACATTTTTCTCTAATTGGTGCTGCTCCATTCTATTTCAAAAAACTCAAATCTATTAGTGTGACGCGCTTCCATCCTTATACAATACATTGGTTGCAAACACTATAGAAGTACACAAAGGGGCCTTTCACAGCTAGTGAACAGTTGTCTGCAGTGTTCACTGCAGTCTCTGAGGAATAACCACACTTAGGCCTTATAACTTTTCTGACTTTCTTTATCAATCTACCAAGATGAAGAAGGCAGGGAGTAAGGCACGTGGTCGTGGCCGTGGAGTTTCAGTAGGGAGAGGACGTGGGAATTCTGTGGCTGCTACCGCCCCCAGTGACACAGCATCCACCAGTTTTCCCCGTGAGCGTTCCTTTATGCGCACTTTCTGTAGGAGCTCAGCGTACCCCCTGCTGCGTGAAGAACAAATTGAAGCCGTTGTTGGTTGGATGGCAGCCAATGCATCGACTTCAATTGCTTCCACCTCCTCTCAGGACCACAGCACTGTTGAACAACCATCTGTCTCTTCACCGCCTGCCAAATTGCCCAGGCAGTCAGAGAGCTCTGTACAGGAGCCAGCTGAGTCTCTGTGTTATGTTACGGTAGCTGAGGAGTGCAGGTAAAAAAGGAAATACACCAGAGCAGTTGGAATCTATGAGATTGCAGTACCCTGACTAACCACCGCAACTAGAGGCAGCCGTGGAGCGTTCCTACGTTGGTCCTAGACGCCTCGTCACAGCCTGAGAAACTAACTACACCTAAAGATAGAAATAGGAAAGCTATCTGCCCCGGAGCAGAACCCCAAAGATAATAGAAAGCCCCCAAACATGTAATGGCGGTTAGACAAGAGGAAATACTGACACAGAAAGAAAATAGTATGAGCAAACGCTGGGGCCCAAACTATCTAAATAGAAAAGGATAGGAAGGGTACTTACTGCAATCTCAGAAAACCCTGAAAAAACACCAACTCTACTAATTTCAAAATCACCTGAGATCACACGACCTCTACCACCTAAATTAGTTCTCTGGTGTAACAAAAAAAAAACAGCAGCCACTGAAAAAAAACTGGAAAAAGCAAAAGTACAAAACACAGTGGATGGACTAAACTGAGAGGGCAAAAGCCCCCGGAGGGGACCCTGAAGACCCCACAGAAGTGCAGGACAAAATGCAAAAATATAGCAAAAACACAAAATAAGAAATTGTCTTATCTGATAGCAGGAGATGCAGACACGACACAGCAGGCTACAAGGGAAACTGGAAAGAAGGATTCAGACCAGAACAATTGATCACCGGCAACCTGATGGGAAAATGACTCCCTTATATAAGACCAATCAGTAACACCTGATTCCCAGTCCTCACAATCCTCACTAGTACCGCTTGTAACCACCAGAGGGAGCCTCTGCTCAGAACTCATCTCAAACCCATTCACAACAGTACCCCCCCTTGAGGAGGGGTCACCGAACCCTCATTTGAGCAACCAGGTCGGTCAGGATGAGTTCTATGATACGCACGGATAAGTCTCCTAGCATGGATGTCCGAAGCAAACACCCAAGAATTGTCTTCCTGACCATAACCTCTCCATTTAACCAAATACTGGAGTCTTCGTCTAGAAAAACGAGAATCCAATATTTTCTCAACCACATACTCCAGATTGCCCTCAACCAAAACAGGATCAGGAGGCACAGCAGCAGGAACCACTGGCTCAACAAACCTCTTCAACAAGGACTTGTGGAACACGTTATGGATCTTAAATGTCCCTGGAAGAAGCAAACGAAAAGAAACAGGATTAATAATCTCCATGATCTTATAAGGTCCAATGAACCTAGGCTTAAATTTAGGAGATGCTACTCTCATAGGAATATTCTTTGAGGACAACCAGACCAAGTCCCCCACTTTAAACCGAGGACCATCAGTCCTATGCCGGTTAGCAAACCGCTGGGCCTTCTCCTGAGAGAGGGACAACCTCTCCACTACCTGGTCCCAAATCTGCTGCATACGCTCAACAACAGAGTCAACACCTGGACAGACAGAAGCCTCCGTCTGTCCTGAAGAAAATCGAGGGTGAAACCCAGAATTACAGAAAAACGGAGACATCAAAGTGGCAGAGCTAGCCCTATTATTAAGAGCAAACTCAGCCAAAGGCAAAAAAGAGACCCAGTCATCCTGATCAGCAGACACAAAGCATCTTAGATAAGTCTCCAATGTCTGGTTTGTTCTCTCAGTTTGACCATTGGTCTGAGGATGAAATGCCGAGGAGAAAGACAATTGAACACCCAGTTTAGAACAAAAAGTCCTCCAAAATCTGGAAACAAACTGGACTCCTCTGTCAGACACAATGTTCTCAGGAATGCCGTGTAAACGAACCACGTGCTGAAGGAACAACGGCACCAATTCAGAGGAGGAAGGCAACTTAGGTAATGGCACAAGATGTATCATTTTGGAAAACCTATCACAAATTACCCAGATGGTGGTCATTCTCTGAGAAACAGGAAGATCGGAAATGAAATCCATAGAGATATGGGTCCATGGTCTCTTGGGCACAGGCAATGGCATCAACAAACCACTAGAGCGAGAGCAAGGCTTGGAGCGAGAGCAAGTCCCGCAGGACTGCACAAATTCCCTGACATCGCGAGACAAGGTAGGCCACCAAAAGGACCGACTAACCAAGTCTCTGGTACCAAAAATTCCGGGATGCCCAGCCAATGCGGAACAATGAATCTCAGACATCACACTCTTTTTCCATTGGTCCGGGACAAACAATTTTCCAACAGGGCAGCGCTCGGGCCTATCCTCCTGACACCCCTCCAGAGCAAGTCTCAAATTGGGCGAGATGGCGGAAAGAACTACACCCTCCTTCAAAATAACAGAGGGATCAGATAGCTCAAGAGAGTCCGCAAGGAAACTCCTCGAGAGGGCATCCGCCTTAACATTCTTAGTGCCAGGAAGAAAGGAAACCACAAAATTAAAACGTGTGAAAAACAAGGCCCACCTGGCCTGTCTAGGATTGAGTCGCTTGGCAGATTCCAGATAGACCAGATTCTTATGGTCCGTAAGGACCACCACCTGATGTTTGGCTCCCTCCAGCCAATGTCTCCACTCCTCAAAAGCCCACTTCATGGCCAATAACTCCCGATTACCCACGTCATAATTACGTTCAGTAGGAGAAAATTTTCGAGAGAAAAAGGCACAAGGGTTACTTTTAGAGGTCTCTGGATCTTTTTGGGACAAAACGGCACCTGCCCCAATTTCAGAGGCATCAACCTCCACCTGAAATGGCAGAGAAACATCAGGCTGCCGTAGAACAGGAGCAGAAGTGAATCTCTGCTTAAGTTCCTGAAACGCAGAGACTGCCTCAGGAGGCCAATTCACCACATCAGAACCCTTTCTGGTCAAATCAGTTAATGGTTTAACAAAAACCGAGAAATTACCAATAAATTTACGATAAAAATTGGCAAAACCCAAAAATCTCTGAAGAGCCTTTAATGAAGTAGGTTGGACCCAATCACAGATGGCCTGAACCTTGACCGGGTCCATTTCAATAACAGATGGGGACAAAATGAATCCCAGAAATGAGATCTTCTGTACGCCAAAAAGACACTTTGATCCCTTCACATACAGAGCATTCTCTCTCAAAATCTGGAATACAGTTCGAACATGTTTCACATGAGAGTCCCAGTCATTAGAAAAAACAAGATATCATCCAAATAAACAATCAGAAACTTGTCCACAAAATCCCTGAAAATGTCATTCATGAAGGACTGGAAGACGGAAGGAGCATTAGTGAGCCCAAAGGGCATCACAAGGTACTCAAAATGCCCTTCAGGGGTGTTAAATGCCGTCTTCCATTCATCCCCGTGCTTAATGCGAATAAGGTTATACGCCCCCTGAGGTCAAGCTTGGTAAACCAAGTAGCGTTTTTCACCCTGGAAAACAGGTCAGAAATCAAGGGTAACGGGTATTGATATTTCACAGTAATATTGTTCAAGAGACGATAATCAATACACGGCCTTAATGAACCATCTTTTTTGGCCACAAAGAAAAAACCGGCACCTAAGGGTGAAGAGGATGGTCTGATATGACCCTTCTCCAATGATTCCTTGATATAAGACCGCATAGCGTCATGTTCAGGTACAGACAAGTTAAAAAGGCGACCTTTAGGGAATTTACTACCTGGCACTAATTCAATAGCGCAGTCATAGCTCCTATGGGGAGGTAAGGATGCAGATTTACTTTCGCTAAACACATCAGAAAAATCAAACAAAAAGTCAGGAACATCCTCAGCCTGGGGGGAGGCAGAAAAAACAGGAGTGTTGGTATTAACACATTGGCAGCCCCAACTGGTTACAGACACAGATTTCCAATCCAAAACAGGATTATGAGACTGTAACCAAGGGAAACCCAGCACTATAATGTCATGCAGATTATATAGAACCAAAAATTTGCAGCACTCCTGGTGATCAGGTTCAACCCTCATTATCACCTGAGTAGAAAACTGGGGTTTATTCTCAGCCAAAGGGGTAGAATCGATCCCCAGTAAAGGAATAGACTTCTGTAGGGGTATCAAGGGAAACCCACAACGTTTAGCAAAATCATAATCCATCAGGTTAATAGCTGCTCCAGAATCAACGAAAGCCTGAGCAGAAAATGAGGACAGAGAGCATATCAGAGTGACAGTTAATAAAAACTTAGTCTGAACACTACCCAAGACAACTGAGCGTGCAAAATGTCTTCCCCGCTTAGGGCAGACCGAAATAGCATGAGAGGCATCACCACAGTAGAAACATAACCCATTGCGCTTTCGAAACTCATGACGCTGTGCCCCAGACACCACTCCATCACACTGCATGGGCTCAGCAGCTGGCTCACAAGGCAACACCACTCCACGCATACTTCTCCGCTCACGCAAACGTCTGTCAATTTGAATCGCTAATGACATAGAATCATTGAGACCAGAGGGGACAGGGAATCCCACCATAACATCCTTTACATTATCCGACAGACCCTTCCGGAAAAGGGCCGCCAAAGCGTCGTCATTCCACTTGGTCAGGACTGCCCACCTACAGAATCTCTGACAGTATAACTCAGCGTCATCAAGCCCCTGATTTAATGCCAACAAGGCTTTTTCAGCTTGATCAGTGACATTAGGCTCATCGTACAATAACCCCAAAGCCTGAAAAAATGCATCAACATCACTCAAAACAGGATCCCCAGGTATCAGGGAAAAAGCCCAATCCTGAGGATCGCCGCGCAGGAGAGAGATGATAATTTGAACCTGCTGCGCTGCGTTTCCTGAGGACTTAGATTTTAAGGCAAGAAACAATTTACAATTATTTTTGAAATTCTGAAACTTAGCTCGATCCCCTAAAAACAAATCTGGCATGGGGATCCTAGGTTCCACAACAGGCAACCTAGCAAGATATGCAGCAATACTCTGAACCTCAGTGGCAAGCTGATCCACACGGCCAGACAACTGTGCAAACTCCATTGGGAGAAAAGATCCTCCCCAGCACCCAGAGATACAGAGGGAAAAAAAAAAAAAATGCAACAAACAGAAAAATATCTCTGACAACTTTTCTTCCTTCAAAATATTTTTTCCCTTCTGTGAGTACCATACAATTTTTTTGGCCGGTGATACTGTTATGTTACGGTAGCTGAGGAGTGCAGGTAAAAAAGGAAATACACCAGAGCAGTTGGAATCTATGAGATTGCAGTACCCTGACTAACCACCGCAACTAGAGGCAGCCGTGGAGCGTTCCTACGTTGGTCCTAGACGCCTCGTCACAGCCTGAGAAACTAACTACACCTAAAGATAGAAATAGGAAAGCTATCTGCCCCGGAGCAGAACCCCAAAGATAATAGAAAGCCCCCAAACATGTAATGGCGGTTAGACAAGAGGAAATACTGACACAGAAAGAAAATAGTATGAGCAAACGCTGGGGCCCAAACTATCTAAATAGAAAAGGATAGGAAGGGTACTTACTGCAATCTCAGAAAACCCTGAAAAAACACCAACTCTACTAATTTCAAAATCACCTGAGATCACACGACCTCTACCACCTAAATTAGTTCTCTGGTGTAACAAAAACAAAACAGCAGCCACTGAAAAAAAACTGGAAAAAGGAAAAGTACAAAACACAGTGGCTGGACTAAACTGAGAGGGCAAAAGCCCCCGGAGGGGACCCTGAAGGCCCCCACAGAAGTGCAGGACAAAATGCAAAAATATAGCAAAAACACAAAATAAGAAATTGTCTTATCTGATAGCAGGAGATGCAGACACGACACAGCAGGCTACAAGGGAAACTGGAAAGAAGGATTCAGACCAGAACAATTGATCACCGGCAACCCTGATGGGAAAATGACTCCCTTATATAAGACCAATCAGTAACACCTGATTCCCAGTCCTCACAATCCTCACTAGTACCGCTTGTAACCACCAGAGGGAGCCTCTGCTCAGAACTCATCTCAAACCCATTCACAACACTCTGCTTCTGTTCTCAGAATCTGTTGGCTTGCAAACAGGGGCCCAGCCAAGCAGCATTATGGAATGTGAAGAATGAGGGAGTATGCAGTGATGCGCAACAGCTGTGTCTCTCTGAATCTGAAGAGGCGGGTGAGCCAGTGCCGATGGTCAGCACACCGCAGAACGCATCTGATGATGATGAGACTCAGGTGCCAGTTTCTGTTGAGCATCGTGCTGGCCAGACCACCCAACAGCAGCAGGTGTTGGAAGAGGGTAGTGGAGATGATGAGGTCCAAGACCCAACATGGCGTGAGGAACAGGAAGGTGGTGGGAGCAGCTCTGAGGAAGAGATTGCCCCAACGGTCCAAACAGGAGGGAGAGGTAGGCTGCAGACTCGGTTGCCTGTAGCCTCCAGTTTGGCACCCGTTCGGAGCAGTTCTCTTCCAAAAGCCAAAACGGGCGCTCCCAGGACTTGCACTGCGTGGTCCTTTTTTGACACACTTGCAGATGATATTTGCTATGTCAAATGCAAGCTGTGTAATCAAAAAGTAAAAAGAGGTAAAAGTGTCAGTAACCTCAATACCACAAATATGTGGAAACATGTGCGGACAAAGCACGTGGTTGAGTTACAAAGACACACTGGAGATGTAGGCCAACCTACAGCAGCACCTACATCTTCAGCTCGTGTTGGAGCCTCTTCCTCCAGCTCACACACAGCTGGTTCGGCTTCCTCACAGGATCGCCATGGAAGAACCTCTGTCACTGTTGTCCAGAGACCCAGTGTTATTCCACCCACAGCTGCAAGTTCCCTGTCATCCTCACACTCCCAGGCCACAAAACAGCCATTGGTAGCACAGGCATGGGATAAAAGACGGCCATACTCGGCAAACCATCCACGAGCACAGGCTCTGAATGCTGGCATTGCAAAACTCCTGTCCCTTGAAATGCTGTCATTCAGACTGGTGGAGACTGACAGTTTCCGTAACTTAATGGCATTGGCAGTCCCACAATACAATGTGCCCAGCCGCTTTTATTTCAGCAGGCAAGCCGTCCCTGGTCTGCAAAAGCATGTTGAGGGAAAAATTAAACATGTGCTACTAAACGCCGTCAGTAGCAAGGTCCACCTGACCACCGATGTGTGGACCAGTACCCATGGCCAGGGACGATACCTTTCCCTCACTGCCCATTGGGTCAATGTTGTAGAGCCGGGTACAGATCTTGCAAGTGGCGCTGTACGTGTTCTGCCAACTCCAAGGATTGCAGGAATCCAGTCTGTACACATTGACTCTTCCTCCTACTCCAGTTCCTCAGAATCATCGCTGCAGGAGCCGTCACGGTCTACCTCCACATGGACCCGTGAACGCTTACCTGTTGCGACTGATATGAGCACAGCCGTGGCCAAACGTCAACAGGCCGTCCTGAAATTAATTTCCATGGGGAATCGAAGCCACACAGCGCAGGAGCTCTGGAATGCCATCAAGCAGGAGAGCGACGTGTGGTTTTTGCCAGCGAATCTCCAGCCAGGCTTGGTAGTGTGTGACAATGGCCGAAATCTGGTGGCAGCTCTGGGCCTTGGCAACCTCACTCACATACCATGTCTAGCACATGTGCTCAACTTGGTCGTGCAGAGTTTTTTGAGGGACTATCCGGATCTTGATGCACTGCTGCACAAGGTCCGCCTAGAGTGTGCTCACTTGCGACGTTCCAGCATGGCCAGATCGCGCATTGCAGCTCTGCAACGCAGATTTCGCCTTCCTGAACATCGCATCATATGTGACGTACCCACCAGGTGGAATTCCACGTTACATATGTTGGAGTGGTTGTGTGAGCAGCAGCCAGCAGTAATGGAGTATCAGCTGCATCAGGCACAATCAACTCGCAATTTGCGCCGTTCACACTTCACCACTACTGAGTGGGCCTCTATGAAGGACATCTGCCACGTTTTGCATGCGTTTGATGAGTCAACGCGGATGGGCGAGTGCAGATGATGCACTAGTCAGCCTGACTGTCCCCCTTATCTGCCTGCTTCAAAAAACACTGCAAGCACTAAGGGATGAGGTTTTGGAAGAGGTGGAGGATGAGGAGTCACAAATTCCATCACCTTCTGGACAGTCAGCGCAACGTGGTTCCTCACAAAGGGCTAGGCAGGGGTCACTTTGTGAGGAGGATGAGGAGGAGTCAAAGGAGGAGGAAGATATCGCTCCAGAGGGAGGTACACAACGCTCTAGTCAGTATGTAGAGCGAGGGTGGGGTGATGCAGAGCAGGCAGAGATGACGCCTCTTGCAGGGGACAGCGTTTCTTGGCCAGTTGGGAGTCTGCAGCACATGGTTGATTTCATGCTGCAGTGCCTGAGAAACGACCGCTGCATCGCCCACATTCTCACCACGTCTGATTATTGGGTGTACACCCTCCTAGACCCTCGCTACCGGGACAACTTACAAAGCCTCATCACACCGTTGAACCGGGAGCGTAAAATGCGGGAGTACCAAGACACACTGGTGCAATCCATAATGTTCTCCATTCCAGCCGAGAGCACTGCTGCTGCTACTGCTTTACAAAGCAGCTCTGTGCGTCGAGGCACTGGAGACAGCTCTGCAACAAGAGGGAGCACAAGCAGCGCCTCTGCAAAGGGCAAGAACAGTATGTTCCAAATGTGGCGAAGTTTTGTGGCAGCGCCACAAATGTCTACACCATCCGAGACGGCTCCAGTCAGCAGGAGGCAACGTTTACGTAAGATGGTGACAGACTACATGTCTTTCCCTCTCAGTGTACTCCCAGATGGCTCTTCCCCATTCAAGTTTTGGGTCTCTAAGCTGGATACATGGCCAGAGCTTAGCCAGTATGCATTGGAGGTGCTGGCTTGCCCTGCTGCCAGTGTATTATCGGAGCGCGTCTTTAGTGCTGCAGGTGGTGTACTAACAGACCGTCACATGTGACTATCCTCCGATAATGTAGACCGGCTTACTTTTCTGAAAATGAACAAGGCATGGATCTCGCCTGAATTTGCCTGTCCGGTTTCCGATTAAATAACTGGTTGGCAACGTTATCCATGTCTCCTGTTATGTTCATCTTTCTACCACCTGAACTCTACTCCCTGGGCTACAACACTGCCAGTTGCTGCTCAGAAGTGTCGTGTCCACAGACCAATACACAAGCTGTAGTGTTAGTGGGGTTCAGTAACGCCAGCTGTTCCCCTGCTGTGTGTCTGGCAAAAATTACTGCTGCTAACTACAAATTAAACTTCAAACATCTCATACTAGGCCTCTGCCTACACCCTCCTTGACCCTGGGCTTCAACACCGCCAGTTGCTGCTCAGAAGTGTTGGATGCACAGTTGAAAACAATCGCTGATGTGTTTGTGGGGTTCAGTAATGCCTGCTGTTCCCCTGCTGTGTGTCCAGCAAAAATTACTGCTAGCTACCTACACATGGTGAAAAAAACATGACATGTCAAAGTGGCTAGTGCTACACATAGATATGAGGCTACACCCTGATTTCTAAGCTGTAAACAAGTGAAATGTCAGCTTTAAAACCATAAAATGATTAGTCTTTGTCACAAATCTGTAACAAAATAATTGTGACATATTATTGCAGATATGCACATGTCGAACACAAATGCTAACACAAAAGCCTACTTATGCTATAGGATACTGATGGTCAACCTTGTCACTCCATAGCTTAGACAAATCCAACTCACATCATGACTCAAATGCTGCAATGTTGGAAGTGCATAATGTGGGTTGAACTTTGACAACAGCTGCAGTGCGAAGGTTAGACTTCAGTGTTCTTGGCTTTTAAATAAAAGCATACAAGTAAATATAATAATCCAATGTTGATTAAGGGACGTGATGTACACCTGTAATATTGTGCAAACATTGGATGTAGGAATAGTCCTCTTCAACATTACTTATATTTGTGTCATTTTAAAAAATACATATTTAATTAGAAAGTTAACAGCCCATATCATAAAGATCCATCATGTAAACATGATAATCGGTAACAAAAATCATGCATTACCTTGTTAAAGTCAATAGTGCATAGTCACAATAGCAAAATATATACCTGCAAGTGGTGCTGAAACAACGACAACTGATAGAAAAGGTGAATGATATCTAGTTATCAGACTGAATAGCGACACCTGTACAATGTCGATATAATACTGTACCTTAACAAAACTGCTGTGTCACACCTCACACGCGTTTTTCTTGTAGCTTCTTATGTAATAGGGCACATGCGTGTATGTTTCATCATAGGTGCATGTTTACTGAGTAAAGTAGTCATGACAACGCCTTTGTGTTGTCGGTACGCTTGCGATGATGAACGATGCGCAACGTGAATGTTAGTCTGCGTCATAAGACTCACAGACGCTCCAATACCCAACGCGTCACAGCAGGAAGCCAGTCTGTGCGTCCAAACAAAGGCGCAAGCATACATGCACGTACCCTGTTTATAAAGCTATATAAAAAAAAGGATGTAGTAGTGACGCACACTTTATTGAGGTACAGTATTACATCGCCATTCACCATCTGTGGCTATGCAGTCTCATCTATATATACCTTATCTATCCATTGTCATGCTTGCAAGTCCACAGTCAGGCATAAATAGCTATTTTCACTATGCACTATGCACTTTTTAAAGGTTATGTTTGTTAATATAAATGATTGGCACATATTATCAGTATTACATGATGGAAATTTTATATATTTTTATAAACTGTTTAGTGATATTATTCTGCAAATGTAGTTTTATGAATGTCACAGATAACTTGTAATGCTGATTATGTTTTGAAGTCAGACATTCATTGTCTATACAATAAAAATGGTGTACATACTGTTACTTATCCATCATTAATGGATTCTGATATGTACTTGTATGCTTTTATTTAAAACCGTATAGCAGATTACTTAACCAATTTTTTTTGTGGTTTGCATTGCTTTATAACATGTTAATGTATGCGTTTATGTTTGTCAATTCTTAATTTATATTGATTTTTTAAAGTAAAATCATCATCTTATGGTACTAAAGGTTATATTTCTCTTGTTTGGAGTATAGACATTTTTAATTGACACGTAACAAGGAAAATACTTGATCTAGTATTTAAACATCGTCCTTGACCCTGGGCTCCAACACCGCCAGTTGTTGCTCCTGTGTTACTGGGGTTCAGTAATGTCAGCTGTTCCCCTGCTGTGTGAACGGCAAAAAGTCCTGCTGCCTCCACTCTGTTCTCCTCTCATCCCTGGGCTTCAACACCGCCAGTTGTTGCTCGGAAGTGCTGTTAGCACAGTCAACACTTGCTCCTGTGTTACTGGGGTTCAGTAATGTCAGCTGTTCCCCTGCTGTGTCAACGGCAAAAAGTCCTGCTGCCTCCACTCTGTTCTCCTCTCATCCCTGGGCTTCCACACCGCCAGTTGCTGCTCGGAAGTGCTGTTAACACAGTCAACACTTGCTCCTGTGTTACTGGGGTTCAGTAATGTCAGCTGTTCCCCTGCTGTGTCAACGGCAAAAAGTCCTGCTGCCTCCACTCTGTTCTCCTCTCATCCCTGGGCTCCAACACCGCTAGTTGTTGCTCGGAAGTGCTGTTAGCACAGTCAACACTTGCTCCTGTGTTACTGGGGTTCAGTATTGTCAGCTGTTCCCCTGCTGTGTGTACGGCAAAAAGTCCTGCTGCCTCCACTCTGTTCTCCTCTCATCCCTGGGCTCCAAACCGCCAGTTGTTGCTCGGAAGTGCTGTTAGCAGTCAACACTTGCTCCTGTGTTACTGGGGTTCAGTAATGTCAGCTGTTCCCCTGCTGTGTCAACGGCAAAAAGTCCTGCTGCCTCCACTTTGTTCTTCTCATCCCTGGGCTCCAACACCGCCAGTTGTTGCTCGGAAGTGCTGTTAGCACAGTCAACACTTGCTCCTGTGTTACTGGGGTTCAGTAATGTCAGCTGTTCCCCTGCTGTGTTTACGGCAAAAAATCCTGCTGCCTCCACCCTGTTCTCCTCTCATCCCTGGGCTCCAACACCGCCAGTTGTTGCTCGGAAGTGCTGTTAGCACAGTCAACACTTGCTCCTGTGTTACTGGGGTTCAGTAATGTCAGCTGTTCCCCTGCTGTGTGAACGGCAAAAAGTCCTGCTGCCTCCACCCTGTTCTCCTCTCATCCCTGGGCTCCAACACTGCCAGTTGTTGCTCGGAAGTGCTGTTAGCACAGTCAACACTTGCTCCTGTGTTACTGGGGTTCAGTAATGTCAGCTGTTCCCCTGCTGTGTGAACGGCAAAAAGTCCTGCTGCCTCCACTCTGTTCTCCTTCATCCCTGGGCTCCAACACCGCCAGTTGTTGCTCGGAAGTGCTGTTAGCACAGTCAACACTTGCTCCTGTGTTACTGGGGTTCAGTAATGTCAGCTGTTCCCCTGCTGTGTGTACGGCAAAAAATCCTGCTGCCTCCACCTGTTCACCTCTCATCCCTGGGCTCCAACACCGCCAGTTGTTGCTCGGAAGTGCTGTTAGCACAGTCAACACTTGCTCCTGTGTTACTGGGGTTCAGTAATGTCAGCTGTTCCCCTGCTGTGTGAAATGGCAAAAAGTCCTGCTGCCTCCACTCTGTTCTCCTCTCATCCCTGGGCTCCAACACCGCCAGTTGTTGCTCGGAAGTGCTGTTAGCACAGTCAACACTTGCTCCTGTGTTACTGGGGTTCAGTAATGTCAGCTGTTCCCCTGCTGTGTGTAACGGCAAAAAGTCCTGCTGCCTCCACTCTGTTCACCTTCTCATCCCTGGGCTCCAACACCGCCAGTTTTGCTCGGAAGTGCTGTTAGCACAGTCAACACTTACTCCTGTGTTACTGGGGTTCAGTAATGTCAGCTGTTCCCCTGCTGTGTATGGCAAAAAGTCCTGCTGCCTCCACCCTGTTCTCCTCTCATCCCTGGGCTCCAACACCGCCAGTTGTTGCTCGGAAGTGCTGTTAGCACAGTCAACACTTGCTCCTGTGTTACTGGGGTTCAGTATTTGTCAGCTGTTCCCCTGCTGTGTGAACGGCAAAAAGTCCTGCTGCCTCCACTCTGTTCTCTTCTCATCCCTGGCTCCAACACTGCCAGTTGTTGCTCGGAAGTGCTGTTAGCACAGTCAACACTTGCTCCTGTGTTACTGGGGTTCAGTAATGTCAGCTGTTCCCCTGCTGTGTGAACGGCAAAAAGTCCTGCTGCCTCCACTCTGTTCTCCTTCATCCCTGGGCTCCAACACCGCCAGTTGTTGCTCGGAAGTGCTGTTAGCACAGTCAACACTTGCTCCTGTGTTACTGGGGTTCAGTATATGTCAGCTGTTCCCCTGCTGTGTAACGGCAAAAAGTCCTGCTGCCTCCACCTCTGTTCTCCTCTCATCCCTGGGCTCCAACACTGCCAGTGTTGCTCGGAAGTGCTGTTAGCACAGTCAACACTTGCTCCTGTGTTACTGGGGTTCAGTAATGTCAGCTGTTCCCTGCTGTTGAACGGCAAAAAGTCCTGCTGCCTCCACTCTGTTCTCTTTCATCCCTGGGCTCCAACACCGCCAGTTGTTGCTCGGAAGTGCTGTTAGCACAGTCAACACTTGCTCCTGTGTTACTGGGGTTCAGTAATGTCAGCTGTTCCCCTGCTGTGTCAACGGCAAAAAGTCCTGCTGCCTCCACTCTGTTCACCTCTCATCCCTGGGCTCCAACACTGCCAGTTGATTGCTCGGAAGTGCTGTTAGCACAGTCAACACTTGCTCCTGTGTTACTGGGGTTCAGTATTGTCAGCTGTTCCCCTGCTGTCTGAACGGCAAAAAGTCCTGCTGCCTCCACTCTGTTCACCTCTCATCCCTGGGCTCCAACACCGCCAGTGTTGCTCGAAGTGCTGTTAGCACAGTCAACACTTGCTCCTGTGTTACTGGGGTTCAGTATGTCAGCTGTTCCCCTGCTGTGTGAACGGCAAAAAGTCCTGCTGCCTCCACTCTGTTCTCCTCTCATCCCTGGGCTCCAACACCGTCAGTTGTTGCTCGGAAGTGCTGTTAGCACAGTCAACACTTGCTCCTGTGTTACTGGGGTTCACTAATGTCAGCTGTTCCCCTGCTGTGCTTACGGCAAAAAATCCTGCTGCCTCCACCCTGTTCTCCTCTCATCCCTGGGCTCCAACACCGCCAGTTGTTGCTCGGAAGTGCTGTTAGCACAGTCAACACTTGCTCCTGTGTTACTGGGGTTCAGTAATGTCAGCTGTTCCCCTGCTGTGTGAACGGCAAAAAGTCCTGCTGCCTCCACTCTGTTCTCTTCTCATCCCTGGGCTCCAACACCGCCAGTTGTTGCTCGGAAGTGCTGTTAGCACAGTCAACACTTGCTCCTGTATTACTGGGGTTCAGTAATGTCAGCTGTTCCCCTGCTGTGTGAACGGCAAAAAGTCCTGCTGCCTCCACTCTGTTCTCCTCTCATCCCTGGGCTCCAACACCGCCAGTTGTTGCTCGGAAGTGCTGTTAGCACAGTCAACACTTGCTCCTGTGTTACTGGGGTTCAGTAATGTCAGCTGTTCCCCTGCTGTATTTACGGCAAAAAGTCCTGCTGCCTCCACCCTGTTCTCCTCTCATCCCTGGGCTCCAACACCGCCAGTTGTTGCTCGGAAGTGCTGTTAGCACAGTCAACACTTGCTCCTGTGTTACTGGGGTTCAGTAATGTCAGCTGTTCCCCTGCTGTGTGAACGGCAAAAAGTCCTGCTGCCTCCACTCTGTTCTCTTCTCATCCCTGGGCTCCAACACTGCCAGTTGTTGCTCGGAAGTGCTGTTAGCACAGTCAACACTTGCTCCTGTGTTACTGGTGTTCTGTAATGTCAGCTGTTCCCCTGCTGTGTCAACAGCAAAAAGTCCTGCTGCCTCCACTCTGTTCTCCTCTCATCCCTGGGCTCCAACACGCCAGTTGTTGCTCGGAAGTGCTGTTAGCACAGTCAACACTTGCTCCTGTGTTACTGGGGTTCAGTAATGTCAGCTGTTCCCCTGCTGTGTGAACGGCAAAAAGTCTTGCTGCCTCCACTCTGTTCACCTCTCATCCCTGGGCTTTAACACCGCCAGTTGTTGCTCGGAAGTGTCATTGGCACGGGTACTCACTCCTGCCCAGACTGGTTACAGCACGCCAGCTGTTTCCTTTCAGTGTAAACGTCACTTAGTCTCCAATAAGTTGTCCTGTCGTGTTGCGGTCGGGTTAGCCGACTCTATGGTGCCTGCGGTTTAGGTGCTTCCTATGTGTGCTGCGGGATATGTAAATAAAGGCTGTTTCCGTTGTGACAATAGGACACTCACCCACTGTAGGACTGTGGGATTCGGTAACTGCGGCCGGCTCGCGGCCTGTCAACTTAAATTTCCATGGGTACCTTCTGCTACCCGTCCGGGCTCCAGTACCATCAGCTAGTTCTCCGCAGTGCCTTTGGCCTAGGTGCCTCCATCTCGGTATTCGAGTTCCAGCAATGTCTGCTGGTCCTTGGTAGTGCCATTGGCTCTTTTCCTTCTGCTGCCCCTCCGGGTTCCAGTACAGTCAGCTGGTCCTCGTTACTTCCATTGGCTCTTGTACCTTCTCCTACCCGTCCGGGTTCCAGTACCGTCAGCTGGTTCTCCGCAGTGCCTTTGGCCAGGTGCCTCCATCTCGGTATCCGAGTTCCAGCAACGTCTGCTAGTCCTTGGTAGTGCTTTGGAGCACAGGTACCTCCTGCTTAGTAACCGTTTACCAGTAACGCCAGCTGGTCCTCGGTTGTGCCATTGGCTCTTTTCCTTCTGTTGCCCCTCCGGGTTCCAGCACAGTCAGCTGGTCCTCGTTACTTCCATTGTCTCTTGTACCATCTGATACCCGTCCGGGTTCCAGTAACGTCAGCTGGTTCTCAGAAGTTAGTCAGCCTTCTTGTACCTTCAGCTACATTTCCAAATTGAAGATTTTTTAAATGTTTTTTTGGGTAATCACTATGGATCTCCAACAATGAAGACGACGACTCTGATGACCACCCCGAAGAAGACGACGACCACAAGGACGACGAGCATCAAGCCAACCAGCCTGAACACCATCACAAAGAACAAATAAAAGATTACCCAGAAGAAGATCACCAACAGGACAAAAGAAGGTTAAGACAAACTACAAGATACAGAACAAGAGACAGAAGAACAATAAGCAGAAGATCAAAAAGCAGAAGAACATGAAGTATAAGACCAAAATTAAGAGCTAAATATATGCTCTAAATTATAAGCAGAAGAAGACTAAGCAGTGTATGGGGGTGAGTCCGTTCCTCCTCGTGGTGCCCCTGGAAAAGGCCTGCTGCTTCTGCTGCTGCAGGCTAAACTGAACGCGGACAAACACTGTTGTAATTTAAATCTTTGGTGACAGCAAGAACGGAAGGATGAAAAATTCATACTTTTACAGATTACAAGTACAGGAATCTGTGCCACAAATAAGAATATGATGAAGAAGATGAATAGGAAGAAGATGAAGAAGTAGAATATGAAGAAGAATAATAGTTTAATAAGAAGAATATGAGTAATGTTAACAAAAAGATCAATAGCAAGAAGTTTAAGAAGAAGATAAATAAGGTGAAGATGAAGAATAATTTGATGAAAAAGATGATGCTGATGAAGATTATGGAGAAAGTGTGGCAGAAGTTAAAAAGGTGAAGAGCATGGAAGTTGTGAAACATACATATTTGCCAAAATAGAAAAAAGGTTAACAACATTGTCAATTTCTTCGTCAATCCAAACGTCTTTAAAATAAAAAGGATTACTGCTATTTCATTTGATTGGGTTAAACATCTATTCCTTTAATGTCTCCTCCACCTCCCCAATACATTCTACATTACTCTTTGTTGTTTTCCTTCATGTACAATTAACCTACAAGGCAAGAATGGGTTTTTTTTAATTCCGATATTTTGTTCCCATAGACTTACATTGGATTTCCGGTATCGGTATCGGGTATCGCCGATACTTTTTGGGTATCGGCGATACCCATTCCGATCCGATACTTATTGATATCGGAAAGTATCGCTCAACTCTAGTAAAGAGAAATACATGCAGAAAGCAGCACAGTACATGTCACTCAGATACATATAGCATTATAGTGCTTGTGTAAGGTTCTTTGTCTCTGTTGACATGTTCCTTGAAACTCAGTTTTCCGTCGGCCATTTTGCTTTCTGTCTTTCTGCAGCTCTTGCCCTCAGTTAATATGGAGTTTCCAGTTTTCATGTTCCCGCCCTGATTCTTCCCTCTTGCTTCTTAAGCAGCCTCAGCTGAACAATCAGTGCTCCTGAATCAAGCCTCAGTCAGTCTGTGACCTGACTACTGGAAGCCTTGGACTTGTACTCCAGCTATTCCCTACTGAGGAACCTTGGAACACTTTTGGACTCTGGAAACCTGCTGTTTGGTGAATCCATGTTTGCAGAGGAATTACGGTACAGAGAAGAGATCCTGAACCTGCTTTGGAGATTTATTGTAGTGCTTGAAGTTACTCTGGCCTGCTGTGTCTCCTGTCGCTGTTCCTGCAAACTGTGTGAACTTTTCAGCATGCTTGTATGAAGTAATACAAGTCATTTCATTTCAACCTATGTCTCCTGTGTTTTCCTCGCACCCAAGCACAAGACGCTATAGGAACTGTACACTATACATGACAAGATTCAGGAGCCAATGTTTAGTGTCTGCTGGGTCTGGGAAAGCCGTGTCTGCTGTGACTGTGGATATCAGATGTCTGTTTAATACCTTATGTGATGACAGTGGTTGTGACTTCTCACAACCATTCCAGGTGAGCGCATTCCCTTAAAATTTTACTCTGGAGTGTTACCACAGGTAAACTCTATTGTTTTTTTTTTTTTTTTTCCTTTCCTCTTCTCCTTCCAGCACCTCTGCCTTAAAAGATCTGGAAGATGGAGGCCCGCATAAAGGAACTTTGCGGAGTGACTGATACAATCCTTTCAGATGTACAGACTTTAAAAACCCGTTTTGCAAGCCTACAGGACCTCACTAATCATAATTTGCAAGTGTTTGGACAGACTACCCAGGAATTGCGAGCCAGGATTGAGGCTCTAGAGGAACGAGCCCAGGCTCCTGCCATAACCCCAAGTTCTGGGATCCCCAAATTACCTCCTTTTCGTTTTGGCGGTGAACGTGAGAAATTCAGGGGATTTATTAATCAATGCAATTTATTTTTCTCTGCACATGCTTCACAATTTCCCACTGAACGATCCAAAGTGCTTACTATAATCATGTTGCTTACCAATAAGGCTTTGATGTGGGCAAACCCTCTGATTGAGACTGAGGATGATTGTTTGAATCACCTTGATGCTTTTATTTCAGCCATGGGGCAGGTGTTTGATGACCCCAATCGAGGTGCAACAGCTGAAGCAGCCATGTTAACTTTGCGCCAAGGTAAGCGTTCAGTAGCCGAATATGCCCTGGATTTCAGGAGATGGGCTCTTGATACCACTTGGGACACTTCCGCTAAAAAATCTATTTTTCGGAAAGGGTTGTCTCCACTGATTAAGGATGAACTTGCTCGTGCCGACCCTCCCACTGCGTTAGGTGACTTTATTAACTATTGTATCCGTATTGATGCTCGTCTGACTGAACGCAGACAAGAGAGATGGTTCGAAAATAATCGCACTAACCTTTTACTACCTCCCTCTTCAGCTAAGGAACCTTTGAGTAGGATCACAAGGGAACCAGAACCTGAACCCATGCAGGTGGACTCTTTACAAAGACGGGTTAGTGATGCACGCAAAGAACATCGTATAAAGGAAAATCTATGTTTCTACTGTGGTAAGTCAGGGCACTTCATTATAAACTGCCCCAGCCGTTCTCGTAAGACTACTGCAGCAGTCATTCACTGTGAGTGTTGCGAGAGGAGCTCTGTCATGTCCGAGCCTCAGGCTCCAGAGAGATCTGCTGCAAGAGATCTTGATTTCTCGGACTTAAACTCTGTTAGTTCTGGGGACGATGACGGTATAAACGCTGCAATTTTTCAAGTTTCCTCAGCGGTGTCCCAGCTGAGTTGTAAAAGAAACAATTCTCATTGCTTCCTTTCCATCAAACTCTGGGTTGACTCAGTCTGGGTGTCTAGCTCTGCTATGATCGACTCAGGAGCAAGTGGAAATTTTATGGATATCTCCTTTGCTCTGAAACAGGGGATACGTTCAGTGAAGAAGGCTACTCCAGTACAGATGGAGACTGTGGATGGCTCTCTACTGACTTCTGTACAAGTGGATCAAGAAACAGAGCCTTTGAGGGTCCTTATGGGTAAAGATCATCAGAGAAAATGTCTTTTTTGCTTATCTCTTCTCCCCACTTTCCCATCATTCTAGGGCTACCATGGCTGCAGGCGCAGAATCCTATGATTAACTGGGAGACCAAGGAATTACACTTTCCGGAGAAACAGATGAGTCAAGGAGTTTCAGCTTGCTCTGTTCCTAAAGGAACCATGTCAGTCCCTGAACTACCAGCTGTATACCAGGACTATGTGGATTTATGTGACAAGAAGAACGCTGATCAGCTTCCTCCTCACCGTCCATATGATTGTCCAATTGAATTATTGCCCGGAGCCGAGATACCTTTTGGTAAGATCTACCCCTAGCGGGGCCCGAGCTAAAAGCTTTGAAGGATTATATAGACGAAAATTTAGCCAAGGGCTTCATACGCCCCTCTTCATCTCCCGCAGGTGCACCCATCTTCTTTGTGAAGAAGAAAGATGGATCTCTGAGACCCTGCATAGACTATAGGGAACTCAATAAGGTTACTATTAGAAACCGTTATCCATTGCCTTTAATCCCTGAGTTGTTGGAGAGAGTGCGGCATGCCAAAATTTTCTCTAAACTGGATCTCCGTGGGGCCTATAACTTGGTCCGTATTAGACCTGGGGATGAATGGAAGACTGCTTTCAGGTCACGCTATGGACACTTTGAATATCTAGTTATGCCTTTTGGTCTGAGTACCGCCCCAGCCACTTTCCAACACTTCGTGAATGATATCTTCAGGGATCTCCTAGATACATTTGTGGTGATTTATCTGGATGATATTCTAATTTTTTCTAACTCCACAGAGGAACATCATGGACATGTGAGAATGGTCTTAGAACGCCTAAGACAAAACCATCTCTACATCAAGCTTGAAAAATGTGAATTCCATAGGACCGAAATTCAATTTCTGGGGTATGTACTATCTACGCAAGGGATTAGTATGGATGGAAGCAAGACCCAAGCCATCAAGGATTGGCCAATTCCTAGAAATGTGAAGGAGGTGCAGCGATTCATCGGGTTTGCCAACTTCTATAGACGTTTCATTAAGAATTTTTCTGAGGTAGTGTCACCTATCACCCAACTTACCCGGAAACAGTCTAGGTTCTCCTGGACCCCGCAAGCTCAGGAAGCATTTTCCTGTTTAAAGGATAAATTTACCACCGCACCTATCTTAGTACATCCCAACCCCGAGCTTGCCTTCATAATAGAGGTGGATGCTTCAGACTGTGCCGTTGGAGCTATACTCTCTCAGAGAACAGGTGAGAAGAATGTCTTGCATCCCTGTGCCTTCTTTTCCCAGCAGTTGTCTTCGGCTGAGAGGAACTACGATGTGGGCAATAGAGAATTGTTGGCCATTATTGCCGCCTTCAAGGAATGGAGACACCTTCTTCAGGGAGCTGCACAGCAAATAGTCGTCCTGACAGACCATCGTAACCTTGAATTTATCAGGTCGGCTAAGTGCCTGACTCCTCGCCAGGCTCGCTGGAATCTTTTCCTAAACCAATTTAATTTTGTCATTTCTTATAGACCAGGATCGCGCAATGGAAAGGCTGATGCACTCTCTAGGATTCATTCAGCAGAGACACGTCCACTTACTCCTCCTAAGACTATTCTTCCTGACTCTAGATTCCTGGGAGTGATTCATAATCAAGACCTACTTAAGGACATCAAGGAAGCATACCATGCGGATTCTTTGTTGGCTCAACCCCAAGGGACGTAAGTCTTGTCTTTAAGAATGGTGTGTGGATTCAGGGACAACGTCTGTATATACCTGAAACAGTCAGATTGAGAGTATTGCAACTCATCCACGATTTCAAGATAGCCGGGCATAGGGGAATTCTAAAGACACAGAATTTCTTTCTCGTTTCTTTTGGTGGCCCACTTACAGGAAAGATGTCTTAAACTATGTCACTTCATGTGAAGTCTGTGCAAGATGCAAAACACCTCGCTCCTCACCAACTGGTCTGTTGCAACCTCTTCCCACCCCATCCCGCCCGTGGGGATCCATTTCTATGGACTTCATTGTGGAGTTACCAACCTCTCAAGGGAAGAACACCATTCTAGTGGTGGTTGACCGTCTAACAAAGGCAGCTCATTTTATCCCTTGTGTCGGCTTACCCACTGCAAAACAGACATCAGACTTGATGATTAAGAATGTGTTTCGCTTACATGGAGTACCGGATGAGGTCATTTCGGATCGAGGGGTGCAATTCACTTCAAGGTTTTGGCAAAATTTCTGTGCAGCATTGGACATTAAAGTAAACCTTTCTTCTGCTTTTCATCCCCAGACTAATGGACAGACAGAACGAACCAATCAGACCCTGGAGCAGTATCTCCGCTGTTTTATCTGCCACCTACAGGATGATTGGGTGGATCTACTTCCACTGGCTGAGTTCTCTTATAACAACTCTCAGAGCGCCTCCACTAAGCAGTCTCCTTTTACTCCAATCTAGGTTATCATCCTAACATTCTTCCTCGATTTCCCATAGATACGCCCTTGCCGGCAGTGGCTGAAAGAATCACTTCTTTACAAAAGAATATGGATCTTCTAAAGGAAAATCTAGAATTGGTTCAGGAAAGGTACAAGAAAGCAGCAGATAAATTTCGTAAACCTGCACCAGCTTTCAAGGTAGGAGATTTGGTCTGGCTGTCAACCAGAAATCTTAAATTAAAGATTCCATCGTCTAAATTGGGACATAAGTACATTGGACCTTATAAGATCAATAAGATTATAAGTGATGTTGCTTGTCGTCTTCAACTGCCCAGAACTATGAGAATCCACCCTGTCTTTCATGTATCCCTACTAAAGGCTGCAACACCCAATACGTTTCCTGGACGTTCTTCTCCTTGCCCTGACCCAGTGCTGGTCGATGGTCAGGAAGAATTTATGGTGGAAAGGATTCTAGATTCCAGGTTGTACAGAAATCAGTTGCAATATTTGATTAAATGGCAGGGCTACCCAGTGGAGGACAACTCATGGGAACCAGTCAATAATGTAAATGCTCCTCGCCTGCTCCGCCAGTTTCATCAGAGGTACCCTGACAAGCCTGGTCTGAGGTCATCCGGAGGTTGTCCCTAAGGGGGGAGTAATGTAAGGTTCTTTGTCTCTGTTGACATGTTCCTTGAAACTCAGTTTTCCGTCGGCCATTTTGCTTTCTGTCTTTCTGCAGCTCTTGCCCTCAGTTAATATGGAGTTTCCAGTTTTCATGTTCCCGCCCTGATTCTTCCCTCTTGCTTCTTAAGCAGCCTCAGCTGAACAATCAGTGCTCCTGAATCAAGCCTCAGTCAGTCTGTGACCTGACTCCTGGAAGCCTTGGACTTGTACTCCAGCTATTCCCTACTGAGGAACCTTGGAACACTTTTGGACTCTGGAAACCTGCTGTTTGGTGAATCCATGTTTGCAGAGGAATTACGGTACAGAGAAGAGATCCTGAACCTGCTTTGGAGATTTATTGTAGTGCTTGAAGTTACTCTGGCCTGCTGTGTCTCCTGTCGCTGTTCCTGCAAACTGTGTGAACTTTTCAGCATGCTTGTATGAAGTAATACAAGTCATTTCATTTCAACCTATGTCTCCTGTGTTTTCCTCGCACCCAAGCACAAGACGCTATAGGAACTGTACACTATACATGACAGCTTGTGGTACAAATAGAGAACAGTATGCTCTATGCTGATTAAATAGTTGGTGTGAATATGCTCCTATTTTGCATGCATACCAACTTCTACTCCAGTTAATTGTTTTCGGTTTAGTTTTAGGTTTCTGCGTTTAGTGCAGGTAAGGATGTGGCCTCTCTGCCTTTGAGTTGGATATTACATTTAAAAAGCTCCCCAATAGCTGTGTGATTTTTGTGTTGTTTTCATAAATGGCCATACGATTATGGATTATGTTTTTGACTCATTGATAGAGTTGAGCGATACTTTCCGATATCCAAAAGTATCGGAATCGGAATGGTATCGCCGATACCCAAAAAATATCGGCGATACCCGATACCGATACCGGAAATACAATGTAAGTCTATGGGAACAAAATATCGGAATTAAAAAAAACCCATTCTTGCCTTGTTGGTTAATTGTACATGAAGGAAAACAACAAAGAGTAATGTAGAATTTATTGGGGGAGGTTGAGGAGACATTAAAGGCATAGATGTTTAACACAATGCAATGGAATAGCATTAATATTTCTTTTTTTGAAATACGTTTGGATTGACGAAGAAATTGACAATGTTGTTAACCTTTTTTCTATTTTGTCAAATATGTCTGTTTCACAACTTCCATGCTCTTCACCTTTTTAACTTTTCACACACTTTCTCCTTCATAATCTTCAGCAGCATCATCTTTCTCATCAAATTATTCTTCATCTTCACCTTCTTAATCTTCTAAAACTTCTTGCTATTCATCTTTTTGTTAACATTACTTATATTGTTCTTATTAAACAGTTATTATTCTTCATATTCTACTTCTTCATCTTCTTCCTATTCATCCTTTTCATCATATTCTTATTTGTGACAGACATTCCTGTACTTGTAATCTGTAAAACTCTGAATTTTCATCCTTCCGTTCTTGCTGTCACGAAAGATTTTAATTACAACAGTATTTGTCCGCGTTCAGTTTAGCCTGCAGCAGCATCAGGCATTTTCCAGGGGCACCACGAGGAGGAACGGACTCACCCCATACACTGCTTAGTCTTCTTCTGCTTAGAATTTAGAGCATATATTTTGCTCTTCATTTTGGTCTTATACTTAATGTTCTTCTGCTTTTTGATCTTCTGCTTATTGTTCTTCTGTCTCTTGTTCTGTATCTTGTAGTTTGTCTTAACCTTCTTTGTCCTGTTGGTGATGGTACAAAAGCCAATGGAAGTAACGAGGACCAGCTGACTGTGCTGGAACCCGGAGGGTCAGCAGAAGGAAAAGAGCCAATGGCACAACCGAGGACCAGCTGACGTTACTGGGACACGGTTACTAAGCAGGAGGTACCTGTGCTCCAAAGCACTACCAAGGACAGCAGACGTTGCTGGAACTCGGATACCGACATAGAGGCACCTAGGCCAAAGGCACTGCGGAGAACCAGCTGACGGTACTGGAACCCGGATGGGTAGCAGAAGGTACAAGAGCCAATGAAAGTAACGAGACCAGCTGACTGTGCTGGAACCCGGAGGGTCAGCAGAAGGAAAAGAGCCAATGGCACAACCGAGGACCAGCTGACGTTACTGGGACACGGTTACTAAGCAGGAGGTACCTGTGCTCCAAAGCACTACCAAGGACCAGCAGACGTTGCTGGAACTCGGATACCGACATGGAGGCACCTAGGCCAAAGGCACTGGGAGAACCAGCTGACGGTACTGGAACCGGATGGGTAGCAGAAGGTACAAGAGCCAATGAAAGTAACGAGGACCAGCTGACTGTGCTGGAACCCGGAGGGTCAGCAGAAGGAAAAGAGCCAATGGCACAACGAGGACCAGCTGACGTTACTGGGACACGGTTACTAAGCAGGAGGTACCTGTGCTCCAAAGCACTACCAAGGACCAGCAGACGTTGCTGGAACTCGGATACCGACATGGAGGCACCTAGGCCAAAGGCACTGCGGAGAACCAGCTGACGGTACTGGAACCGGATGGGTAGCAGAAGGTACAAGAGCCAATGAAGTAACGAGGACCAGCTGACTGTGCTGGAACCGGAGGGTCAGCAGAAGGAAAAGAGCCAATGGCACAACCGAGGACCAGCTGACGTTACTGGGACACGGTTACTAAGCAGGAGGTACCTGTGCTCCAAAGCACTACCAAGGACCAGCAGACGTTGCTGGAACTCGGGATACCGACATGGAGGCACCTAGGCCAAAGGCACTGCGTAGAACCAGCTGACGGTACTGGAACCCGGATGGGTAGCAGAAGGTACCCATGGAAATTAAAGTTGAGGCAGCAGGACTTTTTGCCGTTCACACAGCAGGGGAACAGCTGACATTACTGAACCCAGTAACACAGGAGCAAGTGTAGACTGTGCTAACAGCACTTCCGAGAAACAACTGGCGGTGTTGTAACCCAGGGATGAGAAGAGAACATGGTGGAGGCAGCAGGACTTTTTGCCGTTCACACAGCAGGGGAACAGCTGACATTACTGAACCCAGTAACACAGGAGCAAGTGTAGACTGTGCTAACAGCACTTCCGAGAAACAACTGGCGGTGTTGTAACCCAGGGATGAGAAGAGAACAGGGTGGAGGCAGCAGGACTGTTTGCCGTTCACACAGCAGGGGAACAGCTGACATTACTGAACCCCAGTAACACAGGAGCAAGTGTAGACTGTGCTAACAGCACTTCCGAGAAACAACTGGCGGTGTTGTAACCCAGGGATGAGAAGATAACATGGTGGAGGCAGCAGGACTTTTTGCCGTTCACACAGCAGGGGAACAGCTGACATTACTGAACCCCAGTAACACAGGAGCAAGTGTAGACTGTGCTAACAGCACTTCCGAGAAACAACTGGCGGTGTTGTAACCCAGGGATGAGAAGAGAACAGGGTGGAGGCAGCAGGACTGTTTGCCGTTCACACAGCAGGGGAACAGCTGACATTACTGAACCCCAGTAACACAGAGCAAGTGTTGACTGTGCTAACAGCACTTCCGAGCAAACAACTGGCGGTGTTGAGCCCAGTCAAGGAGGATGGTTAAATATAGACAATTTCGTGTTACGTGTCATTAAAACTGTTTTCAACAAGAGATATCACACTTTAGTACATAAGGTGATGTTTACTTTAAAACCCCAGTAACACAGGAGCAAGTGTAGACTGTGCTAACAGCACTTCCGAGAAACAACTGGCGGTGTTGTAACCCAGGGATTGAGAAGAGAACAGGGTGGAGGCAGCAGGACTGTTTGCCGTTCACACAGCAGGGGAACAGCTGACATTACTGAACCCCAGTAAACATGAGCAAGTGTTGACTGTGCTAACAGCACTTCCGAGCAACAAACTGGCGGTGTTGGAGCCCAGGGTCAAGGAGGATGTTTAAATACTAGATCAAGTATTTTCCTTGTTACGTGTCAATTAAAAATGTCTATACTCCAACAAGAGAAATATAACCTTTAGTACCATAAGATGATGATTTTACTTTAAAAAATATATGTAAATTAATAATTGACAAACATAAACGCATACATTAACATGTTGAAAAGCAATGCAAACCACAATAAAAATCGGTTAAATAATCTGCTATACGGTTTTAAATAAAAGCATACAAGTACATATCAGAATCCATTAATGATGGATAAGTAACAGTATGTACACCATTTTCATTTGCTGAATAATATCACTAAAAAGTTTTTAAAAATATCTAAAATTTCCATCATGTAATACTGATAATATGTGCCAATCATTTATATTAACAAAAAAAACCTTTAAAAAGTGCATAGTGAAAACAGCTATTTATGCCTGACTGTGGACTTGCAAGCATGACAACGGATAGATAAGGTATATATAGATGAGACTGCATAGCCACAGATGGTGAATGGCGATGTAATACTGTACCTCAATAAAGTGTGCGTTACTACTACATCCTTTTTTTTATATAGCTTTATAAAAGGGTACGTGCATGTATGCTTGCGCCTTTGTTTGGACGCACAGACTGGCTTCCTGCTGTGACGCGTTGGGTATTGGAGCGTCTGTGCGTCTTATGACGCAGACTAACATTCACGGTGCGCATCGTTATCATCGCAAGGTACGACAACACAAAGGCGTGTATGATGCTTTATCGTAACATGACCTTGTGAAACTACACGCATGTGCCCTATTACATAACAGCTCAAGAAAAATGCGTGTGAGGTGGACACAGCTGTTTTGTTAAGGTACAGATTATATCGAAATTGTACAGGTGTCGCTATTCGTCTGTAAGTAGATATATTCACCTATTCTATCAGTTGTCGTTCTTTCAGCACCACTTACGGTATATTTTGCTATTGTGACTATGCATTTGACTTACCAAGGTAATGCATATTTGTAGCGAATCAGTTTACAGAGGACTTTATGATAGGCTGTTAACTTTCTATCAAATATGTATTTTAAAATGACAACATTAAGTTATTGAAGGGACTATTCCTAATGCATTGTTTGCACATTTCAAGGTGTACATAGTCCTTATCAACATTGGATATTATATTTACTTGTATGTTTTATTTCAGGCAAGAACACTGAAGTATACCTTGCACTGCAGAGTTGTCAAGTTCAACCACATTATGCTACTTCCCATTGCAGTATTTGAGTCATCATGATGTGAGTTGGATTTGTCTAAAGCTATGGAGTGACAAGGTTTGACCATCATGTTCCCTATTGCATCAAGTTAGGCTTTTTTTTACGTGTTGCATTTGTTTTCGACAAGTGTAAGAACTATCTGTAATATATCGCTAATGTCACAAGTAAACATTATGCATTCCTAGTTGCAGTATGAGATCTATGTGAGTTGGCGTCAAGCTATGGAGTGACAAGGTTGACCATCAGTATCCTATAGCATAAGTAGGCTTTTGTGTTTGCATTTGTTTTCGACATGTGCATATCTGTAATATATGTCACAATATTTTGTTACAGATTTGTGACAAGACAAATCATTTTAGGTTTGAAGTTGACGTTTCAAATGTTTACAGCTTAGAATCATGTGTAGCCTCATATCTATGTGTAGCATAGACACTTTGAGATGTCATGTTTTTTCACCATGATTAGGTAGCTAGCAGTAATTTTTGCAGACACACAGCAGGGGAACAGCAGGCGTTACTGAACCCCACAAACACATCAGCGATTGTTTTCATCTGTGCATCTAACACTTCTGAGCAGCAACTGGCGCTGTTGAAGCCCAGGGTCAAGGAGGGTGTAGGCAGAGGCCTAGTATGAGACGTTTGAAGTTGAAGTTGTAGTTAGCAGCAGTAATTTTTGCCAGACACACAGCAGGGGAACAGCAGGCGTTACTGAACCCCACAAACACATCAGCGTTGTTTTCATCTGTGCATCTAACACTTCTGAGCAGCAACTGGCGCTGTTGAAGCCAGGGTCAAGGAGGGTGTAGGCAGAGGCCTAGTATGAGACGTTTGAAGTTGAAGTTGTAGTTAGCAGCAGTAATTTTTGCCAGACACACAGCAGGGGAACAGCAGGCGTTACTGAACCCCACAAACACATCAGCGATTGTTTTCATCTGTGCATCTAACACTTCTGAGCAGCAACTGGCGCTGTTGAAGCCCAGGGTCAAGGAGGGTGTAGGCACAAAATATTGAGTTATTGCCTTGTTACGTGGCCATTGCAAATGTATGTACTTCAAACAAGAATAAATGAAGTTTTACTACGACAATAAAATGATGAATTTCAATTACAAGAATAGAAAAATATTTATACTTGACAGTCCTCTGTGGTTGATAACGTTTAATGGCTAACTGAAAATATGGTAACAAATTCAAAGCTTTCGAGACTACTCAGGTGTCTTCATCAGGCTAAGAGTAAAGCCAAAAATGAAGAATCACATATTTCTACACACAACAGGACACAGGAATAGCTAAGACAAGTGAGGGAGGGACAAGTGAGGGGAGACCGGCAACAAAAAGGAGAACAAGGATGAATTATCAGCGCCACACAATCACAGATAAATTAATGAATTTACCTGTGGCAAAAGACTTTTGTATGCCCGGTCATAGCATGATGGATATGGAATTACTGGTATTAAAATATAACTTCAAATATGAGAAACGTACAAAGGTTTCAGAATATAAGCTCATCATGACCTTTGACACTGTTAGTGATGGAATGAATAGATCACATGGATTTATGTCATTCTATATCAATTAAGGAATCTGCGTCTATGCCCTTCCAGGGTCATGAAACCCAAAAAAAACGCCAATGAGAGGGCAATCAAACTTTCTATCCTTATCTAGGAACTGTTCCAATATTTATGTTCATCCCTGTGAGATAATGACAGTTCTGATACACGTCACTTACTTGTCTTACCTATTGCACTATTCCTGTGTCCTGTTGTGTATAGAAATATGTGATGCTTAATTTTTTTATTTAGTCTTTGCCTGATGAAGAGACGTGAGTAGCCTTGAAAGCTTGCAATTTGTTTCCATCTTTTCAGTTATCCATTAAAAGGTATCAACCACTGCTGACTCTGAAGTCTAAATATTTTTCTATCTACTGGCTAACACGGTACAAAGATACACATGTTTTCTAATTTCAAGAAGGAAAAATAAAGAAAATACAAATATAAACGCATATATGCACATGCCAAAAATAAATGGAACAACACAACACCCAAAAATTGGTAACAAAATATAGTGTTGTAAATTTAAGAATAAAAGTCCATTTTTTTTTTTATGAATAATGCTTAAGGAACGCTATGTTAAACCATAACATAGTGAAGACAATGGATTTTGTAATAGTCACTCATCATCATCATCGCAAATTTTATGTGACAGTCACAGACATTTCAATTATTTAAGTTCATAAAATCGTAACTTTCTATAGCATGTATGAATGTCCAGCATGGACTCATCAATGTGATTGATGACACAATAATGTACGATAAAAAATAACCATTTAAAAAAACATTAGGCATTGTTTGTCACAATTTAAGTGTGTGCCTGCAAGTGTAGGTGAAACAAAGGCTACGGATAGCAAAGGTATATTCTATGTCTGTATCAGACAGTGGACAGCCTCTGATGGGTAATGCGATGTTATACTGTACGTCATAAAGTCTGCGGCTGAAATCATGCATTTTTTGCTTGTAGGGTGTTGAAGAGGGTAAAAGAATGTCTGGTTGCGCAAAGCTTTATCCGTCAACACTACCTTCCTACTGTCACGGTAGGGTAGGGTAGCGTGTGGCAATTAGCTGACTTTAAAATGTGAGGTTAGGCTGCGTTATTGCGCACTTAGGGACGCAAAAAAAAAATACAGCAGTAATAATTTAATGTGTAATACTCCACTATGACAAACAAAAAAATTACGTTCCTCTTTAACAATGTACAAGACTAACAAGCCTAATGGTTGACGCTGACTTAATTGAGATACAGTATTACATCAACATTGTCCATGAGTAACTATGCACTGTGATACCTATATACCAGTATTAATTTATATCTCTTGTGGTTGTTTCAACAGCACTTGCAGGTATAATACCTATTGTCAGTATGCATGATGCACTTTTAGATGTAATAATTTATTATTGGACATTATTACCATGTTACATGCTGGCCATTTCATATATAGTGTTTGAAGTTACAGTTGGCATCAGTATGTGTATTTTATAATGTCTGTCATAAATAAAACTCGTGATGATGATGATGAGGATTTAATGATTCGTACATCCATTGACTGCATTATCTTACAGGTACAGATAAAGTTCCTTAAAAAGCATTAATTCATAAGTATGAAATGTACTTTTATGCATTAATTTCAAAATGTGAAAGAGTAGACTATGTTTTATTTTTTGTTACCATTTCTAATAGACATGTGCGATATGCGCTGTGATGACAAATTATTATTTGTCCATATTTGTCATAAAATTTATCATTCTAGGCCTGCAAAACTTCACAATTTCATGTTTTCAGCATAACAGCAGGGTGACGGCTCTTCCCTATTTGG
>JARQOD010000002.1:206323025-206537163 GCA_033576555.1 Oophaga sylvatica
AAGTCTGCAATCCAAAACGTCACTACTTCCCTTCTGAGCCCCAACGTGTACCCATACAGTAGTTTTCTCCCACATATTGGGTATCAGCGTACTCATGACAAATTGGACAACAACTTTTGGGGTCCAATTTCTCCTGTTACCCTTGTGAAAATAAAATATTGGGGGCGAAAAAATCATTTTTGTAAAAAAAAAAAGGATTTTTTATTTTTACCGCTGTACGTTATAAACTTCTGTGAAGCACTTTGGGGTTCAAAGTGCTCACCACACATCTAGATAAGTTCCTTGTGGGGTCTATTTTCCAAAATGGGGTCACTTGTGGGGGTTTCCACTGTTTAGGTGCATCAGGGGCTCTCCAAATGCGACATGACGCCCCCAGACCATTCCATCAAAGTCTGCAATCCAAAACGTTACTACTTCCCTTCCGATTCCCGACGTGCACCCATACAGTAGTTTTCTCCCACATATTGGGTATCAGCGTACTCATGACAAATTGGACAACAACTTTTGGGGTCCAATTTCTCCTGTTACCCTTGTGAAAATAAAATATTGGGGACGAAAAAATCATTTTTGTAAAAAAAAAAAAGATTTTTATTTTACAGCTGTACGTTATAAACTTCTGTGAAGCACTTCGGGGTTCAAAGTGCTCACCACACATCTAGATAAGTTCCTTGAGGGGTCTAGTTTCCAAAATGGTGTCATTTGTTGGGGGTTTCCACTGTTTAGGCAGATCAGGAGCTCTCCAAACACGACATGGCATCCAGCCAATTATGTGTTGAAAAAGTCGAACAGCGCTCCTTCCCTTCCAAACTCTGCCATGCACCTAAACAGTGGTTTACCCCCACATATGGGGTATCAGCGTACTCAGGACAAATTGCACAATAACTTTTGGAGTCTTGTTACCCTTGGGAAAATAAAAATTGGGGTGAAAAGATCATTTTTGTGGAAAAAATATGATTTTTTAATTTTACGGCTCTACTTTTAAAACTTGTGTGAAGCACTTTGGGGTTCAAATTGCTCACCAAAGATCTAGATAAGTTCCTTAGGGGGTCTAGTTTCCCAAATGGGGTCACTTGTGGGGGTTTCCACTGTTTAGGCACATCAGGGGCTCTCCAAATACAACATGGCGTCCAATCTCAATTCCAGCCAATTTTGTTTGGAAAAAGTCAAATGGTGCTCCTTCCATTCCGAGCTCTGCTGTGCGCCCAAACAGTGGTTCCCCCCACATATGGGGTATCACCATACTCAGGACAAATTGGACATCAACTTTTGTGGTCCAATTTCTCCTGTTACTCTTGGGAAAATCAAAAATTTGGGACTAAAAAATCATTTTTGTGGAAAATTGTTTTTTTTATTTTTCAGACCCAGGCATTATAAACTTTTGTGAAACACTTGGGGGTTCAATGTGCTCACAACAGATCTAGATAAGTTCCTTAGGGGGTCTAGTTTCCAAAATGGTGTCACTTGTGGGGGGTTTCCACTGTTTAAGCACATCAGGGGCTCTCCAAACACGACATGGCATCCAATCTCAATTCCAGCCAATTTTAGTTTGAAAAAGTCAAACGGCGCTCCTTCCCTTACGAGCTCTGCCGTGTGCCCAAACAGTGGTTTTTCCTCCACATATTGGCTATTGGCGTACTCAGGAGAAATTGCACAACAACTTTATCTGTCCATTTGCTTCTTTTACCCTTGTGAAAATAAAAAAAAAGTTTGTAATAGATAATTTTTGTGGCTAAAAAGTTAAATATTCATTTTTTCCTTCCACGTTGCTTCAGCTCATGTGAAGCACCTGAAGGGTTAATAAACTTCTTGAATGTGGTTTTGAGTACCTTGAGGGGTGCAGTTTTTAGAATGGTGTCACTTTTGGGTATTTTCTGCTTTATAGACCCCTCAAATTGACTTCAAATATGAGGTGGTCCCTAAAAAAAATGGCTTTGTAAATTTTGTTGTAAAAATGAGAAATCGCTGGTCAACTTTTAACCCTTATAATTTCCTAAGAAAAAAAAAATTTGGTTCCAAAATTGTGCTGATGTAAAGTAGACATGTGGGAAATGTTATTTCTTAACTATTTTGTGTGACATATTTCTCTGTTTTAAGGGAATAAAAATTCAAAGTTTGAAAATTGCTAAATTTTCAAAATTTTCGCCATATTTGCGTTTTTTTCAAAAATAAACGCAAGTTATATGGAAGAAATTTTACCACTATCGTGAAGTACAATATGTCACGAGAAAACATTCTCAGAATCGCGAAGATCCGTTGAAGCGTTCCAGAGTTATAACCTCATAAAGAGACAGTGGTCAGAATTGTAAAAATTGGCCCGGTCATTAACGTGCAAACCACCCTTGGGGGTTAAGGGGTTAATCATCCATTCAGTTTAATGATGTTTTAACATTTTTAAAAGTTCACAAAATATTTTTGTTCCAAAAATTGACTATTGTCATATATATACTTTAGAACCTACTTAATGTGAAATTTCATTGGTTCAAAATAATTAGAAAATATGCCCTACTACAGGTGTACAAATTTAGTTGTTCCAAAATTGACTATTGACATATATACTGTAGAACCTGCTTTGTGTAAAATTTCTTTGGTTTGAAATATTTAGAAAATATGCCTTGCTGCAGGAGCACAATTTGGTTATTCAAAAATTGACTATTCTTAATACTGTAGAACTTGGTCAGTGTGAAATGTAGTTGGTTAGAAATAAATACAAAAAATGGCCTTCTACAGGTGTACACACTTGGTTCCTGGGTACTCGGTCCCAGCCGCCACTATTTCTCCAGGTGTGGCATCCCCGCCTTGTACCAGCACGTGTCCAGGAGCATCACCCGTACCCTTACCAATGTGGTTACTGTGGTTGTTCACTTAACGACCAACACTTGGACAAGCGCTTGTGGCCAGGGATGCTACATTTCCTTGACAGCACACTGGGTGAACATTTTGGAAGCTGGGCCCAATTCCCAACCTGGCACGGCGCATGTGCTACAGACGATGAGGATTATTGGTCCTACTTCTATCAGGGTTTCCTCTACTTCCTACAACAGATCCTGCACCCCATCCTGCTCATTCTCCATCTCTAATGTGCTTTCACAGAGCACGTTGTCCTCATCAGCCAGAAGCTGGAAGCTCTGTAGTACTGCCACAGCAAAGCGAAAACAGGCTCTGCTGAAGCTAATTTGTCTAGGAGACAAACCGCACATCATAGTAGAGTTGTTGAAAGGAATAACAGATCAGACAGATCTGTGGTGGCTCTCACCGCTGAACCTCCAACCAGGCATGGTGGTGTGTGATAATGACCATAACCTGGTGACGTCTGTGAAGCTTGGCAAACTCACACACATCCCAGGCTTCTGTACGGTACCTGAGCAAGGTAGTCGAGGGCGAACTGCTACTTCTTCACGCTCTCACACCCTACAGACAATACATGTCCCAATTCTGGTGTGCTGCTGTGTGTGGAGTGCATCACACTTACTTGGGGCGCACAGACATCCACTGATTCCAGGCTCCCATCTTCCAGAACCTTCGCAGCAAACAATCCAGGGAATAATGAATTTGTTAAAACAGTTAAACTTTTACTTGGCCGTTCTCGTTCATTACAATCAGGCATATAGAATAGGGCCCAATGGATTACAATCTTTCCCACAGGTGCTGGACTTAACTTCAGACCCAGTTCTCGGTATGGGTAGAGCATCCCTCTTGCTAACTCCTCTAGCACTAGGAAGTCTTCTCCACCACAAGCAGTGTACACATATTCCATTACTACCCGCCTCTCACAAGTGTGTCAAGTTTTCCTGGGAAATCTGGGGTTAGAAAATCATTACATATTGTGCATCACAGGTCTTCCATTTTCCATGTGTGTTTTGTGTTCCATATTAAATGCATTTCATTTCCTTTGGTGCTGAAGAGGTTAATAACCCTTTCTATGCTGGATAGAAACATGCAGCTCCATTTTACTGCTGCTCCTGACCTGGTCATTTACTATCTCTATAAAATCTGGCCAGACCGTCTCTTCCTTGCCAGTGAAAGTTCACTTCCTATTTTCCTATTCCCATTTGGTTTGTACATTCCTACCCTTCCCTATATATCGCTCTACCTGTGGTGAGTGTTTTGTATGTTAGTTTCTGTTATTCCTGTTTGTCTTACGTATTTATACACTAGCACTTTTGTCCCAGGCCCCCATGGGTATGGGGAGGGAACAGCTTAGGACAGTGATGGCTAACCTTGGCACTCCAGCTGTTGTAAAACTACAACTCCCAGCATGCCCTTTCAACCTGCAGCAGGTGAGTCAGCAGTTGAGACATGCTGGGAGTTGTAGTTCTCCAACAGCTGGAGTGCCAAGGTTCGCCATCACTGTCTTAGGATATAATAGGAGAATAGTAAGGCTTGTGGCCCTAACCTCATCACCTTTTGAGGTACCTATGGGAGCACGGATAGTTAGGACCCCAGCTGTAGGGATAGTGCAGGGCCCCTTTCCCTTATCATGTACAGTTACAACGTGGCACCGCCTCTGAGCATTTGAGTCCATCTTTCCCTGTAGCTCCATAGGCTTAGTGTGCCCAAAGGACACGATGTCATCCCTAGGTTCCTAGGTAGACAGACGTATTCAAACAGAAGGATTCTTTGGCAATCCACTACCCTGAGTAACAGGCTCATGCTGTCCTTAGCAGCCTATTCCCTGTGACTGCTGCTGTCACTTCATCACACTTTCTATAATTGAACTTGACACTTTCTGAACTTGGCACTAACGCTCAGTTCCCTCTCCTTAATCTGGGCCAGCTGTTACAGTTAACCCTGTTTAAGCTAGACTGCAGCTCCAGAGGGTTTTACTTCCAAATAGCATACATTAATATAAAATACATTTAAATAATTGGGGTGTTAAGGAGTAGAACATCACCTCCACCACTCCTACATTTGGCCCAAGTGCCTAACTTGAAAGTTCAGCGGTTTCTGAAAGCCCACCAAGATTAGCCAGAGCTTCTGGTCAAGGTACGCTGCATCAGCACCCATTTCTGCAAGTCAGCTACAGCTGCTGCCTCTCTGGCAGTACTGCAGCAGCACTTTCAAGTGCCAGCTCACTGACTGGTGTGTGATGTGACCACGCTCTGGAATGCCACACTGCACATACTGGCAAGACTTTGTGAGCAGCAGAGGCCAGTTGTGGAATACCAGCTCCAATACACCCGTTAGTATTCTGATCAGCCTCTGCACATAACAACTGAAGAGTGGGCATGGATGTCTGACACTTATGCGGTTATACATAAAAGGACTAGACTAAAATGGTGAACATCGATGATGCCATCATCAGCACATCAATTCCACGTCTGTGCCTAAACAGTCACTGCTGACAATTAAACATGAAACTGTGCATGCGGACCAGGTAGAGATGGAGGAAGACATGAGACAGGGAGATACTACCCAGCCTTATCTCATCTGCTCAGTGCGAATTGGGTACCAATGAGGAGGTGGATGAAGACAAGGAGGAAAAGGAGATGGCTGACCCACGCTACAAGAACTTTGCTTCTCTCTTTCTCGACGCGGAGGGGTCTAATAAAATGGTGCTTTAAGCCCATTGTGGAAAATATGTTGAAAAAATTCCCATCAAACAATGCTAGTGGCAGGGGGCAAGCTTTTTTGCCCAATCAAGGAGGAGAGGCGAGGCAGACACCTGCCAGGTACAGCAAAAGCAAAGGCCTGGGCCAATTTCATGACACCCTCCCAGCATCTAGCCCTGATGACTGGGTATTTTTGACAAGTAGGGAAAAGTTTTTAAAGTTGGTCAAGCAATACCTGGCTAACAAAATCAGCGTACTCCATAATTCCTTTGCAACCTTTAGCTATTGGGTCTCAAAGCTGAACACCTGGCATGAGCTGTCCTTCTATGCATCTTGTCTGAGAGGGTTTTTAGTGCTGCTGGGGGGGGGAACGAAACAGACAAGCGCTTTCAACTGTCAACAGAAAGCGCTGACAGGCTCACTCTGTTAAAAATGAAGAAAGCCTGGATTAGCTCTGGCTTTTCCACACCACCAGATGACAACAGCACATAAAGTGTTTTTATTATTCAATATTTGCATGAGGCCCACCACTTGTTGTCTTCAAGGAACTATGGATGACTGATTGTCCCTACTTATTTTCCCTAATTTTCTCCTGGCTTTGTACAAAGTCTTTATGAGTGTAGGAGTGCATCAACTACACTTTCAAAATATTTTAATGAGGCCTGCAAGTTGTTGCCTTCAAGGGTCTATATATGCCTGTATTACCCTCTTTATAAATTTTTACTGGCTTTGCACTTTGTGCAAAGCCTTTATGAGTGTAGAAATACAACTATACTTTGTTCACAATATGTGAATTAGGCAGAACAGTTATTACCTTGAAGGGTTATGGATGACCCTCCTTGTAATTTTTGGTAGACTTTGCACTGTGTGCAGAGATTTTATGAGTGTAGAAGTACCACAACTACACTTTGTTCATGATATTTAAATGAGGTTCTACAGTTGGTGCCTGCAAGAGTGTATGGATGACCCTGCTCGTAATTTTTGGCAGGATTTGCACTTAGTGAATAGCCTTTATGAGTCTAGGAGTACCACTATATTACAATTTGAGCAAAATGTGAATGAGGCCCTACTTTATGTATAATACAGGATGTATTTGAGTTTTTCTGAGTCTCTAGTTTTCAGTACTTTTTCCTTCCTTCTTAAATTACACACTGAAATTTCCAATATTTTTTTTAGCAAAATCTCTACTTTGGTTTACTTAAATTATGTATTTTTTAAATTCTTTTTAAATATTGCCTTATATACAAGTCATAATAAAGTAAAAAATGTTTCTTAACTTTTTTTCCTGTAAACAACAAATTCTCTTAAATTTTTGAATGTTTTATTGTCAGTCCTTAAAATGAAGTAAAAGTGTGACACCATTGTTCTCAGCAGCGATCTGGGAGTCAGATATGCGACCAATGGTCTTCCCCATGCTGTTCTCCTTCCATTCACCACTTTTCACTTTTTCCATCCATTTCAAAATTTTACTGCCCCCTAGACCTCCTTGTAGAGTGTGCCGGAAAAATGTTCAGATTTCCCATTGACTCCCATTATACTCGTTACTCAAAATGGGCACCCAAGCATTAGGAATTTGCTTGGTTTGAGTAACGAGCAACTAAGTATTTTAGTATTTTAGTGCTCACTCATCTCTAATCGATTCAGAACCCAAATACTCATATCTGGACAATGGAGACACCACGGCTGGATTCTTCTCATCAGGATTAGTGATGAGGAAGCATTAAAATGCTCGGGTGCTCGACCCAAGTAACGAGTGTAATGGAAGTCAGTGGGAAACTCGAGTATTTTTCCGACGTCCCACCCCGAAGGCATGGAGGGGGTCTAAAAATTGCTGAAAACTATGGAAACAGTGCTGAAATGGCATGGGAAAAGCATGGGGAAGACACCTGAAATCATCTCTGAATCCCAGGTTGCTTCTGGAAACAATGTTGTCAGAGTATTATGCCTCTTTTACGGACTGACAATAAAACATACATACATACTTAAAATGGATTTAACTGTAAAAAATGTTAAGAAAGATTATTTTCAGTATAATGAATTGTATATAAGGCAAAATAAATAAGATAAAAAAACCTCCTCCACACCTTGGGTTAAGTTCACACACAGTGTTTTTGCTGCGTTTTTGCACATTTGCTTTTCTTTCACTGGTGAAAAAAACATTCCACAGGAAATGTACGTTTATAATTTTAAGACCATATCTGGCCATGTGGTGTGTCAGACATGATCAGACAGATTGAAAGACATTTTTTTTGCAGGGCCATCAGCCGTCCATCACTATTTGTAGAGGGCCGTCAGGCAGCCCTTTATATTGTTAGAGGGCCAGCAGGTGTCTTGTCACAGATGAGACCAAGATAGAGTTATATGGTATATCACATAATTCTACTGTTTAGTGTAAATAGAAAGAGGCCTACAAGTAAAAGAACACAGTAGTTACAGTCAAATATGGTGGAGGCTCAAAGATATTTTGGGGTTGTTTTGCAGCCTATGGCCCTGGGTGCCTTGAAATTTGAAGATTTCCAAAGGATTTTGAGTCGCAATATAGTGCTCGGGGTCAGAAAGCTGGGTTTGCATTGTAGTAAGTTATAGGTCTCCCAGCAGGACAATGACCCCAACCATACATCAAGAACTATCCAGAAATGGATGGAAACAAAGCACTGGAAAGTTCATAAGTGGTAATTCCAGCTCCAGTAACGTAAAGTTCCCACCACTACTTCTAACATACAGATGCTACTGGGAAACTGTAAATGCACACATTAAATCATTTAATTGTGCCTGCTTTGATGAATTTTTAGTACAGGGCACCATAAAAAACAAGAATCAGTCAATGAGTGCATGGAAAAAACAGCAGCAAAGCTTACAATTTATAAGGCAATAATTTAAAATATTCTGTGGAAGCATGGTTGAAAAGCAATGTCTGACCTTCATTTGTTCATTTTCATAGATTTTTGATTTATTATTACTTTTGTCAGATTCAAGCTATTTCTGTCACCATTGTGGGTTTTTCTGTTTTTAAACGAGGGGTACCAACAATTTTGACCACATGTGTAGATGCATGTCATACGCTATTCCTACTGCCACACTACCGTTGACGAATTGCCAATAAGATTGGTATTATTGCAGAATATAGAAGGGATATAAATTGGCCCTGAATTTTTTTTTCCTGTACCTGGCAGCAAGAAACTGTGGAGTAATGCAAGTTACACTGCCAGCTTTGATGAATTTCTGAATACACATGACCATTAAAAACATGAAACGTTCAATGAGTGCATGGAGAAAAACAGCAGCAAGGCTTACTGTTGTGAATGTTTTGGAAATGAATTCTGAGCAGAAGCTCCCTCTGGTGGTTACAAACAGTACTGAACCATTCAATGAGGATTGGCAATCAGGAGTCACGGACTGGCTTGATATAAGGGATGTTCCCTCCCATCATGGTTGCCGGTGATCAATTGTTCTTGTCTCAACTGTGGTTCCTGGTTCACTTGGAAGCTTGCTGAGTCTTGCCTCTTCTTCTGCTTTCAGATAAGATATTTTCTGTTTTTGTTTTTGTGCTTACCATTTGCATATTTCTCTGCATTTCTGTGAGGTTAGCCAGGTTCCCCACCGGGGGGGCTTGGGCTCCTCTCAGTTCCACTGGAGCCATTGTTATTTGTTCATTTGCCTTTTCCAGTTTTTTCAGTGGCTGCGGCTTAGTTTTGTTACACCAGAGAACTGATTTAGGTGGTAGAGGTCGTGTGATCTCAGGTGTTTTTGCAATCAGTAGCGTTGGCATTTTTTAGGGTTTTTTTTGGATTGCAGTGAGTATCCTTTCTATCCTTTTCTGTCTAGGCAGATTGGGCCCCAACGTTTGCTCATACTATTTTCTGTCTGTGTCTGTATTTCCTCTTGTCTAACCGCCATTACATGTTTGGGGGCTTCCTATGTTCTTTGGGGATCTGCTCCGGGCAGATAGCTTTCCTCTTTCTATCTTTAGGTGTAGTTAATCTCTCAGGCTGTGACGAGGCGTCTAGGACCAACGTAGGAACGCTCCACGGCTGCCTTTAGTTGTGGTGGTTAGTCAGGGTACTGCAATCCAATAGATTCCAACCTCTCTGGTGTATTGCCATTTTTGCCTGCTCTCCTCAGCTACCAAAACATAACAGCTTACAATTTATAAGGCAATAATCTCTGACTAGATGCCTATCATACACTATTCCTACTGCCACACCTCACCGTTGATGAATTGCAGATAAGTGCATTATTATTGTAGAATATAGAAGGGATTTGAATCGGCCCTGATATTTTTTTTATTTTTGTATGTGACAGCAAGAAACTGTGGAGTAACGCAAGTAACACTGCCAGCTTTGACGAATTTCTGAGTACAGATGACCATAAAAAACAAATGAATCGGTCAATGAGTTCACGGGAAAAACAGCAGCAAGGCTTACAATTTATAAAGAAAGAATCCCTGACTTCCCTATTATATGCTATTCCTACTGCCATACCTCAAAGTACACAAATTGCAGATAACAGCGGTATTATTATGACAGAATAGAATCTATTTGAATTAGCCCTGAAAAAGAGATTATTTTTATTGTAGCAGCATCAAGGACTGTTATTTCATCAACCCTGCTGGGGAATATAGTGGAGCGTTTCGCATCTACTCTGCCTGACATGGAGGATAACAGGATCTTCTGTACTTACAGTCATGGCCAAAAGTTTTGAGAATGACACAAATATTAATTTTTACAAAGTCTACTGCTTCACTTTTTCTAATGGCAATTTGCATATACTCCAGAATGTTACAAAGAGTGATCAGCTTAACAGCAATTACTTGCAAAGTCAATATTTGCCTAGAAAATTAACTTTATCCCCCAAAACACATTTCAACATCATTGCAGCCCTGACTTAAAAGGACCAGCTAACCTCTTTTCAGTGATTGCTCCAATAACCCAGGTGTGGGTGTGTCATGTGTGCATCGCCACGAAGATCGTCGCGGTTGCACATTCTGACTTCTCACAGCTGAGTTGCTGTTTCTTTGTGTTTGGCAGTTAGGGAGTTAATTCTGTCTGTGCTCAGTTCTGGGACTGGGTGAAGTTTTCTCCCGGCTGCAATTAATTATTTGTTGATTGGTTTCCTTTAAATCTCTGGTTGTCTGTGTTGGGAGTTGCCAGTGAAATTCTTCATGCAGACCACAGATAGGATTGTATCTGTATAGACTTAAGTTAAAGAGCTCCTTAGTTGTTTTAAGCACCTTGCTTAGAGTTTAATATCCCAGATCATTTATGTTCCTTCTGTGTTTGAGTGTGTATGCAAGTCTGTGTTTTCTCCAGTCTGTCTTATATGTCTAATCTGTGTATTTAGCAGAGATCAGCCCATATCCCTTTGGTGGTAATCAGAATCCTTCTTAGGACTGATTACAGGGTTCAGGGACTGATAGGAGACAGGGTTAGGCTGGAGACTTGGACCTCTGAACCATTGTCAGTACCTCCAAGGTGAGGGATTAGTTAGGACCCCAGTTTAGGGTCAGGTTAGACCCCCGGTCCTCCTCTTTCCTGTGACAGTGTATCAAGTCCTCAAGATTAACCCTGAGTTCAACGGATATCGTGTCAGGTAAATCTATTCTATATTTACATGCTGATGTTGCTAATCTATATGTTGTATAGAGTGTTGTTCTTTTAAGAATAGTTTACTGACATCGTACACATATCATAAGACCGCGTGACATTTTCACTGGCCAATAAAATTATTCCCAGTTGCCATGGATCCAGTAGCCCAGCTGGCTCTGCAGTTGCAGGGATTATCCATGGAGCTGACAGACATTAAGTCCAAAGTTTTGTCTCCCTCGGAGCAAACCAGATTTGAACCTAAATTAGCTCTCCCGGACAGGTTCACTGGTGGGCGAGACAAATTTTTTACCTTCAGGGAAGCATGTAAATTGTATTTTCGGCTTCGGCCTCGATCATCAGGGAGTGAAGAGCAGAGAGTGGGAATTGTTATCTCGCTCCTACAAGGGGACCCTCAATCCTGGGCCTTCTCCCTTCCTCCGGGATCCCCGGCTCTACAGTCAGTAGATCGATTTTTTACTGCCCTGGGTTTGGTATATGATGACCCAGATCGGGTCTCTCTTGCTGAGACAAAATTACGTAAGATACAGCAGGGAGATCGTCCGGCGAGGAATTTGCTTCTGAGTTCCGTAGATGGGCCACAGATACTCAGTGGAATGACCCAGCTCTTAGGAGCCAGTTTTGTCATGGGCTTTCTGACAAATTAAAGGACGTTTTGGCTCAGTATGATTCTCCTCCATCACTGGAGGCTGCTATGGCCCTCGCTATCCGTACTGATAGACGGCTCCGGGAGAGATGCGAGGTAACTCCGCCCCCTGTTGTTACTCCACCTACTACTAAAGTCCCTTATGTTGAGGTTCCCCTTGTCTGTTCGGAGGAGCCTATGCAGTTGGGAGGGACATCATTTCGTAGGAGGGGATTGGCGGTACGCCGCAGGAATAGAAGGTGTTTCTTCTGCGGGAAAGAGGGACATTTTGTTGGGGGATGTCCATCCCGTGCCTTGTTGAGCAAAAAGTCGCCGGAAAACTGTTAATCCCAGGTTGTGTGGTGGACGACAACCTGGGAGTATGTATTTCGTCCGCTAGTTCTTCTCAGTTCCTTGTACCAGTGGAGGTGGTGGTTGGTACTAGAGTGGAGAGATTTTCTGTTCTTCTTGATAGTGGGTCCGGGGCTAATCTGATTGACGCTCAGTTTGCTCAGGCTCAAGGTATGCATCTGAGTGTATTGGTCAAACCGATCCCTATATTCTCCATTGACGCCAGGCCTCTCGGCCAAGGTAGCTTTGTTCATGAGGTTCATAACATTGACCTTCGGGTAGGGGCTATACATAGGGAACTATTATCTTGTTATGTGTTGGAGGGTCTACCTACTCCTATTGTGTTGGGACTTCCTTGGTTGGTTAAACATAACCCTGTGATTAATTGGCAGTCCAGAGATATAAGCCAATGGGGGGAGTTTTGCAAAAGTAACTGCATGAACACAGTCATCAGTGCGGTCGTGCCTAGTACTTTGCCTCCTTTTTTGGAGGACTTTGGGGATGTGTTCTCTGAGGAGGGGTGTCAGGAGTTGCCTCCTCATCGCGTGTATGACTGCTCTATTAATTTACTTCCTGATGCTAAGTTACCTAAAGCTAGGTTATATAACCTTTCTGGTCCTGAGAGGCAGGCTATGAAAGATTATATTTCGGAAAGTCTGGCCAAAGGGCATATTAGACCTTCATCTTCCCCAGTGGCCGCGGGGTTCTTCTTTGTGAAGAAAAAAGATGGAGGCCTACGCCCTTGCTTGGATTTCCGCAAACTTAATCGGATTACTGTTCGAGATCCGTATCCACTCCCTCTGATTCCTGATCTCTTCAATCAAATTGTTGGCGCCAAATGGTTCTCTAAATTGGATCTCAGGGGGCGTATAATCTGATTAGGATAAAAGAGGGGGATGAGTGGAAAACGGCGTTTAACACGCCGGAGGGACATTATGAGAACCTTGTCATGCCTTTTGGTCTGACTACTGCACCAGCAGTATTCCAACATTTTGTTAATGAAATTTTTCGTCATCTGGTGGGGCTGTTTGTGGTCGTGTATTTGGATGACATTTTGATTTACTCACCAGATCTTGTGTCTCACCAGGAGCATGTGAGACAGGTGTTGCAGATCTTGCGAGACAATAAACTATACCCCAAACTGGAAAAGTGTGTATTCGCCGTACAGGAACTTCAGTTTTTGGGTTTCTTGGTGTCAGCCTCCGGTTTCCGTATGGACCCTGAAAAGGTGAGAGCAGTGCTTGAATGGGATCAGCCAGAGGATCTTAAGGCTCTGCAGCGTTTTCTGGGGTTTGCTAACTACTACCGGAAATTTATTTGTAATTTCTCATCTGTTGTCAAACCTCTCACTGACATGACAAGAAAAGGGACGGATTTTTCTAAATGGTCGGACAAAGCTTGCCAAGCTTTTTCCTCTTTGAAAAAATGTTTTGCTTCGGCACCCGTTCTCATCCAACCAGATGCATCACAGCCGTTCGTTGTGGAGGTGGACGCGTCTGACGTAGGGTGGGTGCAATATTGTCCCAGGGTCCGTCCCCTGGTAAATGGCATCCGTGCGCTTTCTTTTCTAAAAAATTGTCGTCCGCCGAAAGGAATTATGATATCGGCAATAGGGAACTTTTGGCCATTAAGTTGGCTTTTGAAGAATGGCGTCACTTTTTGGAGGGGGCAGTCCACCCGGTCACCGTCATTACTGATCACAAGAACCTGCTGTATTTGGAATCTGCTAAGCGTCTGAATTCCAGACAAGCTCGATGGTCGTTGTTTTTTACCAGGTTTAATTTTGTTGTCACTTATCGCCCTGGATCTAAGAATGTTAAGGCGGATGCCTTGTCTCGCAGTTTCCCAGGGGCCGGGAAAATGGATGACCCGATTCCTATCCTTCAGGAGGGGGTAGTAGTGTCGGCTGTATGTTCTGAGCTTGAGGAGGAGGTGTTAGAGGCTCAGGGGGACGCCCCTGCAGGACCTCCAGGGAGACTGTTTGTCCCAAATCAGTTGAGACAAAAGGTTATTGAGGCACATCATAATTCTGCTTTAGCAGGACATCCAGGGAGTAAGGCTACTTTAGATCTCCTTTCTCGCCGGTTTTGGTGGCCTAACGTTAATAAAGATGTTTTAACTTTTGTCGCGTCCTGTGGGGTTTGTGCTCGCTCTAAGACCCCTCATACCCGTCCGTCTGGGACCCTCTTACCCTTGAAACTTCCGGAGCGTCCATGGACTCATTTGTCTATGGACTTCATCACGGACCTTCCTCAGTCGTCAGGGAAGACTGTCATACTGGTGGTTGTTGACAGGTTCAGTAAGATGGCACATTTCATTGCTCTTCCTGCCCTCCCTAATGCTAAAACTCTGGCGCAGGTGTTCATTGGGGAGATTGTGAGACTTCATGGGTTGCCTTCTGATGTGGTGTCAGATAGGGGGTCTCAGTTTGTGTCCAAGTTTTGGAGGGCATTTTGTTTACGTCGGGGGATGCAATTGTCATTTTCCTCGGCTTTTCATCCGCAGACCAATGGTCAGACAGAGCGTCTGAATCAAAGCCTAGAGACTTATCTTCGGTGTTTTGTCTCAGAGAACCAGGAGGACTGGTCTTCTTTCTTGCCTCTGGCAGAGTTCGCTCTTAACAACAGGCGGAGCGAGTCCACTGGTAAGTCCCCGTTTTTTGGGGCATATGGTTTTCATCCCCAGTTTTGTACATTCAATGGGGGGGGCCCTTCTGGGGTTCCTGAGGAGGAGCGTTTCTCGTCGTCACTTGCTTCAGTGTGGAGAGGTGTATTGAATAATCTGAGTGCTATGGGGAACCGTTATAAACGTATGGCTGATAGGAGGAGAGTTTCTGGTCCAGATCTTAATGTGCACGATCTGGTATGGTTGTCTACCAGGAATATAAAACTTAAAGTTCCCTCCTGGAAGCTGGGCCCCAGATTCATCGGGCCGTACAGGATCAGTTCCATAATTAATCCTGTGGCATTTCGTCTGGACCTCCCTCCTACGTTTAAAATTCATAATGTGTTCCACAAGTCATTACTTAAGAGGTACGTGGCACCAGTCATACCATCACCTCTACCTCCTCCTCCAGTGGTGGTCAATGGTAACTTGGAGTTTCAAGTGTCAAAGATCATTGACTCACGTCTGAATCGCCGGTCCCTTCAGTACTTGGTGCATTGGAAGGGGTATGGTCCAGAGGAGAGGACGTGGGTTCCTGCGTCTGACATTAACGCAGATCGTTTGGTGCGGACCTTCCACAGAACTCACCCGGGCAAACCTGGCCCTGAGGGTCCGGAGGCCCCTCGTAGAAGGGGGGGTACTGTCATGTGTGCATCGCCACGAAGATCGTCGCGGTTGCACATTCTGACTTCTCACAGCTGAGTTGCTGTTTCTTTGTGTTTGGCAGTTAGGCAGTTAATTCTGTCTGTGCTCAGTTCTGGGACTGGGTGCAGTTTTCTCCCGGCTGCAATTAATTATTTGTTGATTGGTTTCCTTTAAATCTCTGGTTGTCTGTGTTGGGAGTTGCCAGTGAAATTCTTCATGCAGACCACAGATAGGATTGTATCTGTATAGACTTAAGTTAAAGAGCTCCTTAGTTGTTTTAAGCACCTTGCTTAGAGTTTAATATCCCAGATCATTTATGTTCCTTCTGTGTTTGAGTGTGTATGCAAGTCTGTGTTTTCTCCAGTCTGTCTTATATGTCTAATCTGTGTATTTAGCAGAGATCAGCCCATATCCCTTTGGTGGTAATCAGAATCCTTCTTAGGACTGATTACAGGGTTCAGGGACTGATAGGAGACAGGGTTAGGCTGGAGACTTGGACCTCTGAACCATTGTCAGTACCTCCAAGGTGAGGGATTAGTTAGGACCCCAGTTTAGGGTCAGGTTAGACCCCCGGTCCTCCTCTTTCCTGTGACAGTGTATCAAGTCCTCAAGATTAACCCTGAGTTCAACGGATATCGTGTCAGGTAAATCTATTCTATATTTACATGCTGATGTTGCTAATCTATATGTTGTATAGAGTGTTGTTCTTTTAAGAATAGTTTACTGACATCGTACACATATCATAAGACCGCGTGACAGGGTGTTGATGAGGACATGGCTGGAGATCAATCTGTCATGATTAAGTAAGAATGAGACCACTGGACACTTTAAAAGGAGGCTGGTGCTTGGCATCATTGTTTCTCTTCTGTTAACCATGGTTATCTCTAAAGAAACATGTGCAGTCATCATTGCAATGCACAAAAATGGCCTAACAGGGAAGAGTATTGCAGCTAGAAAGATTGCACCTCAGTCAACAATCTATCGCATAATCAAGAACTTCAAAGGAGAGAGGTTCCATTGTTGCCAAAAAGGCTCCAGGGCGCCAAAGAAAGACCAGCAAGCGCCAGGACCGTCTCTTAAAAGTGTTTCAGCTGCGGGATCGGGCTACCAGCAGTGCAGAGCTTGCTCAGGAATGGCAGCAGGCAGGTGTGAGTGCATCTGCACGCACTGTGAGGCGGAGACTCTTGGAGCAAGGCCTGGTCTCAAGGAGGGCAGCAAAGAAGCCACTTCTCTCCAGAAAAAACATCATGGACAGACTGATATTCTGCAAAAGGTACAGGCAGTGGACTGCTGAGGACTGGGGTAAAGTTATTTTCTCTGATGAATCCCCTTTTTGATTGTTTGGGACATCAGGAAAATGCCTCATTTGGAGAAGACAAGGTGAGCGCTACCACCAGTCTTGTCTCATGCCAACTGTTAAGCATCCTGAAACCAGGACTTGCTGCATTAACTCATTCTAACTGTCAATATAAGCTTTTGTTACTCATATGTTTGCAATTATATTTCTGTCTGTGATAAAAACGTCTGTCAAACACACACATAAAAACCAGAGGGCAGCAGATCATGTGAAAATATAATATTTGTGTCATTCTCAAAACTTTTGGCCATGACTGTACTGTACAAACTCTGCTGTCCTGACTGTGAAATCCTGTATGCAGTGTGAGAACTCCCTATGTGCCAACCACCTGACAGCCCACAACAAGTCACTGGATCATATACTAATAAAACCCATCAGGTCTTTTGGTTTCCAACATTTTTCCCTCAACTTGAAGGTGAATCCACATGAAAGCATTTTTCCTCATTACTAAGGAATGGTTCTCCTACATTGGTAAAGCGTATGCACTAAGTGCAAGGGATGCCAAAAATTAGAAGGAGTCACTCCAATACCCACTTCAAGAGATGTAATAGAGGGCTTCAGAAAACATTTTTTCCCATTATTAAGGAGTGGGTATGCTGGACTGGTCATGCCCATTCATTAAGTGCATGGGCTGAAAAACATTTAATCCTGGGGGTTATACATATATAAAAGAATATATGAAGTAGGCCTCTAAAAATTGTTAATGCAGGCATCATAAACACCCTTAAAAAATTGATATCGAGGGTAGTGTAATCACCCTGTTGATATGGTGGTGGAGGAGAAGGAGGAGAATGAGAGAAAAAAGACAAAATCCTGAAGAACATACCCATGTTTGAGTGGGAAGGGGTGCATGTGAATAGATCAGAAAGAAAAACCTACTGGATTTGAGTTTATGTTCCACTGCTTTCATCCAGTGGTGTACAGAAGTCTGGCCAGTCCAGCTCTTGTTCATTTTGATAAGAGTCAGCCTGTCAACATTTTCAGTTGACAGGCGAATGTGCCTATCAGTTATAGCAGTTTCTTGCTCTATCTCAACTTGCTCCACCTGCAAAGCCTCCTCTTTAATTGTGAGCAGCAAGCATTTCAGTAGACAGAGAAGCGGGATGGTGATGCCAATTATGGCGTCATCGCCGCTCACCATCTTGGTCGAGTCCTCAAAGTTTTAGAGGGAAAAAGCAAGAAGTGGTTGGCACTCCGTGTTTGAATGTGGTGCTCGTGCAAGAAGTATGCATCGGCAAAAAATACCTGCACTCCGGATTCTTTGCCTCCTCAAAGTTTTGCAGAACCACACAGATGTCAGACATCCATGCCCACTCATCAGCTCTTATGTGCGGAGGTTGACCGGAATACTGACGTGCATGGTATAGCTGGTATTCAGTTACTGCCCTCTGCTGCTCACAATGCCTTGCCAACATATGAAACATTGCGTTCCAATGCGTGGTGACATCGCACACCAGTGCTGCAGCACTACCTGGGCGGCTGCAGCTGTAGCTAACTTGCCGAAATGGGCACACCTGCGGCTTACTTTCACAAGTAGCTCAGGCATATCTGGGTAGGTTTTGAGAAACCGCTTGAACCACTAAGTTGAGCACATGGGTCAGGCATGGTACGTGTGCGAGGTTACCAAGCTTCAGAGCTGCCACCAGGTTTCAGCCATTGTCACTCACAACAATGTCTGGTTGTAGATTCTGGAGGGATAGCCACAGATCAGTCTGGTCTGTTAGACCTTTTAACAACTCTGCGGCAGTGTGCGGTTTGTAACCTAAGCAGATTAGCTTCAGCACAGCTTGTTGTCGCTTGGCTGAGGCAGTGCTGCAGTGCTTCCAGCTTGCGACTGATGTTGACGTTTGTGAGATGGAGGGTGAGGAGGAGGTGCAGGAACTGCTGTAGAAGGTGGAGGCAATCCTGATTGAAGAAGGGCCCGCAATCCTCGGAGTCAGTAGCACATGTTCTGTCCATGGTACTGGTTTTCACAATGTTCACCCAGTATGCCATCAGGGAAATGTAGCGTCCCTAGCCATAAGCACTTGTCCAGGTGTTCGTTGTTAAGTGGACCTTCCCAGTCACAGCATTGGTCAGGGCACAGCTGATGTTATGGGACACATGCTTGTGTAAGTTGGGGACGGCACACCGGGAGAAATAGTTGCGGCTGGTTTCGTCTCCACAAACCCAAATGGCAACATTTCCAGGGCAAGCAGTCTGGAAATGTGTCAGTTTAGCATTGTAGCCTGTGTTTGAGTGGCCACATATTTACGCTTTCATTCCAAGGACTGGTAGTCCAGAATCACGGCTACTGAGACTGGACCGTGTGGTAGACAGGGTGGTGCTGGCAAAGTGACTGGAAGCATTATCTGCTATCAATCAAACAACCTTTTCACATGGGTCTGGCTTCAAAAGTGGTGTTCCGCGCCCCCTGCAAAGTGGGAGAGGAAGCTAGATTGACATGATGTGTGTGCTTGTTGTGCTCCTGTGGCAGGTACAGCTTCACCTTGCCCACTTCCTCGGCCTCTGCACTCACCATCAGCATCACGTCTACTTCCCCATACCTTACCATATGCCTTGCCCATTTTAAATTACGTATGATATATCTCTGTTCAGAAAACATTGCAGACAGTAGTACAATGTCAGCAAAATTTTCCCACTACAGATGGATGTATAAGACTGTAGTATCAATATAGTAATGCTATTTGAAACCAATTTTTTTTTAAAATGTCACTGCTGAAAAAATTGCAGTATTACAATGCCAGCAAAATGTGCTGACTTCAGATGGACTTATAAGACTGCAGTATCAATATAGCAATGCAATTTTTTAACAAACAATTTCTTTTTTGGGGTTTTTTGAGGCATGAGTATAGCATGCTAAATGATGTATAGAACTTTGCAGCTCCAAAAAAGGCTGTATTACAATGCCAGGCAAATTTGTACACCTCAGGCGGACATATCAGACTGCAGTGTAAATATAGCAATGCGATTTTTTTTAACAATTTCTTTTTTAAGGGTTTTGAGGCCCAACTGTAGCATGCTAAGTGCCATATAAAATTTCACAGCTCAAAAAAAGACTGTATTGCAATGCCAGTTAAATTTGCACACCTCAGGCGGATGTATCAGACTGCAGTATAAATATAGCAATGTGATTTTTTAAACAATTTTTTTGTGGGGTTGTGAGGCACAACTGTAGCATGCTAAATGCCGTGTAAAATTTTACTGCTCAAAAAAATTGCAGTACTATAATGCCAGGCAAATTTGCCCAATTGATATGGATGTATGAGACTGCAATATCAATACAGCAATGCGATTGAGATCCAACCAAGTCTGGCTGTATGCTTTTAACGCACAACTGCTGCATTAAAAATGGTGTATAATTTTTCCCTCCTCAGAACAATTTGCAGGATTAAGAGCAAAAAGAATATTGTTAGCCCTGAAAAGAGGTTTTAGTATCAGTTGCAGGTTGCAACAGGGACGGACACTGACAGCTTGGAGCCCCTGTGCAAGAAACATGTCAATGCCCTCCTCCTTTTATGGTGACTAAGCTATAGATATATATATGGCAACAAAGCTACATCTTACATAGTCTCCTTTATTATGTATAATTCCGTCCCTTATTACACAGTGCCCTCTCTTGTTATGTACAGCTCCGTCCCTTGCATATCAGATTATATAGAGCCCTGTTTTAAAATATACTGTCCTGTCTTGTTAGAGATATAATGCAGTGATGGCTGATGGAGCATGGGAAAGCTTCTTTTCTAATGGAGGAGCAGATGGGCTGGTCTTCTGGTCACCGGCTTCTCCATCAGTAGTCATTTTATATCTAACAAGAGAGGTCTACGTATTAAAACGGGGTGCTGTGGATAACACAAATAACAAGAAAATACAATGTAAGAGACACTACTGTACATAGCAGCAGAGGAAGGATATAATAAGGGACATCACCATATATAACTAGAGAGGATGGTACTTAATAAGGGAGGGTGTTATACATAATAAAACAGGAAACTATGTAACTAAGGATGGCGATATACATAATAAGTGAGTACACTATATACTAAGGGACTTTGCTATACATGACATTACTATTGATTGCTGTACTAAGCTTGGTCATGTATTCAGTACTGATGGTGATTTTGGTGATCTTGTGATGTACTGATGGTGGTTCTGGTGACATATTCATGTACTGATGATGGTACTAGCATTGTATTTATTTTCCGACAGTGGTTCTTGTGATCTATTCATGTATTTATGGAGGATCTGGTGATGCATTAATGTACTGATAGTAGTTCTGGTGATGCATTTATCTACTGATGGTGGTTCTGGTTATGCATTCATGTACTGGTCATGGTTCTAGTGACCTGTTAATTTATTGATGATGGTTCTGGTGCCATTTTTTATGTACTGTTGATGGCTTTGGTGACATATTCATGTACTGATGATGGTTCTGGTGATGAATACAACACCACAACCATCATCACTATGTGAATACATCACCAGAGTCATTACTAGTAAATGACTACAGCACCAGAACAACCATCAATACATGAATATGTCACCACAACTACCAACACTACAGGAATGCGAGACAAGAACCACCATCAATACATGAATTAATTGAAACCAAACAGCCCTGATTATAGTTAAGTAATATTAGTTTCCATGACCTCTTGGGTTTGACATTTAAAATATAGGATATGAGGGATGAATGTCGCTATTTTTCCCTTGCATCATGTAAATGGTCTACAAGCAATGAATGATTCCATATCTAACTACGAAAACACACTCCCTGTTGAGCCTCACCTCTCAAGTACACAACTTTTGTTACCTTTGCTGGTATTGTTTGGCAAAACAAGTAGCAATTCTAGTGGAAGTGGTTATCAGAGCTTGTTCCTTGACCCATTGGAAGGGGAGGGCTGGTGTGTTAGGGGTCCTGTCACCTTAGTCCATGACCCATTCCTTTACATGGGGGCTTAGGGTTCATGTGGGGGAAGGGGGTGCAATCGGCTTCATCTGCCTAGGGCAATAAAATACCTTATCCTGGCCCTGGTAATAGTCTTTTGATCCAGCTGATACATGCAGTTCATGTTTGAGTTAGTTTTACATTGCATTGATGGATAATTTACAGTATTCTAACTGATTTCTTTTTAACTATGTGTACTTTAGAGATTAATTCAGCGATGCTTTTATCTATTTCAAGGCTTGTTTCCAAAGTGTTATAAAGCATAAAGCTGCAGTGAAAGCAAAAGTTCTGTACCATTTTCTGCATCCCCTTTACTTACAAATTCCAAAGCGATTGCAATCAAATATTTATGTATGTAATAATGGTTCCGTTAAGTTTACCCCTACAAACATTTACTGGTTTATTGACAACCTGAAAAATTGCTGTACTTGAGATTTTATTACTATAGATAGGGTAAAGAATAAATGACTAATGATAATAATGAACATATGAAAAATGTAATTTAATGTCTTTACACACAATAAGACATCAGAGAGAGCAATTACAGTTTATACAGTTTATTACAGTTTTATAGTATAGTTTATTTTATACACAGGTAAGTATTGGGGAAATGTAATATCCACCACATCTTAATCCTGACTATGAGTGATCAAGTACTTAGAGGGGGCTGTATAATAAATGCTGGATGGCATGCTCTTTATCTGATGCCCAGGCCTTGTGGTCCTGTAAATACCTGCTCTAAAACACAGTTTCTGCACTTTGTTAAAGGGGTTATCCTGAGCTTAGTTGTTTTTTTCCTATTGGGCTAAGAAATTTTAGAACTTACAGGTAGGTAGTTGCTAACTACTTGCCTATTCTTCCAGGCGACGATCTCTGTCGGCTCAGGCGGTGACTCTCCTGTTTCTCTTGACCTCATGTCAACATAGCAACTTTTTCTCTTTTACTCTGCTCTGTTGATAGGGTGTCACTGTTGATGTCCTGCTGATTAACAGCCGGCTCCCAGCAGTTAGGCAGTGGGGAGCCAGCTGTCAATCAGCAGGACATCAACAGACACATCCCATTAACAGACACATCCCATCAACAGATCAGAAGCAGGAAAAGAAGCTCTTTCAGTGTGACTTCACTAGAAGAGAAAGAATAACAGGAAAGTAATATACAGTGGCATGTAAAAGTTTGGGAACCCCTGGTCAAACTTACTGTTATTGTGAGCAGTTAAAGGGAACCTGTCACCAGTTTTGTGACATAGCAGCTAAAAATCACTTTATTCAGCGCCTGCTGTGCATTCCTAAATCCTTATAGAACCCCCTGACTCCCCTTGTATACTCCCAAAAACCTTTTTTAATTTCTCCCGCACTGTATTGTTATCTTCTCAGTCCGGTCCGATGGGCGTGGTTTCGGGCCTCTTCATCCCTCCCCCCGGCTTCTGCTCGCTATCCTCCTGATGGATAACGATCCACATTGCCATGCGACATATCACGCCTGCTCAGAAATATTGTGTTTTGTGCCTGCGTAGTTTGCTTTGCCCACCTCTGAGAAAAGTCAAAAAACAAGTGCACATGCGCTGGCAAATGTAGTACCGATACATGAGCCGGAAGTACATGTGTCGATGCATGACACTTCTGTTTTTCGGCTTTGACCACCGTTGGGCAAAGCATACTACGCAGGCGCAAAGCGCAATATTTCTGAGCAGGTGCGAGATGTCGCATGGCGCAAGAGGCGTCATCCATGAACTAGGACGATGAGCAACAGCCAATGGGAGTGATGTAGAGGCCTAGAAACCACGCCCATCGGACTGGACTGAGAATATTACCATACAATGCGGGAGAAATTAAAAAGGTTTTTCGGGAATATACAAGGGGAGTCAGGGGTTATATAAGGATTTAGGGAATGCATAGCAGACGCTGAATAAGGTGATATTTTTAGCTGCTATGTCACAAAACTGGTGACAGGTTCCCTTTAAGCAAGTTGAAGATTAAATGATCTTGAACAGTCCTAAAGTTAAAGATGACACATTTCCTTTGTACTTTAAGCAAAATATATCTAAATTGTCATTTTTTACATTTTAAAAATTGCAAAAGTTTTGGCACCCAGCATGGTTAGTACCTAGTAGCACCCCCTTTTGAAACTATTATAGCTTGTAAATGCTTTTTGGAGCCAGCCAAGAGTCTTTCAATTCTTGTTTGAGGGATTTTCATCCATTCTTCTTTGGAAAATTCTTCTAGTTCTGTGAGATTCCTGGTCATCTTGCATGCACTGCTATTTTGAGGTCTAGCCACAGATTTTCAATGATGTTCAGATCAGAGGACTGTAAAGGCCATCCTTTTTTCAATTTCAGCTTTTTTACAGATGGTATTATGTTTGCATCAAGAATTTGTTGAAATTTCATTGAATCCATTCTTCCCTCTGCCCATGAATTGTTCCCAGTGCCATTGGCTGCAACACAACCCCAAAGCATCATTAATCCACTCCCATGCTTAAATGGTTTTGCATACTTTTGATGCTGAATTTTATGGTGAGGACGAATGAGAGGTTTTCTTCTGATGACTCTATCATGAAGACCATATTTGTGCAGGTGTTTCTGAACAATAGAACAAACTACCTGTCACGGGTTTACCACAACAGAGAGGAGCCAGAAGACCACACCGTCTGATTTCTCGAACTCTTGCACTGATTAGAAGCACTTCAACTTCAAGCTCCTGGAAGCTTTCCTGCTTTGATGCTCTAGCTGTTCAGTGTTGGTCTCTCCCCTCAGCTATATATACTCACCTCTGGCAAGCAGGCATTGCCAGAGTTTTATACTACCTGATTCTGGAGCTGGATGTGTTGGTTGTTTGAAGAGGCTTTTTGGAGTGTTGTTGCTTGGTGATTTGTCTGTGTGCATATCCTCATCCTCTCCTATTTGGTTTTCCCTTCTTTTACTTTCCAGTGTTTCACTCTGTTGTTTGTGAGTGCATATTTGTATGATTGTGTGGGGGAGCGCCAATACCGTTGTCGTCGCTGAGAGTAAATGCTTATATGCTCCCTGTTCTCCCGCCACATAAATACAATGTCCTTTAGTCAGCGTACCTGTCTCTCTGCTTTCCGTACCTTCAGGGTCCCCTCTGACTCACTGACAGCTCACTCCCGTCGATTGCACTCAAAGAGAGACAGAGTACTGTTCCAACTTTAAACAAACAGATTTACTTGAATTCATACGCAGCACGTCCAGATCAGTTACAGCATTAACATAGGATTCCACACAGTTGACATCCTTCACTTTCCTTGTGCTCCTCATCACATCTCGCTTGGTCCCGCAGCATCATCCCTGTCTGGCTTAACTGCTTTCAGGAGTTCCCCTGTCGGTTTCGCCCCAGACATAAGGGCATCTGCCCACGTAGTAAGCCGCCACATCTTAGAGCAACCTGTCTTTCTATTCTGCTGTGACTTCTGTTGCAACTTCTCCTGTAAGCTTTTCCTGTAGGTTCCAGCCACTATAGGCCCTGGACGGCTGGGCTATTAGCTTCACCATTGCCTGATCAGCTGCGTAGCCTGGGCGCTAAGGCCACCCGAGCTATCTAGGCTCCCTGGCCCTACTACTTCACTTCAGGAAATCTTCCTGGCTTACCCACAGCTGGCCCTTCCTAATTTAACTATTACCTATCTTAGACTAAGTTCCTATACCTATATATGCCTATTTCCCCCCCTCTAGTGTCATGATACATGAAACAGTAATTAGTTAAATAACATTATATACATAACAGCATTAGGTAGTTTACAGATATTTATACATTATGGAACATTCAGTTATCAACAGTTAACAGGGATGTGCTTGGGGGCATTGGACAGTCTCTGTGACCCCTTACAATTGGTATTTTCATTTATCGCTGTACGTCTTTACTTGTTAGTCTGGTTTGTGTATTCGTAAACACAACTTCCCAATTTCCTGGGTGGGAAAGGGGACAGATAAGGGCTGATTCATGAGCTCAGTAACGCACGTGGCCCCGGCATCTTCACCATCAGAAGTAATCTGGGGATAGCTAGGGTGCCCCAAGCTTTAGTGATAGGGAAGGAGAACCTTCCCTATCTTGCAACTGTGCCATGACAGTACCACAATGACAGAGCCTGCTATGTCATTCTGAAGGTTTTTTGCAGTCAAGCGGGGGCTCTGATTTACCTCTCTAGAAATCCTACGAGCTGCTCTCACTGAAATTTTACTTGGTTTTCCAGACCTTATCTTGACCCCCACTGTTCCTGTTAACTGCCAGTTCTTAGTTACATTTGAAAGGCCAACTTGAAAATGCTTCGCTATCTTCTTAAAGTCTTCTCCTGTTTTTTGGTCCTTCACCATTTTCATAGTGCTAGGCAGCTGCTTAGAAGAACCCATGGTGGTTGTTTTTTGGCACAAGGTTAGAGGAGGCTGGGTTTTTATAAACCTGGTAAATTTGCTTCACCTGACCTTTCCTAATGATGATACTGAACAAGCCATAACCCATAACCCTAACAAGCCAATTAAGGTCTGAAACCTTGGTCAAAGTTATCTGAGCACACAAATCTCCAAGGGTACTCAAACCTTTGCATCGGACCGTTTTGCTTTTTTTAATTTTTAAAATGTAAAATATGAAAATGTATTTTTTTGCCTAAAATACAAAGGAAATGTGTCATCTTTAATGTCATCTTTAACTTTAGGCCTTTTAGAAATCATTTAATCTTGAACTTGCTTAACTGCTCACAATAAAACTAATTTTGACCATGGGTGCCCAAACTTTTACATGCCACTGTATATATATCAGAACAAAGTTATTATTTTCTTATTTGATATTCCATGTCATATTTTACAATAGACCTTATGTTTGTACTATATAAGTCAAATTTGATCCTCTGTAGCCTACATACTAACACTCTTACACCTCTCCAGTCCGTCCTTAAAGGAGTTTTCCCACAAACAAAAGTTAATTTTAATCATTAGATCTTGGAATAATAACTTCCACAATTGGATGTGTTTAAATAAAATGTTCAGCATGGGATCACAAATGATTTAGGCAGGGAAATGCTTTACCCCACAAAAAGTCAGCTGTGATCCCATGCTGTTCTATCTGTATACTCTTTTTTGTTTCCTCCCCTGCCCAGGAGATGTGGTATGATCAGACCATTACACAGTACACAGCAGGGACACATTCATAATTTTATATTAGCACAAGAACATTTTATTTAAACACATCTAATTGTGGAAGTTATTATTATTCCAAGATCTATTGATTAAAATGAACTTTTGTTCTTAGGGAAAACCGCTTTAACTCTGCTGCCCGACTACTTCATTTCTACTCGATACTCCTCCACTTCTCCATTTTCAAATCCCTTCATTGGCTTCCAATTCCCAATTGTCGATCTAGTCAAACACTATTACTGACCTACAAAGCCATTCGTAACCTGACTTCTTTGAACATCTCCAAACTAATCTCCCGATATCTTCCCTCACATAATCTATGGTCCTTCCAAGACCTACTTCTCTCCTACACACTTTGTTTGTCACTCAATTGCCTCCAAGCCTGCTACCCAAATATCCCCCATCCTCTAGAATTCAGTGCCCCAACTTGTCCGATTATCCACCCCATTCAGATCCTTCAGATGGAACCTGAAAACCCATCTTTTCAAGAAAGCTTACAACCTACAATGACCACGCTGCCACCTCAACACCAACGGTGTCACGGGTCTACTGCGACAGAGAGAAGCCAGAAGACCACAGCGTCTGATTTCTCTTACTCCTGCACTGTTTAGAAGCACTTAACCATCATATTAAACTGTGCAGATTTCTTTTAGCAGTGCTGGGGTTAATCTGCTGTGTTGAGAGCTCCTGGAACCTTTCCTGCATTAAGGCTCTCAGCTGCTCACTGTTGGCCACTCCCCTCTCCTATATATTCTGGGCCCTGGTAAGCACTAATTGCACTAATGAAGCTAGCTTCATGCTGCATGGTTAGAAGATGGTGGTTTGTGGTTGTTGTTTGAGAAAGTGTTTGGTGGATTTATCTGAGACTGTTGCTAGGTTTTGGGTGTGTGCTAATTCCCCTCTTTCTCCTACTTTGGTTTTACCCCATCCTCTGCTCCTTGGTGTTTACCTCAGTTTGTGTGAGTATATTTGTATGATTGGTATTTTACTTTATCCTTTTTGTATTACCTTGTTAGTCTGGTTGGTGTATTATGGTACATAAGTGCTCCCCTCTTCCCTGGGTGGAGGAAGGGTACAGACTGAGGGAGGTTTCAGGTGCTAAGGCAAGGTACGTGTCCTTTGCGTCTTCACCATTGGAAGTAATCCATGAAACAGGGCGAGCTAGGGCACCTCTAGCGTTAGTGACAGGGAAGAAGCCCCTGGTTCTGGGAAACCAGACAACAGAGTCTTGGCAACCGGATCCAGAGGCGTATATAGGGGGGCAGCCAAGGCATGTGCTATGGGCACAGCCAGCAGGGTGCGCAGTTGGACCGCCTAATGCGGCGTTTTGAAGCATCTCTTCCGGCGACTGCATTCTGCCACCCCCCCGGACTGGGAGTCGGCAGTTCTCTGAGCCGGCTGTCTAGATGACAGCTGGCACAGAGAAACTGCAGCGCACCGACTCCCACTATTCCATTGTACTCGTGTCTGAAAGACGCAAGTACAATTGAAGCCTGACCACCGAGTCAAAGCAAAGCAAGTAGCATGATCAGGTCACTCACCGGCACAGAGAGCATTCGGAGACCATTGGTGGTAAGTGCTTCACGTTAGTAGAGCTGAAGACACCAAAAATTGATTACTGTGTATGAATGTGTGGTATTTACTGTGTGGGGGGTATTACTGTGTGTGTGTGAGTAATATTTAATGTGTGCGGGGTATTCACTGTGTGGGGGGGTATTACTGTGTGTGTGGGGGTATTACTGTGTGTGTGTGTGGGGTGTATTTACTATGTGTGGGAGGTATTTACTGTGTGTATGATAGTATTTACTGCCATGGGGGGAGGTATTTACTGTGTGGTGGAGGTATTTACTGTGTGTGGGGTATTTACTATAGGGGAGGTATTTACTGTATGGGTGGTATTTACTGTGTGTGTGTGGGAGGTATTTACTGTCTGAGTGGTATTTACTTAGTATAGGGCATTTACTGTGTTTGGGGAGGAACTTACTGTAACAGGCCTGGGGAAGATTTACTGTGATGGGGTATTTAGTGTAATGGGGCTGGGGAAGATTTAGTGTTATGGGGGATGATTTGAGGACACAAGTTTGGGGAGCAAAGAAAGGAAAGATAAAATATGGGGAGAGGGAGAAATTTTAAGACACAATATGAGGAGGAAGGGGAGATGAGGGGCATGTATGGGGTTAACGGTGCGGACACAATATGAGGATCGAGGGTAAAATGTATGCGGACACAGTATTGGAAGTGAGGGTGATGAGATGGGTGTGGACACAGTATGGGCAGTTGGAGAGATGTGTGAGGAGGCAGTATGGAATATGAGAGGGTAAATGTATGAGGAGGGAGGATGAAACATGTGAGGAGACTATTTAGAGGAATAGTGCGAGGAGACAGTATGGGGAAGAAAAGTGTGAGTAGGCACCGAATAGAGACATAGTAGTGTGGGGGGTAGCATTGGGGCACAGTGTAAGGGCACAACAAATCAAGGAGGGGGAGTGTGGTGAGGGGGCATAGTATAGAGACTGGGCCCTATAGGGGGATCCAGTGTGAAGAGGAGGCCCAGTATGGAAAGGATAGGGCTGTGTGGAGGGAATTTGTCATAAGAGGGACAGTGTGGGGTCATATTTTGTGCAGGGAACATAGTGAGGGACAACTATTTATGAAGGGGCACAGCGTAGGACAGATATTTTTATTCAGGAGCATTATAATGACACTGCTATCTTCAAGGGCGTCGTGTGGGGATGTGCTACAGAAGACCAGAGAAGATGGAAATATGCAGAGACGGGCTGTGCATGAGAGATCTCATCATGGGGTCTGGACCAGATGAAGAAGAAAAGAAAGAGAACGACTCCAGAGACAACGTCATCTATTAGATACCTGCATGTAAATGTTTTTTTGTGATACTGACTAATTCTCATATTTTTTATTTATGTTAGGAGCATTAAAGGGGTTGTTCAAGTTTGTGATGAGTCTGCAGTCATTCTATGTGACTGCAGACTTCTGAACTTTCACAGCGCGCTGTCAGGATTTCCTGGTGTCGGTTATTTCCATACATGCAGTCACTTGATGACTAGACATGCGTGGCCTCACTCAATAATAATGAATTGAGCGAGGCCAGACACGTCTAGTTGGAAGGTGCCCAGAAGTGTACAAATCTCATACTTATGCAATAGAAAATCCTAAAAGTGTGCAGAGCATGCGCTGTGAGAATTCGGAAGCCTCCAGCCACCTATAGAGACTAAAGACTTTCATCTCAAACCCGGACAAGCCCTTTAATTATATAATTATTATAATTATTATTATTATTATTATTTATTTATATAGCGCCATTAATTCCATGGTGCTGTACATGAGAAGGGGTTACATACATAGTAACATAGTTATTAAGGTTGAAGGAAGACTTTAAGTCCATCTAGTTCAACCCATATCCTATCCTAACCTGCCCTAACATGTTGATCCAGAGGAAGGCAAAAAAAAACCCCAAGTTATAGATATCATTTACAGTAAACAAATTTACAATGACAGACTGGTACAGAGGGGAGAGGACCCTGTCCTTGCGGACTTACATTCTACGGGATAATGGGAAAGAGACAGAAGGTCAGGGGTGCGGCAGCTCTGGTGGTGATGAAGCGGCAGCTCTGGTGGTGGTGGTGAGGCGATAGCTCTGGTGGTGGTGGTGAGGCGGCAGCTCTGGTGGTGGCGGTGAGGCGGAAGCTCTGGTGGTGGCGGTGAGGCGGCACCTCTGGTGGTGGCGGTGAGGCGGCAGCTCTTGTGGCGGTGAGGCGGAAGCTCTGGTGGTGGCGGTGAGGCAGCAGCTCTTGTGGCGGTGAGGCGGAAGCTCTGGTGGTGGCGGCGAGGTGGCAGCTCAGGTGGTGGCAAGGCGGAAGCTCGGGTGGTGGCAAGGCGGAAGCTCGGGTGGTGGCAAGGCAGAAGCTCGGGTGGTGGCGAGGCGGCAGAATGGTTATTGAAGGCTGTAGGCTTTCCTGAAGAGATGAGTTTTCAGGTTCCGTCTGAAGGATTCGAGGGTGGTGGATAATCGGACATGTTGAGGTGTGGAATTCCAGAGGATGAGGGATATTCGGGAGAAATCTTGGAGGCGGTTGTGTGAGGAACGAATAAGGGTGGAGGATAGTAGGAGGTCTTGGGAGGATCGAAGATTACGTGAAGGAAGATATTGGGAGATTAGTTCAGAGATATAGGGAGGGGACATGTTGTGGATAGCTTTGTAGGTCAGTGTTAGTAGTTTCAACTGGATTCGTTGGGGAATTGGCAGCCAGTGGAGGGATTTGCACAGGGGAGAAACAGGAGAGTAGCGAGGAGAGAGGTGGATTAGTTGGGCAGCAGAGTTGAGGACAGACTGGAGTGGTGCCAGAGAGTTGACGGGGAGGCCACACAGGAGGGTGTTGCAGTAATCAAGGCAGGAGATGATAAGGGCATGCACAAGAGTTTTAGTAGATTGAGGGCTGAGGAAGGGACTGATTCTGGAAATGTTTTTGAGTTGGAGGCGACAGGAGGTGCCAAGAGTTTGGACGTGTGGTTTGAATGACAGGGCAGAGTCTAGAGTTACTCCGAGGCAGCGGATTTCAGGTGCGGGAGAGAGCGTGATGCCATTTACCATAATAGATAGATCGGGTAGGGAAGATACGTGAGATGGGGGAAAGATGAGTTTAGTTTTGTCTACATTGAGTTTTAGGAAGCGAGAGGTGAAGAAGGAGGATATGGCTGATAGACACTCCGGGATTCTGGACAGCAGAGAGGTGACATCTGGTCCAGAGAGGTTGATCTGAGTGTCATCCGCATACAGGTGGTACTGGAAGCCATGGGACTTTATGAGTTGTCCTAGGCCAAGGGTATAGATGGAAAAAGTAGGGGACCCAGGACAGAGCCTTGAGGGACTCCAACAGAGAGAGGGCGGGATGGGGAGGTAGTGTGGAAGTGGGAGACACTAAATGTGCGGTCGGAAAGGTAAGAGGCGATCCAGGACAGGGAAAAGTCTTTGATGCCAAGGGAAGAAAGAATCTGTAGCAGTAGGCAGTGGTAGAGTGTGTCGAAGGCAGAGGACAGGTCGAGGAGGAGGAGGATGGAGAACTGTCTGTTAGTTTTGGCTGTGAGTAAGTCATTAGTAATTTTGGTCAGGGCAGTTTCAGTGAAGTGGTGGGGGCGGAAGCCAGATTAGAGGTTGTCAAGGAGAAAGTTAGATGAGAGGTGGGAGGAAAGTTGAGCGTGGACATGCTGCTCAAGGAGTTTGGAAGCAAACGGGAGCAATGATATTGGGCGATAGCTGGGCATAGCAGTTGGGTCAAGGTTTGTTTTTTTGAGGATGGGTGTGATGGTGGCATGTTTGAAGGCAGAGGGAAGGGTACCAGAAGATAGCAATAGGTTGAAGAGATGGGTTAGGGCTGAGATGAGCATGTTAGTGAGGTTGGGGAGCAGGTGGGAAGGGATGGGGTCAAGTGCACAGGTGGTGAGGTGTGATTTGGAAAGGAGATGAGTAAGCTCTCATTCAGTGATGTTGGAGAGGGAGGATATTAGGGAAGGGCAGAGGTCTGGTATATGGAGTGGTTGGGGTGGTGGAACAGTAAAGGTTTGCATTGTTTGGTCGATCTTATTTTTGAAGTAGGTGGCAAAGTCCATCATGAAGTCCTGCAGCCAATACTAACAGCATGTAATATCCTAACTGTCAGGATTCAGCTCTGTTTGCAGGTTCCAGCAGTCATCACATGGTCACTTCACTCATGTGATTTTTATACTTACAGTCACATGACAAGGAGCTTCTCTTCCGGCTTCTATGTTTTTTTTACTGAGCATTGAATTAGGAAGAGCAGCTCCTCAGCACATGACTAAGTGTGGAAATCCCATATGTGCTTTGGGGGCGGGGGCACCAAATGGAGTTCTTGCCCTGGTGCCAGAAAACATAGATTCACCTCCGAATGGAGCTACAGCAACCTCACAGCCTACTGTGTCTTTCCCCACCCTCCTGTGGAATGTAAGCCCGAAAGGGTACGGTCCTCTCCCCTCTGTACCAGTCTGTCATTGTGTAACGAATGGAAGCGGAGGCACAGGTCGTGAAGTTCACATTCATTTATTTTTTGAGTGGAACCTCGGGACCACGGCCCGGGGGGCTCCGAAGGGGACGTGACTAGTGAGCCCCAGGTACCCGTAGTAAGACAACTCAAACAGGATAAGAATGGAATACCTGGGGGACACAGGTGCAACCTCCAGTTAGACCCCTGACATGTCATAGCTGTTCCAGCGGGACCGACGGGTAAACAGAATATATAGATATGGTGGAGCTGACCGGCGGATGCTGGGTATATGGATAGAAGCTGGCACTGATGGTAACCGAAAGGTCTCGGGTATACAGGTGGAAGCTGACTTCAGTGGAACTGGCGTAGTCCAGAGGTTCGGATGGCTAAGTGGCGGGACGAGACGGAGCTGAAGCAGTCGGTACAGACATCGTCTTGGACAGCCGAATGATAGGTCACTGATGTTCTGTGGAAACAAACGGTGTAAGCAAAGTACTAGATGGAATACTACAGAAGTGCAGACAGAGCAGACACGGAACCGGGACTAGCAACAGTAGATACTCGTTGCTCCAGCGCCTTCCCTATGGCGGACCTGCTGGCAGTGCGCCAAGAAGGAGAGGAGGGAGAGGCAGCAGCAGGCCAGCCAGAGAGCGGAGATCCCGACGGGGACCCCGCAGAGGTACAGCACCGGCATCAGGGAACAAGAGGCCAGGACCGGGAGCGAGGCCAGAATCGGGAGCGGGGCCAGAACCAGGTGTAACAGTATCCCCCCTTTACGCCCCTCTTTTTCAAGCTTGCATAGAATTCTTTAAGAAAAGGAGCCTGAATGTTCTCTTTAGTTTCCCATGACCTCTCCTCAGGGCCAAAGCCCATCCAGTCCACCAGATAATGTCTTACCCCTTACTCTTTTAGTGGCTAAGATATGCTCTACCTCAAAGACATCGTCCTCAGTAACAGCTCAGAAGGAGCTCAAAACTACTGGTTTGAGGAGAGAAACATGGAAAGAGTTAGGCACACGTAAGGAGTCAGGCAATTTCAGTTTGTAAGAGACCGGGTTGATTTGTCTCAAGATTTCAAAGGGCCCAATGAAACGGGGACCTAATTTGTAAGAAGGCATCTTCAGGCGAATGTACTTGGAGGAGAGCCATACCTTATCACCGGGTCGAAAGGTGGGAGCATCCAGACGTCTCTTATCCGCATGCTTCTTCATACTTTGAGAAGCTCTCTCTAAATCGAATTTGGTGTCATTCCACACCTTCGAGAATTCTTCCGCAAAGGTATCGGCTGCAGGAACGCCAGATGGTCCAGAGATAGGAAGAGGGATTCCGGGTTGAAGTCCAAAGACAATCTGAAAGGGAGATTTTCCAGAAGATTCACTTACGTGATTGTTGTGCGAGAATTCCGCCCAGGGCAGCAACTCTACCCAGTTGTCATGGTGCACATTGACGAAGTGGCGGAGGAATCCGGACAGGATTTAATTAGTCCTCTCCACTTACCCATTGGATTGTGGGTGGTACGCTGAAGAAAAGTCCAGTTCTATTTTTACCAGTTTACACACCGCTCTCCAGAACTTTGAGGTGAACTGGACACCCCTGTCAGACACGATGTGGAGAGGGAATCCATGTAGACGGAAAATGTGCTGAATAAAGTAATCCGCAAGTTCAGGGGAAGATAGAAGACCGGGTAGCATGATAAAGGGAGCCATCTTAGAGAAGCGATCCACGACGACCCAAACGACAGAGCAGCTGGAAGAGATGGGAAGGTCTGTGATGAAATCTATCGCGATATGCTGCCAGGGAGCGGAAGGAATCGGAAGAGGCTGGAGTTGGCCTGCTGGCAGACGTTTAGCAGTCTTATTATGGGCACAAGGACAGGCTGCGACATACTCTTGAATATCCTTGCCCTTGTTGGGCCACCAGTAGTAACGGGTAATGAGTTGCAGAGTTGTTTACTGACCGGCGTGACCGGCTAACTTGGAAGAGTGACCCCACCGAAGGACACTGTTCCGTTCTGAGGTGGTTACGAGAGTTTTTCCAGGGGGAAACCGGGCCAGATTAACAGAGGCTACAAACACTAACCTTGATGGTTCAAAGTGTTGGGGTTCTTCTTCAATGTCAGGAGGCAGGAAGGCTCTGGAGAGTGCATCTTCCTTAATATTTTTGTCAGCTGGACGGAAATGAAGAACAAAATTAAATCAGGTGAAAAACAAGACGGGGCTGACGGGGCTTTAGCCTCTGTGTGGATTGGAGGTAAGCAAGGTTTTTATGATCGGTGAATATGATTACCTGATGAACAGCTCCCTCATGTAGGTGTCTCCATTCTTGCAGGGCCAACTTGACAGCCAACAATTCCCGATCTCCTATGGAATAGTTCCTTTCAGCGGTGGAAAAAAACCTTAGAAAAAAAAACACAAGAGACCATCCGACCGGTAGACGACTTCTGGGTGAGCACCGCTCCTGCACATATGGAGGAAGAGTCTACCTCCAGAAAAAATTGCTCATTAGAATTCGGACGATGGAGAACGGGTGCGGAAGAGGAGGTTTTTTGAGAGAAACAAAGGCCTCCTCTGCCTCGGAGGGCCAATCCTTGGAGTTTACACATTTCTGGGTTAAAGCTGAGATGGGTACCACTCGGGTGGAAAAGAGTGGAATGAATTGCCGGTAGTAGTTGGCGAACCCCAGGAACCATTGTATGGCTTTCAGCCCAGACGGACGAGGCCACTTGAGGACAGCAGACAACTTCTCCGGATCCATCTTTAATGCTGTGTCTGACACTATGTAACCAAGGAAAGGCAAAGAGGATTATTCAAAGAGGCATTTTTCAAATTTGGCATAAAGCCTGTTCTCCCTGAGTAGTGTTGAGCATTCCGATACCGCCGATACCTGAAATCCAATGTAAGTCTATGGGAACAAAATATCGGAATTATGTAATTCCGATATTTTGTTCCCATAGACTTACATTGGATTTCAGGTATCGGCGGTATCGGAATGCTCAACACTATCCCTGAGTCTTTGTAAGACCATACATACTTGCCTCTGGTGCGAGGCCAAGTCTGCAGAGAAGATCAGAATGTCATCCAGGTAAACAACGACACATGTATAGAGCAGATCTCTGAAAATGTCGTTTACAAATTCCTGAAAAACCGCGGGTGCATTACTTAGGTCAAACGGCATTACCAGGTATTCGTAGTGACCATCTCGGGTGTTGAAGGCTGTTTTCCATTCATCTCCTTCTCAAATTCGGATCACGTTGTAGGCCCCTCTGAGATCCAATTTAGTGAAGATCTTGGCCTCTCGGACACATTTGAACAGCTCTGAAATAAGAGGTAATGGATACCTGTTTTTTACAGGGATCTGTCCTTTTTCTTCACGAAGAAGAATCCTGCTCCTGCCGGTGAAGATGACTTCCAGATAAATTTTATAGTTCCGAAGGACACGAAGACTGAGATTTGCAGGGATGGAGAGGGATGGTCTCTACCTAGGGTGACCTCTCCTACTGACTCTAGGCATTGGAGTTTTCCAACCTCTTTGGGCAGGTACAGATCTGATGCTTCAGACTACCGCAGTGGAAGCAGCTCCATTCTTGGCGACGCGCCTCCTTGCGGCGGCTGGCAAAATTTAAACGATCAACCTCCATGGCCTCAGGAGAGGAAGACGAAGTAGCCGATTTAGGAGAACTAGCATCCAGGTGGTAGGACTTCTTGTCTCGTTTGGTCTCCTTGGTGTTAGAACCCTCTTGTTAGATTTTGTTTCAGTTTGCTGGTCACATGACCTTTTTTCCCTATTTAGTCTGGCTCCGCCCTTCTGGCTTTGCTGGACTTCATTGTATTATCTACTCTAAGCTAGCCGGGTGCTTAGGTACCTTACTCTGTCAGTTTTGCTTAATCTTAGGATCTCGTAGTAATTTGTTTTCTGTTTAATTTTCCCTGCTACAATTTCTGTTAGGAGGTGTCCACCTTTTCTCCCAGTCCCTAGATCTTGTAGGGATTCCTCCATCGCAACTATAGGTCTTCGTTCAGACTAGCTGAGGACTTTAGCGGGTCTGGTCGCAGGATCAGGTTCCCCGTTACATCGTAGGGATCCAGCTTAGTTCTATTGTAGGGACAGAGTTCCCATCTTTCCTTAGTGCTTGTAGCAGTTCATAACAGTAAGTCCAGCAAAGAAATAAAAAAAAAAAATCTCTAAGGAAAGATTTTCTGTTTTCATCATGGTGTCGGTTCGGGATTTGGCTGAACGCCTGCAGGGTCTCTCTCTGGAGGTGGCTGAAATCCAGCAACACGTGAGTAGTTGTTCTGGAGCACATTTCGTGGAGCCAAAGGTACGTTTGCCTGATTTATTTTTTGGTGAACAACAAGATTTTTTTTCTTTTAAAAATGCTTGCTTGTTGTATTTTCGTTTGAGACCCAGATCCTCTGGTGATGAATCACAGCGCATAGGGTTTATAATGTCACTTTTGGCAAAGAACCTCAGGACTGGGCCTTTTCTCTGCAGCCTAGTGATCCATGCTTTGGATCAGTGGATGTTTTTTTTTCTGCTTTGGGGTTGTTGTATGACGATCCGGATCGTGTTTCATCAGCTGAGACAGAGTTGAGACGTTTGAGACAGGGATCGGGTAATGTGGAAAAATATTGTACTCACTTCTGTAGGTGGTCCACCCAGGTGGGCTGGAACGATTCAGCTTTGAAAAGTTTATTTCTTGCAGGATTAAGTGAAAGGGTTAAAGATTTGCTGATTGCTTATCCTATACCTGGTAACTTGCAAGAGGCTATGCAATTGGCCATACGGGTGGATAGGAGACTGCGTGCAAGGGTTAATGAGAGTAAGTCTGCTTTGTCAGCTCCAGCTTTGGAGAAGGAATGTACTGACATTGCAGAGCCGATGGAAATTGGAGCAATGGCACCTCACTCTCGGGAAAAAGAACGCAGATTTGCTCAAGGTTTGTGTTACTACTGTGGTAAATCTGAGCATTTCATTAAGAACTGTGCGCTTCGAATGAATAAAGAGAAAAAAAAAAATGAGGTCAGTGTCGCCCGCATAGCTTGTTTAAACAATAAAGGTGTCTTTCTTTCTGCTACCACTGCTGGTGAGGAGGAATTAATGGAGTTTCGGGTATTTGTGAATTGTGGTTCAACTCTCAATGTGATTGATGGGAAATTTTTGGAAAAACTAAAATTAAAACCCAAACTTCTGTCTTCTCCTATTAATGTGGTGTCTGTGAATGGCTCTCCCTTGAAAAATGTTACTCACCATATCTGTGAATTTCCTCTTACTATTAATGGTGTTCGTCAAGAGAATTTGGATTTGGTAGTTTTGAATAATTTGCCCTCACCGGTGATTTTGGGGTTACCCTGGTTAAAATTGCACAATCCGGTACTGGATTGGTCTACCAATGAAATTAAGTCCTGGAGTCCTAAGTGTTATGACAAGTGTTGTAACGGGCGTATTTCTGCTGTAGTTAAGGGGGAGTTACCTGTACCTATTCAGGATTTTTGGAAAGTTTTTTCTGATAAAGAATCGCAGGTATTGCCTCCTCATAGAGAATATGATTGTGCAATTGAATTTGTCCCTGGAGCGACTCTTCCTAAAAGTCGTTTATTTAATTTGACTATTCCTGAGAGAAAGGCTTTGGAGGAATACATACAGACAAGCTTGGCCGCCGGTCACATTAGGCCTTCCAAATCTCCTGTGGCGGTTGGATTTTATTTTGTTAAAAAAAAGGACGGCGGTTTACGGCCTTGTCTAGACTTTCGTGAGATTAATAAGATTACTGTACGCAATCCTTACCCACTGCCATTGATTCCTGATTTGTTTAATCAGTTAGTGGGGGCCAAGTGGTTCTCGAAAATTGATCTTCGAGGGGCATACAATTTGTTGCGCATGAAGGAGGGGGATGAATGGAAGACTGCGTTTAACACTCCACTGGGTCATTTTGAGAATCTGGTCATGCCTTTTGGACTTTCCAGTGCTCCGGCATTTTTTCAGAATCTTATTAATGACATCCTTAGACCTTTGATTGGCAGAAGTGTGGTTGTGTATTTGGATGACATTTTGATTTATTCACCGGATTTGGAGTCTCATTGGAGGAGTGTGCGTGAAGTATTACAGTTACTGAGTGATAATTCACTTTTTGCCAAACTAGAAAAATGTGAGTTCGCTGTACAGAGACTTAGTTTTTTGGGCTACATTGTCTCCAGTGAAGGTTTTGAGATGGACCCTGTGAAAGTGCAAGCTGTGCAGGATTGGCCTAGACCTATTGGTGTGAAATCAATACAGAGGTTTTTGGGGTTTGCCAATTATTATAGAAAATTCCTAAAATTTTTTTCTGTGATTGCCAAACCTCTGACCGATCTCACCAGGAAAGGTGCTGATGCGGTTCAGTGGACTACTGAGGCCATTGAGGCTTTTGTGTTGCTAAAGGAGAGGTTCAGCTCTGCTCCGATCCTTACGCAGCCTGATGTGACTAAACCATTTTTGGTTGAGGTTGATGCTTCTTCTGTGGGGGTCAGCGCGGTGTTGTCTCAGGAAAAGACGGATGGAGTACATCCCTGTGCTTTTTTTTCAAAGAAATTTTCTGAGTCTGAACTAAATTATGATATCGGTAATCGGGAATTGTTGGCAATTAAACTTGCATTTGAACACTGGCGTCATTTTTTGGAGGGAGCGGAATTTCCCGTTCAAGTCTTCACCGATCATGAAAATCTGATCTACCTTGATGCTGCCAAACGCTTGAATGCCCGTCAGGCTAGGTGGGCACTGTTTTTCTCACGCTTTAATTTTAACGTTACTTACATCCCAGGTACTAAAAATGTTAAAGCTGATGCTTTGTCTCGCAGCTTTTCTCCTATGGTGGGTACTGAGGAGGAGGAAAACATTTTGCAAGAGGGGGTTGTTATTGCGGTTTTGGACTCCGTGTTGGAAGATGAGATTCTTAAAGCACAGGAGAATGCCCCATCTAACACGCCGCATGGGAGGTTGTTTGTGCCTGGTACCCTGAGGAGAGATTTGTTTGTTGAATGTCATGACTCTCGGTTGGCAGGTCATCCTGGAATCTCTGAGACCAAGAGACTTGTGGGTCGCAGCTTTTGGTGGCCTGGATGGCAGAAGGAAGTCATTAAGTGGGTGCATCAATGCACTGTGTGTGCTAGATCTAAGTCTTCTCATACTCCTGCTGCAGGGTTGCTTTGCCCTCTGGAGGTCCCTAGTGCACCTTGGACACATTTGGCTATGGACTTTATTACTGACCTTCCCCCCTCTGAGGGTTTCACTGTCATCTGGGTGGTCGTGGACCGTTTTAGCAAGATGTGTCACTTGGTTCCTTTCATCAAATTGCCCTGCGCTAAGACTCTCGCTAAGGCCTTTGTCAAGGAAATAGTCAGACTTCATGTTGTTCCTACTGACATTGTTTCTGATAGGGGACCTCAGTTTGTGGCTCGTTTTTGGCGCGCCTTTTGTGACAGGTTGGGAGTTCATTTGTCGTTTTCATCCGGATATCATCCTGAGTCTAATGGCCAGACAGAAAGGAAAAACCAGGATGTTGAGCAGTTCTTGCGTTGTTTTGTGACTGATAATCAAGAGGGGTGGTCTGAGTTTCTGCCACTTGCTGAGTTTGCTCTTAACAATCATACATCCGCTTCTGCTGGTTGTTCGCCTTTTTTTTGTTGTACTGGGAGACATCCGTCTTTTGGGTCATTTTCCAAGTTGGGATCGGCTGTACCTGAAGAGGAGAATTTTTCTGGTGTGTTGGAGAGAGTTTGGACTGATGTGCGTGGTAATCTTCAGGAGGCTAACAAAAGATCCAAAGTGTATTTGATAGAAAACGACAAGAGGTTTTGTTTGCTATTGGTGACATGGTCTGGTTGTCCTCTAAGAATCTGCGCTTGAGGATTCCGTCTAAGAAATTGGGTCCCAAGTTTGTAGGGCCCTTTAAGGTGCTTCAGGTTATTAACCAATCTGCTGTTAAGTTGGAGCTTCCTACCTCCTGGAAGATTAATCCGGTGTTTCATGTTTCTCTCTTGAAAAAAGCTGAGGTCTCAGATGGAGACGTCTCGGCCACTGTTCCCCTGGTGGTGGAGGACGGGCAATATGAGATTTCCCGCATCCTAAATTCTAGACGGTATAGAGGGGGTTTGCAGTACCTCGTCGCTTGGAAGGGTTATGGACCCGAGGATAACTCATGGGTGAGGGCGGATGATGTTTCTGCGTCTAGACTTGTCAGAGCGTTTCACAAGAGGTTTCCGGATAAGCCTAAGTCCTAGGGGATCCGGAGGATCCTCTTAGAAGGGAGGGTACTGTTAGAACCCTCTTGTTAGATTTTGTTTCAGTTTGCTGGTCACATGACCTTTTTTCCCTATTTAGTCTGGCTCCGCCCTTCTGGCTTTGCTGGACTTCATTGTATTATCTACTCTAAGCTAGCCGGGTGCTTAGGTGCCTTACTCTGTCAGTTTTGCTTAATCTTAGGATCTCGTAGTAATTTGTTTTCTGTTTAATTTTCCCTGCTACAATTTCTGTTAGGAGGTGTCCACCTTTTCTCCCATTCCCTAGATCTTGTAGGGATTCCTCCCTCGCAACTATAGGTCTTCGTTCAGACTAGCTGAGGACTTTAGCGGGTCTGGTCGCAGGATCAGGTTCCCCGTTACATCGTAGGGATCCAGCTTAGTTCTATTGTAGGGACAGAGTTCCCATCTTTCCTTAGTGCTTGTAGCAGTTCATAACACTTGGACCGTTCCTGAATCGCAGATCTATGCGGGTTGCCAGGGAGATCAGATCGTCCAAGGTAGTAGGCCTGTCCAGTCCCGCCAGCTCATCCTTTATTCTACCTGACAAACCCTCCCAGAAGGTGGCCACCAGGGGCTCATTGCTTCAGGATAATTCAGATGAAAGAGTGCAGAACCGAACAGCATACTGAGCCACAGTAACAGTTCCTTGACATAAGCGTAGAAGAGTAGAGGCTGTCGACGTGACGGGACCAGGTTCATTGAAGGTCCTGCGGAATGCTTCTAGAAAAGACTGGAGATTATTAACCAGAGGATCCCCTCTCTCCCACAGCGGATTCAGCCAGGCAAGGGCCTCCCCAGCAAAGTGTGACATTATGAAGCCCACCTTGGCTCGATCAGAAGAAAACATGCCCAGGAGTTCGAAATGCAGCGTGTACTGATTGATGAACCCCTGACATTGAACGGGGTCACCATGGAAGCAGGTGGGGGCCGCCAGGCGAGGACCTTTACTTGCCGTGCAGGTGGGTACCTGGGTGCCGGTAGTCGAGTCGGGTGCAGCCGGGGACATCAGGGAATCCATGTGGATAGAAAAGCTGGGTAGAAAAGTCGTGATATTGTCCAGCTGATCCCTCAGGCAGGTCACCTCTTGACAAAGCGCCACAGCTGGAGGTCTCTGGGATCCAGCGGGTTCCATGGCCAGAGCAATCTGTAACGAATGAAAGCGGAGGCTGTTATGATTTGGTAGCTGAAGAGAGCAGGCAAAAACGGCAATACACCAGAGAGGTTGGAATCTACTGGATTGCAGTACCCTGACTAACCACCACAACTAAAGGCAGCCGTGGAGCGTTCCTACGTTGGTCCTAGACGCCTCGTCACAGCCTGAGAGGTTAACTACACCTAAAGATAGAAAGAGGAAAGCTATCTGCCCCGGAGCAGATCCCCAAAGAACATAAGAAGCCCCCAAACATGTAATGGTGGTTAGACAAGAGGAAATACAGACACAGACAGAAAATAGTATGAGCAAACGTTGGGGCCCAATCTGCCTAGACAGAAAAGGATAGGAAGGATACTTACTGCAATCCAAAAAAACACCTAAAAAATGCCAACGCTACTAATTGCAAAAACACCTGAGATCACACGACCTCTACCACCTAAATTAGTTCTCTGGTGTAACAAAACTAAGCCGCAGCCACTGAAAAAACTGGAAAAGGCAAATGAACAAATAACAGTGGCTCCAGAGGAAATGAGAGGAGCCCAAGCCCCCCCGGGGAGGGGAACCTGGCTAACCTCACAGAAATGCAGAGAAATATGCAAATGGTAAGCACAAAAACAAAAAACAGAAAATATCTTATCTGAGAGCAGGAGAAGAGGCAAGACTCAGCAACCTTCCAAGTGAACCAGGAAACAACGTTGAGACAAGAACAATTGATCACCGGCAACCATGATGGGAGGGAACCTCCCTTATATCCAGCCAGTCTGTGATTCCTGATTGCCAATCCTCATTGAATGGTTCAGTACTGTTTGTAACCACCAGAGGGAGCTTCTGCTCAGAATTCATTTCTAAAACATTCACAACAGTACCCCCCCTTGAGGAGGGGTCACCGAACCCTCATTTGTGCAACCAGGTCGGTCAGGATGAGCTCTGTGATACGCACGGATCAGTCTCCTAGCATGGATGTCCGAAGCAAACACCCAAGAATTGTCCTCCTGACCATAACCTCTCCACTTAACCAAATACTGGAGTTTCCGTCTAGAAAAACGAGAATCCAATATTTTCTCAACCACATACTCCAGATTGCCCTCAACCAAAACAGGGTCAGGAGGCGCAGCCATAGGAACCACTGGCTCGACAAACCTCTTCAATAAGGACTTGTGGAACACGTTATGGATCTTAAATGTCCCTGGAAGATGTAAACGAAAGGAAACAGGATTAAGAATCTCCATGATCTTATAAGGTCCAATGAACCTAGGCTTAAACTTAGGAGATGCAACTCTCATAGGGATATTTCTTAAGGACAACCAGACCAAGTCCCCCACTTCAAACCGAGGACCATCAGTCCTATGCCGGTTGGCAAACCGCTGGGCCCTCTCCTGAGAGAGGGACAACCTCTCCACTACCTGGTCCCAAATCTGCTGCATACGCTCCACAACAGAGTCAACACCTGGACAGACAGAAGCCTCCATCTGTCCCGAAGAAAATCGAGGGTGAAACCCAAAATTGCAGAAAAATGGAGACATCAAAGTGGCAGAGCTAGCCCTATTATTAAGAGCAAACTCAGCCAAAGGCAAAAAAGAGACCCAGTCATCTTGATCAGCAGACACAAAGCATCTCAGATAAGTCTCCAATGTCTGGTTTGTTCTCTCAGTTTGTTCATCGGTCTGAGGATGAAAAGCCGAGGAGAAAGACAATTGAACACCAAGTTTAGAACAAAAAGTCCTCCAAAATCTGGAAACAAACTGGACTCCTCTGTCAGACACAATGTTCTCAGGAATGCCGTGTAACAGAACCACATGCTGAAGGAACAAAGGCACCAATTCGGAGGAGGAAGGCAACTTAGGTAATGGCACAAGATGTATCATTTTGGAAAACCTATCACAAATCACCCAGATATCGGTCATTCTCTGAGAAACAGGGAGGTCGGAAATAAAATCCATAGAGATATGGGTCCATGGTCTCTTGGGCACAGGCAATGGCATCAACAAACCACTAGAGCGAGAGCAAGGCTTGGAGCGAGAGCAAGTCCCGCAGGACTGCACAAATTCCCTGACGTCACGAGACAAAGTAGGCCACCAAAAGGACCGACTCACCAATTCTCTGGTACCAAAAATTCCGGGATGACCGGCCAACGCGAAACAATGAATCTCAGACATCACACTCTTTTTCCACCGGTCTGGGACAAACAATTTCCCAATAGGGCAGCGCTCGGGTTTATCCTCCTGACACCCTTCCAGAGCCAGTCTCAAATTGGGCGAGATGGCGGAAAGAACTACACCCTCTTTCAAAATAACAGCAGGATCAGATAACTCAGGAGAGTCCGCAAGGAAACTCCTCGAGAGGGCATCCGCCTTAACATTCTTGTGCCAGGAAGAAAGGAAACCACAAAATTAAAACGTGTGAAAAACAAGGCCCACCTGGCGTGTCTAGGATTAAGTCGCTTGGCTGATTCCAGATAAACCAGATTCTTATGGTCCGTGAGGACCACTGTTGTGAATGGACTTGAAATGAGTTCTGAGCAGAGGCTCCCTCTGGTGGTTACAAGCGGTACTGGACTGTCCAGTGAAGATTGTGAGGAGTGGGAATCAGGTGTTACTGACTGTTCTTATATAAGGGAGTCGCCTTCCCATCAGGGTTGCCGGTGATCAATTGTTCTGGTCTCAATCCTTGAGTCCTGTTTCCTTTGTAGCCTGCTGTGTCGTGTCTGCATCTCCTGCTAACAGATAAGACATTTTCTTCTTTTTGTTTTTGTGCTTGATTTTTGCATTTTTGCCTGCACTTCTGTGGGGGCCTTCAGGGTCCCCTCCGGGGCTTTTGCCCTCTCAGTTTAGTTCAGCCACTGATGTTTGTACTTTTGCTTTTTCCAGTTTTTTCAGTGGCTGCTGTTTTGATTTTGTTACACCAGAGAACTAATTTAGGTGGTAGAGGTCGTGTGATCTCAGGTGATTTTGAAATTAGTAGAGTTGGTGCTTTTCAGGGTTTTTTGGGATTGCAGTAAGTGCCCTTCCTATCCTTTCCTATTTAGGTAGTTTGGGCCCCAACGTTTGCTCATACTATTTTCTGTCTGTGTCAGTATTTCTTCTTGTCTAACCGCCATTACATGTTTGGGGGCTTTCTATGTTCTTTGGGGATCTGCTCCGGGGCAGATAGCTTTCCTCTTTCTATCTTTAGGTGTAGTTAGTTTCTCAGGCTGTGACGAGGCGTCTAGGACCAACGTAGGAACGCTCCACGGCTGCCTCTAGTTGTGGTGGTTAGTCAGGGTACTGCAATCTCATAGATTCCAACTGCTCTGGTTTATTGCCTTTTTTACCTGCACTCCTCAGCTACCGAAACATAATGTAACGAATGGAAGCGGAGGCAGAGGTGGTGAAGTTCACATTCGTTTTTATTTTTAAATGTGGAACCTCTAGACCACGGTCCGGGGGGCTCCGAAGGGGGCGTAACTAGTGAGCCCAGGGTACCCGTAGTAAGGCCCCTCGAACAGGACCAGAATGGAATACCCGGAGGACACAGGTGCTACCTCCAGTTAGACCCCAGACATGTGGCAGCTGTCCCAGAGGGACCAAAAGGTTAACAGGTGTTTACAGAGTCCATGGAGGGTTCTCGACAGAGAAGGGTAAGGTCCTGGTCCAGAATAGATGGTATCAGGCTGGCTTCAGTGACCTTGTCACGGTCCACGGGTACGGATGGCTGATGGCGGAACGGGATGACTCTTGCGCCAGTAATAGCTGAGATTGTCCGGGTTAGCCAGATACGGGTTAGCAAAGATCTGAGGAGACAAACAGTATCAGCGAAGCACAGAGACTGCAAACGCAGCGCAGACAGATCAGGAACAGAACCGGATGTAGCAATGATAGAACACGTTGCTCCGGCACTCCCCTAATGGTGGAGTGACCAGATATAGTACTGAGTGTGCAGCCATTGGTTAATTAGCTATTTAAAAAAATGCACGCTGCCCCTTTAAGAGAGGCGGTGGGCGCGGCCTCGCGTCCTAAGCCGTCTATCAGGAGGCCTGCCAGCAGCATGCCAGGAAGTGGAGGAGGACACAGGACGCCGTGGAGCAGATGGGACATGAGACCCCAGCCCACGCACAGACTGCTGCAGAGGAACAGGTGAGTGAGCCGAACAGAGTGCAGAGCCAGCGCTGGGACCGGGTGTAACAGTATCCCCCTCTTTACTCCCCCTTTTTTCAAGCCTGCGTGAAATCTTTTAAGAAGAAGAGGAGCCTGGATGTTCTCCTCAGGCTCCCAAGACCTCTCCTCAGGACCAAAACCCCTCCAGTCCACCAGGTAATAGATCCTACCTCTTACTCTCTTAGAGGCCAAGATATGTTTTACCTCAAAAACATCATTCTCAGAGACCGGATCGGGAGTGGTACCCGGGTCCTTAAAGAAGGAACTCAACACTACTGGTTTGAGGAGAGAAACATGAAAGGAGTTAGGTACACGTAGAGAATTAGGCAATTTCAGCTTGTAAGAGACCGGGTTGATTTGTCTCAAGACTTCAAAGGGACCAATGAAATGAGGACCCAATTTGTACGATGGTAACTTCAGACGGATGTACTTGGAGGAGAGCCATACCTTGTCTCCTGGACGAAAGATGGGAGCCTCCAAACGTCTTTTGTCCGCATGCGTCTTCATACGTTGGGAAGCTTTCTCCAAAGCCGACCTGGTCTCACTCCAAATGTCCGAGAAATTTTTAGACAAGATATACGACTGCCGGAACATCAGATACTCCCGAAACAGGAAGAGGAATTCCAGGTTGCAGTCCAAACACAATCTGAAAAGGAGACTTTGCAGAAGATTCACTTACTTGATTGTTGTAGGAGAATTCCGCCCAGGGCAATAATTCTACCCAGTCATTATGATGAGCGTTGACGAAGTGACGCAGGTATCCAGCCAGGATTTGATTGATCCTCTCCACTTGCCCATTAGACTGGGGATGATATGCAGAAGAAAAGTCTAGTTCAATTTTTACCATTTTAGAGTCCTCTCCAGAACTTAGAAGTGAACTGGACGCCCCTGTCGGACACGATGTGGAGAGGAAATCCATGTAGACGGAAGATGTGCTGAATGAAGTGAGCGGCCAGTTCTGGAGCAGACGGGAGACCAGATAGCGGAACGAAGTGAGCCATTTTAGAGAAGCGGTCCACAACAACCCATACCACTGAGCAGCCAGAAGAAATGGGAAGATCCGTGATGAAATCCATCGCAATGTGCTGCCAGGGAGCGGACGGAATCGGAAGAGGTAGAAGTCTGCCAGCTGGTAGATGTTTAAAAGTTTTGTTACGGGCACATGAAGGACAGGCTGAAACGAACTCCTGGATATCCTTGCCCATGGTAGGCCACCAGTAATAACGGGAGATGAGTTGCTGCGTCTTTTTCTGACCAGCATGGCCAGCCAACTTAGAGGAATGACCCCAGCGCAGAACACGGGTACGATCAGAAGCAGACACAAAAGTCTTCCCAGGAGGAAGCCGGGCCAGATCAGTGGAGGCAACAGAGACTAACTTAGAAGGTTCAATAATGTGCTGTGGTTCTTCCTCCAGTTCAGGGGGCAAGAAGGCTCTAGAGAGTGCGTCTGCCTTGATGTTTTTGTCAGCTGGACGAAAATGAAGTACAAAATTGAAACGGGCAAAAAATAATGCCCAACGGGCCTGACGGGGATTCAGTCTTAAAGCAGTTTGGAGATAGGCAAGGTTTTTATGGTCGGTGAATATGATTACCTGGTGATGAGCTCCTTCAAGAAGATGTCTCCATTGTTGCAGAGCCAATTTGATGGCCAACAGTTCGCGATCACCGACAGAGTAGTTCCTCTCTGCAGGAGAAAAAACCTTGGAGAAAAAAACCACACGAGACCATCCGCCCGGTAGACGACTTCTGGGTCAGAACTGCACCTGCACCTATGGAAGAAGCGTCAACCTCAAGAAAAAATTGCTCACTTGAATTAGGACGATGGAGAACGGGTGCGGAAGCAAAAGCTTTTTTTAGTGAAACGAAGGCCTCTTCTGCCTCGGAGGACCATTCCTTAGAGTTTACGCCTTTCCGGGTTAAGGCTGTGATTGGAGCCACTCGGGTGGAAAAGTGTGGAATAAATTACCGGTAGTAATTGGCGAACCCTAGGAACCTTTGTATGGCTTTTAGCCCAGACGGACGAGGCCAGTTGAGAACTGCAGACAACTTCTCCGGATCCATCTTTAATCCTGTAGAAGATACAATGTACCCAAGGAAAGGCAAAGAAGACTGCTCAAAGAGGCATTTCTCGTATTTGGCATATAGCCTGTTCTCTCTGAGTCTTTGTAAGACCAGGCGTACTTGCCTCCGGTGTGACGTTAAATCAGAAGAGAAAATCAAAATATCGTCCAGGTAAACCACGACACATGTATAGAGCAAGTCCCTGAAAATGTCATTCACAAATTCCCGAAAAACCGCAGGAGCATTGCTTAGGCCGAATGGCATTACCAGGTATTCATAGTGGCCGTCACGGGTGTTGAAGGCTGTTTTCCATTCGTCCGCCTCTCTAATTCGGATCAGATTGTAGGCCCCTCTGAGGTCCAATTTGGTGAAGATCTTGGCCCCTCGGAGACGATCAAACAACTCTGAAATAAGAGGTAATGGATACCTGTTTTTTACCGTGACCTGATTCAGATCCCGATAGTCAATGCAGGGCCGCAAGGATCCATCCTTCTTCTTCACAAAGAAGAATCCAGCTCCTGCCGGTGACGATGACTTTCGGATAAATCCTCTATCCAGATTCTCTTGGATGTAGTCCGACATGGCCTGAGTCTCTGCCTGTGAAAGAGGATACACTCTCCCGCGGGGAAGAGATGCTCCAGGAAGAAACTCTATCTGACAGTCATACGACCTGTGTGGAGGTAGTCTCTCAGCCTCCTTTTTCCCAAAGACGTCAGAGAAGGACCAATAGGCGGAAGGCAACCCTGGCAGGGTATCAGGCTGGACAGGAGGCGAAGCAGGTTGAATCTGGGTTAAGCAACGATTCATGCAGGTATCTCCCCAATGCAGAACTTCTCCAGTTTTCCAATTCAGGACTGGTTCATGCATCTGGAACCAAGGTAAACCTAAGAGCATGGGATGGGATAAACCGGGATATACATAAAAACGCATTCGTTCAGTATGCATTAGACCTACCCGGAGTTCCACCAACTCGGTTTGAAACTGGACGGGTTCGGTCAGCGGTTTGCCATCCACAGCGGACACCTGTAACGGATCAGGAAGACGCTGGTCAGGTAAGCGGTAATGATCCACAACCGCCTGCTGGATGAAGTTCCCTGCAGCTCCAGAATCCAGTAGACAATGTTCGGAAAATGTTATTGCCCCATAGGACACGGAGACTGAGATGTGTAAAGAGGGAGAGGACTGTTCTCTACCTAGGTTGGCCCCTCCTACCGGACCTAGGCACTGGAGTTTCCCGACTTTTTAGGACAGAGATGGATCAAATGTTCAGAACTACCGCAGTAGTAACAACTTCCCTCCTTGCGACGTGACTCCCGACGGTGGGTGGCCAAACTTACATGGTCCACCTCCATGGCCTCGGAGGAGGAAAGCGAGGTACCTGTTTTATACAAACTAGAGTCCAGGTGATAGGACCTTTTGTCCCGCTTGATCTCCATAGAACGCTCCTGAAAACGCAGGTCAATTCGGGTTGCCAAAGATATCAACTCCTCCAAGAGGGTAGGTCTGTCCCGTCCCGCCAGCTCATCCTTGATTCTTCCGGATAAGCCCTCCCAGAAGCTTGCAACCAGGGCCTCATTGTTCCACGATAATTCAGACGAGAGGGTGCGGAATTTAACAGCATACTGAGCTACCGTGAGAGTACCTTGGCGCAGGCGGAGCAGAGCTGAGGCAGTTGAAGTGGTGCGACCAGGTTCATCGAAAGTCCTGCGAAAAGCCTCTAGGAAAGATTGAAGATCGTTAACCAGCGGATCCCCTCTCTCCCATAGCGGGTTTAGCCAGGCGAGGGCCTCTCCTCCCAGGTGTGACATGATGAAGCCCACCTTGGCTCGGTCAGAAGCAAACATATGCCCCAAGATTTCGAAGTGTAGAGTGCACTGATTGAGAAAACCCAGACACAGAGTAGGATCACCCTGAAAACGGGTAGGAGCCGCCAGACGGGGACCTTGACTTGTCATGGGAACTGGTACCTGAGTATTGATAGGAGAGTCAGGTGCAGACGAGGAACCCAAGGAATCCATGCGGGAAGACAAGCTGCGTAGATAAGTCGTGATCTTGTCCTGTTGAACTCCCAAACGGGTCACCTCCTGGTACAGGTCCGTGGTCGGAGATTTCTGGGATCCAGCGGGTTCCATGGCCGGAGCAATCTGTAACGAATGGAAGCGGAGGCAGAGGTGGTGAAGTTCACATTCGTTTTTATTTTTAAATGTGGAACCTCTAGACCACGGTCCGGGGGGCTCCGAAGGGGGCGTAACTAGTGAGCCCCGGGTACCCGTAGTAAGGCCCCTCAAACAGGACCAGAATGGAATACCCGGAGGACACAGGTGCTACCTCCAGTTAGACCCCAGACACGTGGCAGCTGTCCCAGAGGGACCAAAAGGTTAACAGGTGTTTACAGAGTCCGTGGAGGGTTCTCGACAGAGAAGGGTAAGGTCCTGGTCCAGAATAGATGGTATCAGGCTGGCTTCAGTGACCTTGTCACGGTCCACGGGTACGGATGGCTGATGGCGGAACGGGATGACTCTTGCGCCAGTAATAGCTGAGATTGTCCGGGTTAGCCAGATACGGGTTAGCAAAGATCTGAGGAGACAAACAGTATCAGCGAAGCACAGAGACTGCAAACGCAGCGCAGACAGATCAGGAACAGAACCGGATGTAGTAATGATAGAACACGTTGCTCCGGCACTCCCCTAATGGTGGAGTGACCAGATATAGTACTGAGTGTGCAGCCATTGGTTAATTAGCTATTTAAAAAAATGCACGCTGCCCCTTTAAGAGAGGCGGTGGGCGCGGCCTCGCGTCCTAAGCCGTCTATCAGGAGGCCTGCCAGCAGCGTGCCAGGAAGTGGAGGAGGACACAGGACGCCGTGGAGCAGATGGGACATGAGACCCCAGCCCATGCACAGACTGCTGCAGAGGAACAGGTGAGTGAGCCGAACAGAGTGCAGAGCCAGCGCTGGGACCGGGTGTAACACATAACAGTATCACCGGCCTAAAAATTGAAAATTGTATGGTACTCACAGAAGGGAAAAAATATTGTGAAAGAAAAAAGGTTGTCAGAGTTGTCAGAGATATTTTTCTGTTTGTTGCATTTTTTTCCCTCTGTATCTCTGGGTGCTGGGGAGGATTTTTTTTTCTCTCAATGGAGTTTGCACAGTTGTCTGGCCGTGTGGATCAGCTTGCCACTGAGGTTCGGAGTATTGCTACCTATCTTGCTAGGTTGCCTGTTGTGGAACCTAGGATTCCCATGCCAGATTTGTTTTTAGGGGATCGAGCTAAGTTTCAGAATTTCAAAAATAATTGTAAATTGTTTTTTGCCTTAAACTCTAAGTCCTCAGGGAACGCAGCGCAGCAGGTTCAAATTGTCATCTCTCTCCTGCGCGGCGATCCTCAGGATTGGGCTTTTTCCCTGACACCTGGGGATCCTGTTTTGAGTGATGTTGATGCATTTTTTCAGGCTTTGGGGTTATTGTACGATGAGCCTAATGTCACTGATCAAGCTGAAAAAGTCTTGTTGGCATTAAATCAGGGGCTTGATGACGCTGAGTTATACTGTCAGAGATTCCGTAGGTGGGCAGTCCTGACCAAGTGGAATGACGACGCTTTGGCGGCCCTTTTTCGGAAGGGTCTGTCAGATAATGTAAAGGATGTTATGGTGGGATTCTCTGTCCCCTCTGGTCTCAATGATTCTATGTCATTAGCGATTCAAATTGACAGACGTTTGCGTGAACGGAGAAGAATGCGTGGAATAGTGTTGCCTTGTGAACCTGCTTCTGAACCCATGCAGTGTGATAGAGTGGTGTCTGGGGCACAGCGTCATGAGTTTCGAAAGCGCAATGGGTTATGTTTCTACTGTGGTGATGCCTCTCATGCTATTTCAGTCTGCCCTAAGCGGGGAAGACGTTTTGCACGCTCAGTTGTCTTGGGTAGTGTTCAGACTAAGTTTTTATTAACTGTCACTCTGATATGCTCTCTGTCCTCATTTTCTGCTCAGGCTTTCGTTGATTCTGGAGCAGCTATTAACCTGATGGATTATGATTTTGCTAAACGTTGTGGGTTTCCCTTGATACCCCTACAGAAGTCTATTCCCCTACTGGGGATCGATTCTACCCCTTTGGCTGAGAATAAACCTCAGTTCTCTACTCAGGTGATAATGAGGGTTGAACCTGATCATCAGGAGTGCTGTAAATTTTTGGTTCTGTATAATCTGCATGATATTATCGTACTGGGCTTCCCTTGGTTGCAGTCTCATAATCCTGTTTTGGATTGGAAATCTGTGTCTGTAACCAGTTGGGGCTGCCAATGTGTTAATACCAACACTCCTGTTTTTTCTGCCTCCCCCCAGGCTCAGGATGTTCCTGACTTTTTGATTGATTTTTCTGATGTGTTTAGCGAAGTAAATCTGCATCCTTGCCTCCCCATAGGAGCTGTGACTGCGCTATTGAATTAGTGCCTGGTAGTAAATTCCCTAAAGGTCGCCTTTTTAACTTGTCTGTACCTGAACATGACGCTATGCGGTCTTATATCAAGGAATCATTGGAGAAGGGTCATATCAGACCATCCTCTTCACCCTTAGGTGTCGGTTTTTTCTTTGTGGCCAAAAAGGATGGTTCATTAAGGCCATGTATTAATTATCGTCTTTTGAACAATATTACTGTAAAATATCAATACCCGTTACCTTTGATCTCTGACCTGTTTTCCAGGGTGAAAAACGCTACTTGGTTTACCAAGCTTGACCTCAGGGGGGCATATAACCTTATTCGCATTAAGCACGGGGATGAATGGAAGACGGCATTCAATACCCCTGAGGGGCATTTTGAGTACCTTGTGATGCCCTTTGGGCTCACTAATGCTCCTTCTGTCTTCCAGTCCTTCATGAATGACATTTTCAGGGATTTTGTGGATAAATTTCTGATTGTTTATTTGGATGATATCTTGATTTTTTCTAATGACTGGGACTCTCATGTGAAACATGTTCGAACTGTATTCCAGATTTTGAGAGAGAATGCTCTGTATGTGAAGGGATCAAAGTGTCTTTTTGGCGTACAGAGGATCTCATTTCTGGGATTCATTTTGTCTCCATCTGTTATTGAAATGGACCCGGTCAAGGTTCAGGCCATCTGTGATTGGGTCCAACCTACTTCATTAAAGGCTCTTCAAAGATTTTTGGGTTTTGCCAATTTTTATCGTAAATTTATTGGTAATTTCTCGGTTATTGTTAAACCATTAACTGATTTGACCAAAAAGGGTTCTGATGTGGTGAATTGGCCTCCTGAGGCAGTCTCTGCATTTCAGGAACTTAAGCAGAGATTCACTTCTGCTCCTGTTCTACGGCAGCCTGATGTTTCTCTGCCATTTCAGGTGGAGGTTGATGCCTCTGAAATTGGGGCAGGTGCCGTTTTGTCCCAAAAAGATCCAGACCTCTAAAAGTAACCCTTGTGCCTTTTTCTCTCAAAAATTTTCTCCTACTGAACGTAATTATGACGTGGGTAATCGGGAGTTACTGGCCATGAAGTGGGCTTTTGAAGAGTGGAGACATTGGCTGGAGGGAGCCAAACATCAGGTGGTGGTCCTTACGGACCATAAGAATCTGGTTTATCTGGAATCTGCCAAGCGACTCAATCCTAGACAGGCCAGGTGGGCGTTGTTTTTCACACGTTTTAATTTTGTGGTTTCCTTTCTTCCTGGCACTAAGAATGTTAAGGCGGATGCCCTCTCGAGGAGTTTCCTTGCGGACTCTTTGTTCCTTCAGCACGTGGTTCGTTTACACGGCATTCCTGAGAACATTGTGTCTGACAGAGGAGTCCAATTTGTTTTCAGATTTTGGAGGACCTTTTGTTCTAAACTTGGTGTTCAATTGTCTTTCTCCTCGGCGTTTCATCCTCAGACCAATGGTCAAACTGAGAGAACAAACCAGACATTGGAGACTTATCTAAGATGCTTTGTGTCTGCTGATCAGGATGACTGGGTCTCTTTTTTGCCTTTGGCTGAGTTTGCTCTTAATAATAGGGCTAGCTCTGCCACTTTGATGTCTCCATTTTTCTGTAATTCTGGGTTTCACCCTCGATTTTCTTCAGGACAGACGAAGGCTTCTGTCTGTCCAGGTGTTGACTCTGTTGTGGAGCGTATGCAACAGATTTGGGTCCAGGTAGTGGAGAGGTTGTCCCTCTCTCAGGAGAGGGCCCAGCGGTTTGCTAACCGGCATAGGACTGATGGTCCTCGGTTTAAAGTGGGGGACTTGGTCTGGTTGTCCTCAAAAAATATTCCTATGAGAGTGGCATCTCCTAAATTTAAGCCTAGGTTCATTGGACCTTATAAGATCATGGAGATTCTTAATCCTGTTTCTTTTCGTTTGCTTCTTCCAGGGACATTTAAGATCCATAACGTGTTCCACAAGTCCTTGTTGAAGAGGTTTGTTGAGCCAGTGGTTCCTACTGCTTTGCCTCCTGACCCTGTTCTGGTTGAGGGCAATATGGAGTTTGTGGTTGAGAAAGTATTGAATTCTCGTTTTTCTAGACGGAAACTCCAGTATTTGGTTAAGTGGAGAGGTTATGGTCAGGAAGACAATTCTTGGGTGTTTGCTTCGGACATCCATGCTAGGAGACTCATCCGTGCGTATCATAGAACTCATCCTGACCGACCTGGTTGCTCAGGTGAGGGTTCGGTGACCCCTCCTCAAGGGTGGGGTACTGTTGTGAATGGACTTGAAATGAGTTCTGAGCAGAGGCTCCCTCTGGTGGTTACAAGCGGTACTGGACTGTCCAGTGAAGATTGTGAGGAGTGGAAATCAGGTGTTACTGACTGGTCTTATATAAGGGAGTCGCCTTCCCATCAGGGTTGCCGGTGATCAATTGTTCTGGTCTCAATCCTTGAGTCCTGTTTCCTTTGTAGCCTGCTGTGTCGTGTCTGCATCTCCTGCTAACAGATAAGACATTTTCTTCTTTTTGTTTTTGTGCTTGATTTTTGTATTTTGTCCTGCACTTCTGTGGGGGCTTTCAGGGTCCCCTCCGGGGGCTTTTGCCCTCTCAGTTTAGTTCAGCCACTGATGTTTGTACTTTTGCTTTTTCCAGTTTTTTCAGTGGCTGCTGTTTTGATTTTGTTACACCAGAGAACTAATTTAGGTGGTAGAGGTCGTGTGATCTCAGGTGACTTTGAAATTAGTAGAGTTGGTGCTTTTCAGGGTTTTTTGGGATTGCAGTAAGTGCCCTTCCTATCCTTTCCTATTTAGGTAGTTTGGGCCCCAACGTTTGCTCATACTATTTTCTGTCTGTGTCAGTATTTCTTCTTGTCTAACCGCCATTACATGTTTGGGGGCTTTCTATGTTCTTTGGGGATCTGCTCCGGGGCAGATAGCTTTCCTCTTTCTATCTTTAGGTGTAGTTAGTTTCTCAGGCTGTGACGAGGCGTCTAGGACCAACGTAGGAATGCTCCACGGCTGCCTCTAGTTGTGGTGGTTAGTCAGGGTACTGCAATCTCATAGATTCCAACTGCTCTGGTTTATTGCCTTTTTTACCTGCACTCCTCAGCTACCGAAACATAACAGACCACCACCTGATGTTTGGCTCCCTCCAGCCAATGTCTCCACTCTTCAAAAGCCCACTTCATGGCCAATAACTCCCGATTACCCACGTCATAATTACGTTCAGTTGGAGAATATTTTCGAGAGAAAAAGGCACAAGGGTTACTTTTAGAAGTCTCAGGATCTCTTTGGGACAAAACGGCACATGTCCCAATTTCAGAGGCATCAACCTCCACCTGAAATGGCAGAGAAACATCAGGCTGCCGTAGAACAGGAGCAGAAGTGAATCTCTGCTTAAGTTCCTGAAACGCAGAGACTGCCTCAGGAGGCCAATTCACCACATCAGAACCTTTTTTGGGCAAATCAATCAATGGTTTAACAATAACAGAGAAATTACCAATAAATTTACGATAAAAATTGGCAAAACCCAAGAATCTCTGAAGAGCCTTTAATGAAGTACGTTGGACCCAATCACAGATGGCCTGAACCTTGACCGGGTCCATTTCAATAACAGATGGAGACAAAATGAATCCCAGAAATGAGATCCTCTGTACGCCAAAAAGACACTTTGATCCCTTCACATACAGAGCATTCTCTCTCAAAATCTGGAAGACAGTCCGAACATGTTTCACATGAGAGTCCCAGTCATTGGAAAAAATCAAGATATCATCCAAATAAACAATCACAAATTTATCCACAAAATCCCTGAAAATGTCATTCATGAAGGACTGGAAGACGGAAGGAGCATTAGTGAGCCCAAAGGGCATCACTAGGTACTCAAAATGCCCCTCTGGGGTATTAAACGCCGTCTTCCATTCATCCCCGTGCTTAATGCGATTAAGGTTATACGCCCCCATGAGGTCAAGCTTGGTAAACCAAGTAGCACTTTTCACCCTGGAAAACAGGTCAGAAATCAAGGGTAACGGATATTGATATTTCACAGTGATATTGTTCAAGAGACGATAATCAATACACGGCCTTAATGAACCATCCTTTTTGGCCACAAAGAAAAAACTGGCACCCAAGGGTGAAGAGGATGGTCTGATATGACCCTTCTCCAATGACTCCTTGATATAAGACCGCATAGCGTCATGTTCAGGTACAGACAAGTTAAAAAGGCGACCTTTAGGGAATTTACTACCAGGCACTAATTCAATAGCGCAGTTTTAGCTCTTATGGGGGGGCAAGGATGCAGATTTACTTTCGCTAAACACATCAGAAAAATCAGTCAAAAAGTCAGGAACATCCTGAGCCTGGGGAGAGGCAGAAAAAACAGGAGTGTTGGCATTAATACATGGGCAGCCCCAACTGGTTACAGACACAGATTTCCAATCCAAAACAGGATTATGAGACTGTAACCAAGGGAAAAATAGTACAATAATGTCATGCAGATTATACAGCACCAAAATTTGCAACTCTCCTGATGATCAGGTTCAACCCTCATTATCACCTGAGTAGAGAACTGGGGTTTATTCTCAGCCAAAGGGGTAGAATCAATCCCCAGTAGGGGAATAGACTTCTGTAGGGGTATCAAGGGAAACCCACAACGTTTAGCAAAATCAAAATCCATCAGGTTAATAGCTGCTCCCGAATCAACAAAAGCCTGAGCAGAAAATGTGGACAGGGAGCAAATCAGGGTAACAGCCAACAGAAATTTAGTCTGAACACTACCCAAGACAACTGAGCGTGCAAAACGTCTTCCCCGCTTAGGGCAGACTGAAATAGCATGAGAGGCATCACCACAGTAGAAACATAATCCATTGCGTTTTCGAAACTCATGACGCTATGCCCCCGAAGCCACTCTATCACACTGCATGGGTTCAGAAGCTGGTTCACAAGGCAACACTATTCCACGCATACCTCTACGCTCACGCAAACGTCTGTCAATTTGAATCGCTAATGACATAGAATCATTGAGACCAGAGTGAGCAGGGAAACCCACCATAACATCTTTTACAATCTCTGACAGACCCTTCCGAAAAAGGGCTGCCAAAGCATCATCATTCCATTTGGTCAGGACTGCCCACTTTCTGAATTTCTGACAGTACAACTCAGCGTCCTCAAGCCCCTGATTTAATGCCAACAAGGTTTTTTCAGCTTGATCAGTGACATTAGGTTCATCGTACAATAACCCCAGAGCCAGAGAAAATGCATCAACATTACTCAAAACAGGGTCCCCAGGTGTCAGGGAAAAAGCCCAATCCTGAGGATCGCCGCGAAGGAGAGAGATGACAATTTGAACCTGCTGTGCTGCGTTCCCTGAGGACTTAGGTTTTAAGGCAAAAAACAACTTACAGTTATTTTTGAAATTCAGAAATTTAGTTCGATCCCCCAAAAACAAATCTGGCATGGGGATCCTAGGTTCCACAACCGGCAACCCTGCAAGATAGGTAGCAATACTCCGAACCTCAGTGGCAAGCTGATCCACACGGCCAGACAACTGTGCAAACTCTATTGAGAGAAAAAAAAAAAATTCCTCCTCAGCACCCAGAGAGAAAGAGGGAAAAAAATGCAACAAACAGAGAAAAAAAAAATTCTGACAACTCCCCCTTTTTTTTTTTCCTTTTTACTATTTTTCCCTTCTGTGAGTACCATATAATTTTCAGTTGGGCCAGTGATACTGTTATGATTTGGTAGCTGAAGAGAGCAGGCAAAAACGGCAATACACCAGAGAGGTTGGAATCTACTGGATTGCAGTACCCTGACTAACCTCCACAACTAAAGGCAGTCGTGGAGCGTTCCTATGTTGGTCCTAGACGCCTCGTCACAGCCTGAGAGGTTAACTACACCTAAAGATAGAAAGAGGAAAGCTATCTGCCCCGGAGCAGATCCCCAAAGAACATAGGAAGCCCCCAAACATGTAATGGTGGTTAGACAAGAGGAAATACAGACACAGACAGAAAATAGTATGAGCAAACGTTGGGGCCCAATCTGCCTAGACAGAAAAGGATAGGAAGGTCACTTAATGCAATCCAAAAAAACCCCTAAAAAATGCCAACGCTACTAATTGCAAAAACACCTGAGATCACACGACCTCTACCACCTAAATTAGTTCTCTGGTGTAACAAAACTAAGCCGCAGCCACTGAAAAAACTGGAAAAGGCAAATGAACAAATAACAGTGACTCCAGAGGAAATGAGAGGAGCCCAAGCCCCCCCGGGGAGGGGAACCTGGCTAACCTCACAGAAATGCAGAGAAATATGCAAATAGTTATCACAAAAACAAAAAACAGAAAATATCTTATCTGAGAGCAGGAGAAGAGGCAAGACTCAGCAAGCTTCCAAGTGAACCAGGAAACAACATTGAGACAAGAACAATTGATCACCGGCAACCATGATGGGAGGGAACCTCCCTTATATCCAGCCAGTCTGTGATTCCTGATTGCCAATCCTCATTGAATGGTTCAGTACTGTTTGTAACCACTAGAGGGAGCTTCTGCTCAGAATTCATTTCTAAAACATTCACAACAGGAGGCACAGGTGGTTAAGTTCACATTTGTTTATTTTTTGAGTGGAACCTCGGAACCATGGTCTGGGGGGCTGCGAAGGGGGCGTAGCTAGTGAGCCCCAGGTGCCTGTAGTAAGACCCTTCAAACAGGATCAGAATGGAATACCTGGGGACACAGGTGCTACCTCCAGTTAGACCCCGGAAACGTGGCAGCTGTCCCAGTGGGACCGACGGGTAAACATAATATATAGATATGGTGGAGCTGACCAGCGGACACCGGGTATACGAATAGAAGCTGGCACTGATGGTAACCGAAAGGTCTCGGGTATACAGGTGGAAGCTGACTCCAATGGAACTGGCATAGTCCAGAGGTTCGGATGGCTAAGCGGCTGGACGAGACGGAGCTGAAGCAGTCTGTACATACATCTTCTTGGATAGCCAAATAATAGGTCACTGATGCTCTGTGGAAACAAACAGTGTAAGCAAAGAACTAGACGGAATACTGCAGAAGCGCAGATAGAGCAGACACAGAACCGGGACTAGCAACAGTAGATACTCGTTCCTACGGCGCCCTCCCTATGGCGGAGGGGCCAGAAATAGCAAACAGTGCGCTAGCATTAGTTAATTGACATTTTCAAAAAATGCGCACTGCTTCTTTAAGAGACTGGGAGCACGCGCGCGCACCCTGAGCACTCTCCCGGGGGACCTGCTGACAGCACGCCAGGAAGCATAAGAGAGAGAGAGGCAGCAGCAGGACAGCTTGGGACAGGCAGAGAGCGGAGATCCGGACGGGGACCCCGCAGAGGTACAGCACTGGCATCGGGAAACACGGGGCCAGGACCGGGAGCGGGGCCAGAACCGGGTGCAACACAATGTTAGTTTGTTTACTATGTAACCGTTTCTGATGTACAGCACAATGCAATTAATGGTGCTATATAAATAAATAAATAAATAAATAATAATAATATTAATTTGGTCCTGTAGGTGGCACAACAACATTTTTAACACATCCAATGTGGAACTTATTATTATTCAAAGATCTATTAATTAAATAATATTTTTTATGGGACAACCTCTTTAAGGGTCTTACAGCCAATTCAACATGGATTTTCAAAGTCAATATATCAGCATAACCAGGTCTAATATATCTATTTAATTATGTATGCAGTTTGTGTTATGTATCAAATAGAACAGCTTTTATTACAAAAAAAATTAGTTTGTTTTTACAATTGACAAATGAATGCAGTTTATTCTAAGTTTAACATATGAACGTATATGTGTCTGTACACGTCTACAACGTCTGGAGGAAAGAAGGTTTAATCATAATCACAGACACGGATTCTTTACTGTAAGAGCAGTGAGACTATGGAACTCTCTGCCGTCTAATATTTTAATGAGTGATTCCCTACTAAAATTTAAGAAGTGACTGGATGCCTTTCTTGAAAAGTATAATATTACAGGCTATATTCACTAGTTTCCTAGATATTGCGTTGATCCAGGGAGCTAGTCTGATTGCCGTATGTGGAGTTGGGAAGGAATTTTTTTCCCCAATGTGAAGTTTAGGCAGTGGTTCCACGATCCGGAACCACAGCGCTTTGGACGGAGCGGAAAGTCCGCTCCGCCCAAAGCCCCGCCCCCTAGTGAACGCGCGGTCAATCCGGATGTGTTCATGGAACACATCCGGAACACATCCGGAATGACCGCAGGGCTACACAGGCCTGTGTTATTTCCCTTGCATCGACGCAGCGTCGCCGCAAGGGAAAAGGACATGCTGCGATCTAAAAAGACGCGCCGCATGTCCGTTAACGCAGGTCTGCCGCCTGCGTGTTTTTAAGCATAGTGGAGATGGGATTTCTTGAAATCCCCTCCACTATGCTGTAACATCTGGATGCTGCGTGTTTGACGCTGCGCCAGCGCACAACGTCAAACACGCAGCAATTACTGAAGAATTCCGGATCGTGGAAACACACCCTTACTGTTTGCCACTTTGTTTTTTTTTGCCTTCCTCTGGATCAACATGTTAGGGCAGGTTAGGATAGGATATGGATTGAACTAGATGGACTTAAAGTCTTCCTTCAACCTTAATAACTATGTTATGTTATGTTACAAGCAGCACCTTTTTTTATTATTTTTATTAACAACATGGATAATATGTGTTCTATGCTTTGGTGTGCACTTTCCATAAAATCACTGCTTTGATTTGAATCACCATCAATCATGTAACATAACAGGAAACCATGTTACCGTACTGCTTAATGGTGCATAATATGAGCCAGAAATGATCGATAGGCAACAGACAAACATGATATTTTATAACATGACTTCAAATGACTGAAAACATAACAGGAGCAATTTTTCCTGCTGCTACTGCGAGATTCTGAGACACGTTTCTCAAGAGTACAATTTGGCAGGCTATATTTATTATAGGAAATGGCATTAACATGCATTTGAACATTTGTTGAGCTTCCAAGATATGATTTTTGAGTCCATATGTTGCATAGAGAATTATTTATATTCACTGTGCATATCATTTTTTTAATGTGTTTTCCAACTCATAGACCTGTGATTGCTGTTAGCCAAAAAAATCATTTTATCAACAGCTATTAAAGAGAGAGTCCGTAATTTTTATAAAATTGCCTTGAAGTAGACGATTTGATAAAATACCCAATTAACTATTACTCTTGTGGTGAATCTTCTGCTTCGCCAGCAAGATCACGTCAGTGATCCTAATGGTTCTTATTTAGTTGTCCTGCATGGATTATGTGTCTATCATGCCAATCTGACCACTGCAGCCACTCACAAGCAACTATGCTTACAGTGACTAGCTGCCGTGTGTAACAAGTTTCTCTCAGTAATATGTTTCTATCAGTTAGAATTCCTTAAAATGACTTCAATATTTATTTGTAAAGGAATTACCAGACTTTGAGGGAAGTGTATATCTAAGGGATTCTCAAGTGGACAAATATTGGTGCAAAATCTAACTTTTTTTTTTATACTTGATTTGATTTGTTTCTGCTATAGGTAGTTTTAGTACTAATAACACTAACAATCCCGGTTTATGATCATTCATATGCTGAAGGAGGAGTTCTATCATGACCTGAGCTGATGCTTTCATCTGGCCGTTATACTAACTTTTTTTTTCTCAGTCTTTCATTGCACTGATTACCTGTTTAATGCAGAATGAATTTCAAAACTTTTCCACTAGTCTACTTAGATCTTCATGATGCTGCACCAACATACGTTTTGTCTCATTGTTTACAACCCTCTTGTACTCTTTGCTTAGCCAATGACCTATTTGGGCAGCAGGGTGGCTCAGTGGTTATCACTGCTGCTTTGCAGGACTATGGTTCTGGTTTGAAATCCCACCAAGGACAACATCTGAAAAGAGTTTGCATGTTCTCCCTATGTTTGCTATGTACTCCGGTTTCCTCCCACACTCTAAAGACATACTGATAGGGAATGTAGATTGTGAGCCCCAATGGGGACAGCTATGCTAATGTCTGTAAAGTGCTCTGAAATTAATGGCACTATATAAGGCTATGGTTCCACGACCATAATTTCTCTCATTCGAGAAAATCTGTCCGATTATAGTAATCAGGTTCTAATCCGATTTTCTTGAATCAGGAGATGAACAAGAAAATTCTCTATCTTCTCCATTCTGCCAGGACGTGAAAATCGGACCACACTCAGATGTCATCTCAGTGCTTTCTGATTGTTTTGACGGACCCATTGACTTACTTGGCCAAGTGTAATCCGATTTACAAATGCAAATCATGTTTGCTGTGATAATTTCTTTGGACAGACTATGTCCGAGAAAAAAATCAGAAATGTGTATGGACCATAGCATAACATTGGTCTGATTCAATGTTTTGTTAGATTTCACTCGGACTGAAAATACGGTCACCTGCAAGAGCCCTAAGTTAGTAAAATAAATAATAACTTCCATTCTATATTATTACATCCTCTCTTTCTTTATATTATATGATGTCTTCAATGATGCACCCCGTCCAAGACACCATTAGACATTCAGCTGTGTGTAGATGAGTTTATGGACTTTTTCAAGGGTCAGACATTGAATTATATGGTAGCCACGTTCCATGAGGCACTACCTGTAAGGCTCCATACTCAGCTTGTCTCTTTTAGGAGAACCAATATTTACCCCATATTGCACCAAGAGCATCACACTCAGCCAGTCAGTCTCTGTTCTACACTGATGAAGGGTCAACACTTCGAAAAAAGGCTGTCCATAGACAAAGTTTATTGCCAGGGCAAATTACCCTAGTCACATTGCACATCTTGTTAAAGAGTAGGACATTGACTTATAGGATATCCACCTCTCCTTGGTGGTACTTTTGCAAGATAGTCTCTTCTGTATTGCAAGAGTTAATTTGCAAACTTTTTTCCTATGAAGTATTGACTGTAAGATGCCATACTCAGCAGGTGTATATAAGGAAAAACAATAATTTCCTCACAATGCCTCAAAAGGCAAGCCAAAGTATAATCTAAAACAGTGGTCCCCAAATTTTCTAAACTTTGAGAGAGGTTCGTGAGCCACATCTCTCCCTGCTCACAGTAGTGGCAACCAAAGACCCCATTACGAGTATAACAATAACCAAAGCTTTTCCACAGAAATCACCCCAAAGCAGAATACCTAGATCCAGGGGTTCCTACAGTACCCGCATTTAGTATTCTCCCATCAAGCTCTCCTAACACAGTGTCGCATCCAGCTTTAGGCACCTTCTCTGACAGGTAGTATCATCCTATCTCCAGCCTACCATACTTAAATTATCTCTAAGCCCCTAAGACCAGTACATGTATATCCAGATCTGCTCTGCTATGCAGGGCTACTCACAAAATTCACCATTTTGAGATGTGCTCTTCATTGCTGTTGCCACACATCATGGGCCCGCGAGCGACATATGGCTCCCAAGCTACAGGTTGGGGATCACTGCTCTATAATATTAAGAGGCAAAACCCCCAAAATAGGCTGTCTGCAGATTCTTTTCTGCCATGACATTTATACTTTGTCATGTTATAAGTCCTGTTAAAGGACTGGACATTGACTTATAGGATATTGCCCTCTCTTTGGTGGTACTTTGTGGGGTAGTCACTTTTTTCTGCAAAAAGATCATTTTTATATTAAGAGTGCCTTGAAATCTCACTTTTTCAAGGAGGCCTAAGTCACATAACTGTGGTCCATGGCACATATAGCTCTGGCAAAAATTAAGAGACCACCACATCAAAACCCTGTCATGGGCAGCCCATTCTCCAGACCTGAACCCCATTGAAAACCTCTGTAATGTAATATAGAGGAAGATGGCTAGTCACAAGCCATCAAAGAAGAACTGCTTAAATTTTTGTGCCAGGAGCAGTGTGAAAGACTGGTGGCAAGCATGCCAAGACGCATGAAAGTTGTTTTTAAAAATCACAGTTATTCCGCAAAATATTGATTTCTGAACTTTTCGTGAGTTAAAACATTACAGGATTATGAACTTGTTTTCTTTGCATTATTTGAGGTCTGAAAGCACTGTTTTTTTTTTAATTTTGACCTTGTTTTTGTCAGAAAAAAACCCATTTTTTTCTGAAAATTCGGAGACATGTCAAAAGTTTATAGACTTAAAAAACAATTTACATTTTACTCAAAAATATACCTATAAAGAGAAAAATCGGACAAACTGAACATTTGAAAGTGGTCTCTTAATTTTTGCCAGAGCTGTATATACAAACTTAGTTGTGTTTTTTATGTGATATACGAACATAAAGTAGCATGTATTTGTGAAGTGTAAAGGAAATGATGCAGTTTTCTAAATATTTTAAAAAATAATATTCAACATTCTGTAGTGTGATACCCCTAAATAAAATCCTGAGTGACTAACTGCTTCCAAAATTCACATAATTAGCAAATTGAGTCCACTTGTGTGTAAATTCTTCTCAGTATACCTACAGCTGTTCTGTGCAGGCCCTCAGAGGTTTGTTTGAAAACATTAGGGATCAAACTGTATCATAAAAATCAAGGAACTCACCAGATAGGTCAGTGAAAAAGTTGTGGAGAAGAGTGAAGCAGGGTTAGGCTGTAAAAAAAAATCGAACAAGCTCTGAACATATCACAGAACACTTTTCAATCCATCATCCAAAAATGCAAGTGGTATGGCATAACTGCAAGCACACCAAGACATGGCTGTCCACCTAAACTGATATCCCAAGCAAGGAAAGCACTAATTAGAGATGCAGCCAAGAGGCTCATAGTCAATTTGGAGGAGCTGCAGAGATCCACAGCTCAGGTGGGGGAATCTCTCCACAGGACAACTATTAGTCATATAGTCCACAAATCTGGCCTTTATGGAAGAGTGGCAAGGAGAAAGCAATTTTTAAAGAAAGCCATAAGAAGTCACATTTGCAGTTTTCAAAAAAACAATGTAGGTGATACAGCTAGCATGTGGAAGAAGGTGCTCTTGTCAAATGAGACCCAAGGAGAACTTTTTGGGCTAAATACTAATTGCTATGTGTGGCAGAAAACTAACACTGTACATAACCCCGAAAACACCATTCCCACCGTTAGACATGAGGGTGGCAGCACCATGCTGTGGAAATGCTTTAGTTTAACAGGGACAAGGAAGCTGGTCAGGTTTGGTGGGATGATGGATGGAGCTAAATATAGGGCAATCCTGGCAGGGAGATACCTGTTAGAGGCTGCAAAAGACTTGAGACTGGGGCATAGGTTCATCTTCCAACAGAACAACAACCTTAAAAATACTGCTAGAGCTACAATGTAATGATATAGATCAAAGTATATGATTTATATGATTCAATGACCCAGTCAAAATCCAGACCTAAATCCCATTGAAATTTTGAGGCAAGACTTGAAAATTGCTGGTCCTACAACATTTCTTCTCGGGAGGATGGGGGGGCTGAATACAAATACATGTCACAATTTTCATATTTATATTTTTAAAACCATGTATCATTTCCTTTATGCTTCACAAATGCTTGCTACTTAGTGTTGGTGTCATGGGCTCGATCTGGTGATCTATGTGGTCGGTTTCTCTCTCTGTTGGACCACAGGCTGTGTGTCACGAGGTTACCGCAACAGAGAGGAGCCAGAAGACCGCAGCATTCGTTTTAATGGTGTTTATTTCTTTTCGCAGAACTGGGATTAATCGGCTATGTTGGAAACTCTGAACTCTTAGCTGAGTTCGGTTAGCCACTCCTTTCCACTTTATAATCTGGGTCCTGATTAAAATCCATGTCAGAGCTAGCATTTGCTGCATGGATTAGAAGGAGACGTGATCGTTTGAGAAGAAGTTTTGGAGGAGTTAACTGTGACTGTTGCGTGGTTTGTAAGTGTGGTAATTCCCTTCCCTCCTCTACTTTGGTTTTACCCCCGTCCTCCACTCCCCAGTGCATTCCTCTGTTGTACAGTCATGGCCAAAAGTTTTGAGAATGACACAAATATTATATTTTCACATGATCTGCTGCCCTCTGGTTTTTATGTGTGTTTGACAGATGTTTTTATCACAGACAGAAATATAGTAATTGCAAATATATGAGTAACAAAAGCTTATATTGACAGTTAGAATGAGATAATGCAGCAAGTCAATATTTGCAGTGTTGACCCTTCTTCTTCAGGACCTCTGCAATTCTCCCTGGCATGCTCTCAATCAACTTCTGGACCAAATCCTGACTGATAGCAGGCCATTCTTGCACAATCAATGCTTTCATTTTGTCAGAATTTTTAGGTTTTTGTTTGTCCACCTGTCTCTTGATGATTGACCACAAGTTCTCAATGGGATTAAGATCTAGGGAGTTTCCAGGCCATGGACCCAAAATCTCTATGTTTTGTTCCCTGAGCCATTTAGTTATCACCTTTGCTTTATGGCAAGGTGCTCCATCATGCTGGAAAAGGCATTGTTGATCGCCAAACTGCTCTTGGAGGGTTGGGAGAAGTTGCTCTTGGAGGACATTCTGGTACCATTCTTTATTCATGGCTGTGTTTTTAGGCAAGACTGTGAGAGAGCCAATTCCCTTGGCTGAGAAGCAACCCCACACATGAATGGTTTCAGGATGCTTAACAGTTGGCATGAGACAAGACTGGTGGTAGCGCTCACCTTGTCTTCTCCGAATGAGGCGTTTTCCTGATGTCCCAAACAATCGAAAAGGGGATTCATCAGAGAAAATAACTTTACCCCAGTCCTCAGCAGTCCACTGCCTGTACCTTTTGCAGAATATCAGTCTGTCCATGATGTTTTTTCTGGAGAGAAGTGGCTTCTTTGCTGCCCTCCTTGAGACCAGGCCTTGCTCCAAGAGTCTCTGCCTCACAGTGCGTGCAGATGCACTCACACCTGCCTGCTGCCATTCCTGAGCAAGCTCTGCACTGCTGGTAGCCCGATCCTGCAGCTGAAACACTTTTAAGAGACGGCCCTGGCGCTTGCTGGTCTTTCTTGGGTGCCCTGAAGCCTTTTTGGCAACAATGGAACCTCTCTCCTTGAAGTTCTTGATGATGTGATAGATTGTTGACTGAGGTGCAATCTTTCTAGCTGCGATACTCTTCCCTGTTAGGCCATTTTTGTGCATTGCAATGATGACTGCACGTGTTTCTTTAGAGATAACCATGGTTAACAGAAGAGAAACAAAATGTCACGCGGTCTTATGATATGTGTACGATGTCAGTAAACTATTCTTAAAAGAACAACACTCTATACAACATATAGATTAGCAACATCAGCATGTAAATATAGAATAGATTTACCTGACACGATATCCGTTGAACTCAGGATTAATCTTGAGGACTTGATACACTGTCACAGGAAAGAAGAGGACCGGGGTCTAACCTGACCCTAAACTGGGGTCCTAACTAATCCCTCACCTTGGAGGTACTGATAATGGTTCAGAGGTCCAAGTCTCCAGCCTAACCCTGTCTCCTATCAGTCCCTGAACCCTGTAATCAGTCCTAAGAAGGATTCTGATTACCACCAAAGGGATATGGGCTGATCTCTGCTAAATACACAGATTAGAAATATAAGACAGACTGGAGAAAACACAGACTTGCATACACACTCAAACACAGAAGGAACATAAATGATCTGGGATATTAAACTCTAAGCAAGGTGAGCTTAAAACAACTAATGAGCTCTTTAACTTAAGTCTATACAGATACAATCCTATCTGTGGTCTGCATGAAGAATTTCACTGGCAACTCCCAAAACAGACAACCAGAGATTTAAAGGAAACCAATCAACAAATAATTAATTGCAGCCGGGAGAAACTGCACCCAGTCCCAGAACTGAGCACAGACAGAATTAACTCCCTAACTGCCAAACACAAAGAAACAGCAACTCAGCTGTGAGAAATCAGAATGTGCAACCGCGATGATCTTCGTGGCGATGCACACATGACACAATGATGCCAAGCACCAGCCTCCTTTTAAAGTGTCCAGTGGTGTCATTCTTACTTAATCATGACAGATTGATCTCCAGCCATGTCCTCATCAACACCCACACCTGTGTTAATGGAGAAATCACTGAAAAGAGGTTAGCTGGTCCTTTTAAGGCAGGGCTGCAATGATGTTGAAATGTGTTTTGGGGGATAAAGTTCATTTTCTAGCCAAATATTGACTTTGCAAGTAATTGCTGTTAAGCGATCACTCTTTATACATTCTGGAGTATATGCAAATTGCCATTAGAAAAAGTGAAGCAGTAGACTTTGTAAAAATTAATATTTGTGTCATTCTCAAAACTTTTGGCCTTGACTGTATGTGAGTGAATATTTGTATGCTTGCTGTTTTCAGTTACCCTTGCTTGTGTAGCTTTGTTTGTTGGGTTGGTGTACTGTGGTGCACAGTAGCACCCCTGTTCCCTAAGTGGGGGAAGAGAACAAACAGAGGGCTAACTCAATAGATAAGGCAAGGGTGGCGGCCCTAGCATCTTCACCTTCAGAAGTATCCCGAGGAATAGAGCGAGCTAGGGCGCCCCTAGTGGTAGGGAAAGGGACGGAACCCCTGGTCCCGGGTCACCCAACAGCTGAGTCATGACACTGTGTTGTCTTGGTCCAACTGCTGATAATGCTCTTGACTTTCGTTTGCTTTGCTGTTGTGCTTCTGTGCAGGTGTTCTCATTTCCTCATTTGGTTTGTGCTGTCACTTATTGAGAGGGGCTATTTATACACTCCTGCACATGCAGTATTTGCTGGCTATATTCCAAGTTAGATGGATGTTTGGAGTCTCAGCTCCCCAGCTAAGGATTATCTTGCTTATCTTGTTTTCTTTATTTCTTCTTCTGCAGTTTGTTTGTATAGGCACTGTCACACTTAGCGATTGCACCAGCGATCACGACAACGACACGACCTGGCGAGATCGTTGGTGCGATCGCTATGTGGTCGCTAGTTAGCTTCCAAACACAAAGATCTCATCAGAGATCAGCGATCTGTATAACGACCTCTGCGGTCGTTGGGAAAACCTAGTCCCGCCTACGACGCTGGTAAAGTCGTTCATAAAGGGTGTCACACTCAGCGATTCAGGCTCACCAGCTGGACACCAACGACCAAAAAACGGCTCAGAACGTTCATAAGCGATCAGCGACATCGCAGCAGGGGCCACATCGCCGCTACATGTCACACACAGCTAAGTCGCTAACGAGATCACTACTGCATCATAAAATCGGTGACGCAGTAGCGATCTCGTTAGCGATCTCGCTTAGTGTGACTACCTTATGTTCCCCTTCCCAGCACTCATCCCATTTTTTTCCATTTAGGGTCTGGGGATTCCCACATATACCAAAGTTCTTTTTGGGTTCCTTTTCTCTTGTTTCATCTTTCATGCATGACTGTATGAACACGTCCTTAGCCCTTTGCCTCATTGTCTGTGTGCTCTATTTTTTGTTGCTTTTTGGGGGGGTTACAGTCTGTGTATAGTTGAGGGTGCAGTTATGGACACTCAGAGTCAACTAACGATGAGTTGGGATGCCATTGTGTAATTTTACGGTGCCAACCTCTGCTGTCAGGGTCAAGTGAGGACTGTATGTAAAGGATCCTGTGGTGTGCAAATTAACCATCTCCCCTGGTGTGTTTATGGCTGTGCAAGCTTTAAGGCTCAGTCAACAGTTGGTATATCACATAAAATCCCAATAAATACATTTAAGTTTGTGGGCATAACGTGAAAAAATGTAGAAATTTTCACGCCTGCAGGAATTCAGCCATATATTGTCACGGGTTTACCTCAACAGAGAGGTGCCAGAAGACCGCAGCATCTGATTGCTCCTACTCCTGCACTGAAAAGAAGCACTTCACCTTCTTTTTAAATGGTGTTTATTTCTTTTGGCAGAACAGTGTTAATTGGACATGTTGGAAGTTCTGGGAGTCTGTGCTCTCAGCTGAGCTCGGTTAGCCACTCCTATCCCCTATATAATCTGGGTCCTTACTGAAACACATTGTCAGAGCTAGCTTATGCTGCATGGCTTGGAGGAGAGGTGTTTATATGGAAGGAGTTTGGACAAGTTATTTGTGACTGTTGCGTGTGATAATTCCCTTTACTTCTCTTACTTTTTTTCCCTGTCCTCCACTCCCCTGTTCTATGTGAGTGAATATCTGTATGCCTGCTATTTTCAGTTACCTTTGTTCACGTTGCCTTGTTGGGTTGGTGTACTGCGGTGCACGGCAGCGCCCCTCTTCCTTGGGTGGGGAAAGAGAACACACAGAGGGCTGATTCAGGAGATAAGGTGAAGGTGGCGACCCTCACATCTTCATCTTCAGAAATATCCAGGGGAATTGGACGAGCTAGGGCGCCCCCTAGTTTTAGGAACAGGGAAGGAGCCCCTGGTCTCAGGTCACATGACAGCTGAGTTATGACATATACAGTCAGGGCCAGAAATATTTGGACAGTGACACAATTTTTGCGAGTTGGGCTCTGCATGCCACCACATTGGATTTGAAATGAAACCTCTACAACAGAATTCAAGTGCAGATTGTAACGTTTAATTTGAAGGGTTGAACAAAAATATGTGTTAGAAAATGTAGGAATTGTACACATTTCTTTACAAACACTCCACATTTTAGGAGGTCAAAAGTAATTGGACAAATAAACATAACCCAAACAAAATATTTTTATTTTCAATATTTTGTGGCGAATCCTTTGGAGGCAATCACTGCCTTAAGTCTGGAACCCATGGACATCACCAAACGCTGGGTTTCCTCCTTCTTAATGCTTTGCCAGGCCTTTACAGCCGCAGCCTTCAGGTCTTGCTTGTTTGTGGGTCTTTCCCTCTTAAGTCTGGATTTCAGCAAGTGAAATGCATGCTCAATTGGGTTAAGATCTGGTGATTGACTTGGCCATTGAAGAATGTTCCACTTTTTTGCACTCATGAACTCATGTGTAGCTTTGGCTGTATGCTTGGGGTCATTATCCATCTGTACTATGAAGCACCGTCCAATCAAGTTTGCAGCATTTGGCTGAATCTGGGCTGAAAGTATATCACGGTACACTTCAGAATTCATCCGGCTACTCTTGTCTGCTGTTATGTCATCAATAAACACAAGTGACCCAGTGCCATTGAAAGCCATGCATGCCCATGCCATCACGTTGCCTCCACTGTTTTGATTTGGTAGCTGAGGAGAGCAGGCAAAAAAGGAAATACACCAGAGCAGTTGGAAACTATGAGATTGCAGTACCCTGACTAACCACCACAACTAGAGGCAGCCGTGGAGCGTTCCTACGTTGGTCCTAGACGCCTCGTCACAGCCTGAGAAACTAACTACACCTAAAGATAGAAAGAGGAAAGCTATCTGCCCCGGAGCAGATCCCCAAAGAACATAGAAAGCCCCCAAACATGTAATGGCGGTTAGACAAGAAGAAATACTGACACAGACAGAAAATAGTATGAGCAAACGTTGGGGCCCAAACTTACTAAATAGAAAAGGATAGGAAGGGCACTTACTGCAATCCCAAAAAACCCTGAAAAGCACCAACTCTACTAATTTCAAAAACACCTGAGATCACACGACCTCTACCACCTAAATTAGTTCTCTGGTGTAACCAAAATCAAAACAGCAGCCACTGAAAAAACTGGAAAAAGCAAATGTACAAACATCAGTGGCTGAACTGAACTGAGAGGGCAAAAGCCCCCAGAGGGGACCCTGAAGGCCCCCACAGAAGTGCAGGACAAAATGCAAAAATCAAGCACAAAAACAAAAAGAAGAAAATGTCTTATCTGTTAGCAGGAGATTCAGACACGACACAGCAGGCTGCCAAGGAAACAGGAATCAAGGATTGAGACCAGAACAATTGATCACCGGCAACCCTGATGGGAAGGTGACTCCCTTATATAAGACCAGTCAGTAACACCTGATTCCCAATCCTCACAATCTTCACTGGACAGTCCAGTACCGTTTGTAACCACCAGAGGGAGCTTCTGCTCAGAACTCATTTCCAGCCTATTCACAACACTCCACCATGTTTTACAGAGGATGTGGTGTGCCTTGGATCATGTGCCGTTCCCTTTCTTCTCCAAACTTTTGGCTTCCCATCATTCTGGTACAGGTTGATCTTTGTCTCATCTGTCCATAGAATACTTTTCCAGAACTGACCTGGCTTCTGGAGGTGTTTTTCAGCAAATTTAACTCTGGCCTGTCTATTTTTGGAATTGATGAATGGTTTGCATCTAGATGTGAACCCTTTGTATTTACTTTCATGAAGTCTTCTCTTTACTGTTGACTTAGAGACAGATACACCTACTTCACTGAGAGTGTTCTGGACTTCAGTTGATGTTGTGAACGGGTTCTTCTTCACCAAAGAAAGTATGCGGCGATCATCCACCACTGTTGTCTTCCGTGGGCTCCCAGGTCTTTTTGGATTGATGAGTTCACCAGTGCTTTCTTTCTTTCTCTGGATGTACCAAATTGTAGATTTTGCCACTTCTAATGTTGTAGCAATTTCTTGGATGTTTTTTTTTCTGTTCTTGCAGCTTAAGGATGGCTTGTTTCACCTGCATGGAGAGCTCCTGTGACCGCATGTTTCCTTCACAGCAAAACCTTCCAAATGCAAACACCACACCTCAAATCAACTCCGGCCCTTTCATCTGCTTAATTGAGAATGACATAACAAAAGGATTGCCCATACCTGTCCATGAAATAGCCTTGGAGTCATTTGTCCAATTACTTTTGGTCCCTTTAAAAACAGGGTGGCACATGTTAAGGAGCTGAAACTCCTAAACCCTTCATCCAATTTTAATGTAGATACCCTCAAATGAAAGCTGAAAGTCTGGACTTCAACTGCATCTGAATTGTTTTGTTTCAAATTCATTGTGGTAATGTCTAGAACCAAAATTAGATAAATGTTGTCTCTGTCCAAATATATATGGACCTAACTGTATGTTTAAGTCTGAAACGCTGGGCTTTTTAGAGAAAATCATAGTTTAATAGCCGTCAAGCACTGGGTTGCGCTGAAGACTAGGCGATCAGGCGGGTCCCCTGAGGCTTCTCCCCTCACCATGCCCTGGATTGACAGGTTTCTGCTGAGCTTGGCAGCTATAAAACTATGTTTTTCTCTGAAGCGCCACAGAGTTTCAGAGTTAAAAATATATGGCTGGAATCCTGCAGCAACTTCCTCATACATGCTGACTGTGGATTGGACAGCATGTATCCTCTGTTAGGTTCTCTTTAAGCTGGTTACAAAATTGTTCACTCCATCATTTTCTCGAAAAGTAATGAATGTCACTTTGTTCTGCACTTTTTATCTGGGTAATCAGCATATGCAGAATTATTTCCAATTTCCATAACAACTAAATGGGCTGGTTTCCTAACAAGAAAGCAACATGTCCCTATTGGGTCACTCCTTCAATGCTACTTTAAAGCCTTTATTATGGGCAGAAGCCTCTTTGCTTTTATTTGATCATTTGTATGGCTAATTATAAAAATTATAATTTATTGAAAACATTCTTAACTGCTAAGTTGCCACAAATCATTAAGGAATTTGTGGCAGCTCTGAGTCTGCTGAGTTTTAAATGTTGTTTTTTCCTTTGGTCCAGCAAGAGTTAATGTCAGTCTCTTGCTGGCAGTTTCTTTTAGGCTGTTCAGCTGATGTTGGTTGGTAACCACTCCCACCTCCCTTTAAATAGTTACATGAACCATCAGCTGATCGTCGGTTATATTGTTTTCTTTATGCAGACCAGCTAGGTGTGTGGAGCTCTCCTGTGATTGTGCTATTGTGGCTGTTGGAGTTCTGTTATCCTGGTGTTGATAACTTTGCTGCTGTGGAGCTTAGCAGCACATTCTGAGCTGAGTAGTATCCTTTTTGGCTGCCCCTTGTTTGTCTCTATCCCTGTGTAATATCTGCAGTGGTGAGGCTAGCATCCTTCCCTGCCAGTGCACTAGCCTGGTTTTGCAGAGGTGACTGTCAGGGACTAGGCACATGACATCAGCGGTGGGTGGGAAGGACCCACATGGGGCATTAGAGAAGCTGATGGACAGGCACAGTTTTGTGTCAGGAGGTGTTCCATCCCCCACTCCTGACCATTAGGGCCTTTCTCTCCTTTTTCCATCCCGTTGTACTTATATGCTGGACATACCAGTGTTTGATAGTGACATAAGTGTTAGGACTGGTGAGGTGGATTCACTAAGCTGCAGGTCAAGGTGAACTCATGAACCAAAGTAAGGGCCCCGTCACACCTAGCAACACACCAGCGATGCCGACAACGATATGCACTTGTCAAGATCGCTGGTGTGTCACTACATGATCGCTGGTGAGCTGGCAAACAGGCAGCTCAGGCAGCGATCAGGACAGCGACACTGCGGGTAACGTCGCTTAGTTACCCGCAGTGTACATTGGATACCAGTCCGCTGGTGCAGGGAGCTGGTAACCAAGGTCCACATCGGGTTTCCAGGAGCTGCGCGGTGCCTTGGTTACCAGCTTCCCTGCAGCAGCACGCTGGTATCCGCCCGGCGCCTGGAAACCCGATGTGTACCTTGGTTACCAGCTGATCGCTGGTCTCCTGCCTGCCACACGCAGTGATGCGTGCAGGCCAGCGGGAGACCAACAATCAAAAAAATGTTGTGTCACAAAACTAGTGACTCAGCAGCGATCTCAATAGCGAGATCGCTGTGTGTGACTGGGGCTTAAGGTGAGTGCACAGTGGGCCGAACTTGCCGGATGTAATTTGGAGCAATGAGAATCAGAACAACGGGTAAGCTGGACAGAATTGCAGCAGTGTAATGTCAGCAAGTCCAGAGGAGAGTTTGTTATGCTTACTGCAGACAAAGGGTTAATCGGCAAACAAATGGATACCATTGACAGCAAAGATAATGAGTCACAGTTGATTAAAAAGAAAATACACTTGGATGCAGCAGCATTTATAGTGTGAACAATTTCAAAAGAGGAGTTTTTTATGCTTACAACAGAAGAGTTAATGAACATGTCTGGGCCAGGAAGTAGATGCAGGTTTCAAAACCACAGGAGTTTGCAGAGAAGAAAGTCAAGTGGGAAAACCGATGAGGCAACCTCAGAAGCACAAGGTAATGGAACACTAGCTTACTCAATACTCATGAGTGAGAGAACTGGCCTTAAAAGGCCTCGGGTGATGACATCACTGGAGTTTGCAGCCTGTGAAGCTGGGTATGGACCACATTAAAGGAAGACGACCATAGGAGAAGAGAGGAGGGGCTGGCACCAAGACAGGTGCATAACCCTAAGGAATGACTGTTCTTACATTTTGCATTTTGAAACTCTATTTTCCATCAAGTTTCTGTTGATATTTAGTCAGGCCTGCAGGATATTCAGTCCGATAAGTAGAGAAAGCCTATAATGATTATTAAAACAATGGTAATGTAGTAGCTTTTTTCCAATCTAGGGACAAAAACTATATAGTATTGCCCATAGTGACAGGATAATAATGACTGGAAGAAAAGAACTTTGAGATTTAAAAATGATATAAATAATGCATAAGATATAAAAGCTTGTGGGATGTGCATTTGTCTTATGTCTAAAATATGCATGAGATGAAAAAACAATAGTCTTTATAATCCTTGAATTATCACAATTCTACAGAGGTTTTTCCCCTTAATAATGAGGCCATATTTACATGTAGCATAAATTGCTTTTTTCCCAGCTGTGTTTTTTGTGCAGAAAACCTGTGTTTAACAGTTCACATAAAGTAGATATGATTTCATGAAAGCTCAGTGCTCACTGTGCATTTAAAGGCACTGTTCAACTGTGTTTTTTTGGCGCGCTTTTCCCTTTAGGCTTCGATGGGGAGCTTGAAAAATTGCTTGTAAAAAAAATGCTGTTGACATTTGAAGTGCAGGCACAGCATGCAAAAAAAATCAGCTAAAATGTAATAAGCAGACCAGATTGCTTATGCGTATTTTAGTGCAGTCATCTGCAGAAAAAAACCTTTGGAAGAGAAGCAACATATTTGTATATGGGAATACAGCCTTAGGCCGGCGTCACACTAGCGAGTTTGATGCGAGTTAGTCGCACGACTTACTCGCATCAACACCCGGCACGGCTGCCCGCTCTTGGACCAGAGTGTGCGGCTGCATGTATTTCTATGCCGCCGCGCACTCTGGTCCGAGAGCGGGCAGCCGTGCCGGGTGTTGATGCGAGTAAGTCGTGCGACTAACTCGCATCAAACTCGCTAGTGTGACGCCAGCCTTATGGGTTTGGCATTTTAATCCCTGGGCCATTTTTCATTTTTGCGTTTTCGTTTTTTGTTCCCCTTCTTTTTTATTTTTCTGTCAAAATGGTCAACTGATGGCTTGTTTTTTTGTGGAAAAAGTTGTACTTTTGAACGACACCATTGGTTTTAACATAACGTGTACTGAAAAATGGGAAAAAAAATTCAGAGTGTGGTGAAATTGCAAAAAAGTGCAATTACACGCTTTTTTTTTTTTATCATGTTCACTAAATGCTAAAACTGACCTGTCATGATTTTCCAGGTCATTACAAGTTCATAGAGACCAATCATGTCTAGGCTTTTTTTATTTAAGTGGTGAAAAAAAATCCAAACTTTGGTAAAATAAAAAAGGCTCCATATTCCGAGATCCACAGTATCTCCTTTTTTCGTGATTTGGGGCTGGGTGAGAGCTTATTTTTGTGCGCTGAGCTGATGTTTTTACTGATGCCATTTTGGTGCAGATACGATCTTTTGATCGCCCGTTATTGCATTTTATTGCAATGTAGCGGCAACCAAAAAAAAAAACGTAATTCTGGCGTTTTAATTTTTTTTCTCATTATGCCATTTACTGATGAGGTTACTTTTTTTATATTGCTAGATCGGGCGATTCTGAACGTGGCGATACCAAATATGTGTATGTTTGATTTTTTTTATTGTTTTATTTTGAATGGGGTGAAACCGGTTGATTTAAACTTTTTAAAAACATTTTTTTACTTTTTGCATGCTTCAATAGTCTCCATGGGAGACTAGAAGCTGCAGTTGTCCGATCGTCTCTGCTACATATAGGTGATGATCAGATCGCCTGTATGTAGCAGAAATGCTCAATTGCTATGAGCACCAACCACGAGGCGGTGCTCACAGCAATCTAGCTATGACAGCCATAGAGGTCTGCTAGCGAACTCTGGTTGTCATGCCAAAGGATCGGTGACCCGTGTTCACATGACAGGGTCACCGATAGGCGTGATTTCCGGCGCGCTTGCCGGAAGCGCGAGTTAAATACCGCTATCAGAGATTGACAGCTGCATTTAACGGGTTAACAGCCAAGAGTGGATCGCGATTCCACCCGCGGCCGTTAGAGGCACATGTCAGCTGTTCAAAACAGCTGACATGTTCCGGGAAAGATGTGGTCTCAGTGCTAGAGCTCATATCAAAGGGAGGGATTCCGACGTTGGCGTACTATTACGCCCAACGTCAGAAAGGGGTTAAAGCTCTGACTTTGGAATTAATAAAGAATAAATTAGGGAACAATAGGTAGCAAACTCCTAATTTTAATGATGGCGTTGGATTAGGTATCTTCTATCCTTCAAATATGACTGATTATGCTTTCCAAAATGGTTCCATCATGACAAATATCCATGCTTACTCTGCAACCCTGTCATACAATGTCCTACTCTTCACTGGGCACTTGAATGGTAGCTTTGTGATTGCTGTGCTTTGTGCATTCAAAACCAATGTAAATGCAAAACATATTACATTAAAACCACAAAGCAGCAGGGAGGTGGAAAGGAATATAAAATGTTATTGATCAGACAAATTTTGACTTAGCCTAGACTCACTGGAAGATAGGTTTCTTTCATATTATCATGCTGATATTATATTGCACGCAAAAAGACCCATTCTGCTCCTTCAGACCCTGATTATGTTATTTCAATATTTCTGTAATAACTACCATATAAACTAAAAGCCCCAAGTCATAATCAGCCTTACTTTTAATGTCCTTTTCATGTTAATACATGTATTTAAATGACTATATATAAGTGCATTACAAAGTAATGATCCAAGGAGTATTTGCAAGTGACTCTTTCAATTAAATGATGATTTAAAGAGCAAGTCATGGAACCCACTATTAACACAATGATAACGATCATGATAATTCATGCTCAGTGATCAGTGTTAGTGGCTACTTTTATTGTTTGATCTGCAGTTTGCTACACTATGTGAACTAATGTTATTCAAATTGGGTAAGAAGTCTCCAAATTCTGATTCAGATGTTTTTTTAGTTCTCTGTTTTCAGTAAAAGTATATCAAGCAGGCAATTATCTTTGGGAGAAATAACTGAGGCTGAGAGCTCTTAGAAAAGTGCACCTACAAGTTGAGAAAAATGAGGAGTGTGCTGAAAAAGTTTGCAAAGTTCAGAGGTTGCTTATAAACAGCTTTTTATTGTGGCAAAACTTCCATTAAGGCTCTAAAATCTCAGTGAGTGACTGCGATTTAGAGTTTTTGTTTGCATTTTCATTTTTTCTGCATCTTCTGTATATTGTGTGCCCATTGTACAGAAGAATGGATTTTTCCTTGCAAAAACATAGGTAATTTATCCAAAACTAAAAGAGATACATTCAATCAGATATTTTCTGGCTTTGATACTGCAAGGTGTATTATGTGTACCTGGTTTTGTACATTGACTTCTCCCCACTAGTTCCTCCTCCTCAGCTTCTAGTCAGACTACAAATTTAAGGCCGGGATCACACATGCGAGGAAACCGTCCGACGCTCGCATGTGAAATCCCAGCTCTGGCGCCGGCACTCGGGAGTGGAGTGCGCGGCTGCATATATTTCTATGCAGCCGCTCGCTCCACTCCCGAGTGCCGGCGCCAGAGCTGGGATTTCACATGCGAGCGTCGGATGATTTCCTTCCATGTGTGATCCCGGCCTAAATGTTTAAATAATCTGGACAAAGAATTACAGTTATAATGGTATGACCATATCTTTAAAGTTGTGCATTTCACTTACAGTTGAAACCAGAAGTTTATACACTAAATAAAAAGACACACATGCATGTTATTCTCAATATCTGACATGAATTCAGAATAAACCTTTCCCGTTTTAGGTCAATTAGAATTACCATAATTATTAATATTTGCCAAATGCCAGAATAATGAGAGAGAGAGAATGTTTTAAGGTATTTTTATTACTTACCGCAAAGTCAAAAGTTTACATACATTTCATTAGTATTTGGTACCATTGCCCTTAAACTGAATGATTTGGGTCAAACATTTGGGATATCCTTCCACAAGCTTCTCACAATAGTTGGTCAGAATTTGAACCCATTCCTCCTGACAAAACTGGTGTAACTGATCCAGGTTTGTAGGTCGCCTTGCTCGCACCGGCATTTTCAGCTTTTCCCATAAATTTTCATTAGGATTGAGATCAGGGCTTTGTGATGGCCACTCCAAAATATTGATTTTGTTATCGTTAAGCCAATTTGTTACCATTTTGGCAGTGTCATTGCCCATTTGGAAGACCAATTTCCGCCCAAGCTTTATGTTCAATCTATTTTATTAATCATTTTACAAACAAAGAATATATTATATGAAAAGTGATAATATATAGAATCATAGAAAATATCTTGTATTCAAAATGAGAATACAACCTTTTAACAGTAAGTCAAACATGCCATGGTAGACAATAACAGTAACCATATGGCGAACGCCAACAAGGTATTCAAGAAAGGAAGTATCCTCTATATTATGCAGAGGAAAGACATAGGATAAGAAAAAGAGGGAAAGAAAGACAAAGGAAGAGGGAAGAAAAAAAAGGGTTATGGATAAAGGGGTCCTTAAAATCATATATACAGTGGGTTCGGAAATTTTTCAGACCCTTTTAAACTTTTCACTCTTTGTTTCATTGCAGCCATTTGGTAAATGCAAAAAAGTTATTTTTTTTTCTCATTAATGTGCACTCTGCACCCGATCTTGCAAATTTATTAAAAAAGAAAAACTGAAATATCACATAGTTATAAGTATTCAGACCCTTTGCTCAGACACTCATATTTAAGTCACATGCTGTCCATTTCCTTGTGATCCTCCTTGAGATGGTTCTACTCCTACATTAGAGTCCATCTGTGTTTAATTAAACTGATAGGACTTGATTTGTAAAGGCACACACCTGTCTATATAAGACCTCATAACTCACAGTGCATGTCAGACCAAATGAGATTTATGAGGTCAACGGAACTGGCCAAGGAGCTCAGAGACAGAATTGTGGCAAGGCACAGATCTGGCCAAAGTTACAGAAGAATTTCTGAAGTACTCAAGGTTCCTAAGAGCACAATGGCCTCCATGATCCTTAAATGGAAGAAGTTTGGGACCACCAGAAGTCTTCCTAGACCTGGCTGTCCAGCCAAACTGAGAAATAGTGGGAGAAGAGTCTTGGTGAGAGAGGTAAAGAAGAACCCCAAGATCACTGTAGCTGAGCTCCACAGATGCAGAAGGGAGATTAAAGAAAGTTCCACAAAGTCAACTATCACTGCAGCCTTCCACCAGTCGGGCCTTTATGGCAGAGTGGCCCGTTGAAAGCCTCTCCTCAGTGCCAAACATATGAAAGGCCACATAGAGTTTGCTAAAAAAACACATAAAGGACTTCCAGACTACGAGAAGTAAGAATCTCTGGTCTGATGAGACGAAGATAGAACTTTTTGGCGATAATTCTAATTCGATGTGTGGAGAAAACCAGGCACTGCTCATCACCTGGCCAATACAATCCCAACAGTGAAATGTGGTGGCAGCATGATGCAATGGGGGTGTTTTTCAGCTGCAGGGACAGGACGACTGCTTGCAATAGAAGTAAACATGAATGCGGCCAAGTACAGAGATATCTTTGATGAAAACCTCTTCCAGAGTGCTCTGGACCTCAGACTTGGCCAAAGGTTCACCTTCCAACAAGACAATGACCCTAAGCACGCAGGTAAAATAACAAGGGAGTGGCTTCAGAACAACTCTGTGACCATTCTTGACTGGCCCAACCAGAGCCCTGACCTAAACCCAATTGAGCATCTCTGGAGAGACCTGAAAATGGCTGTCCACCAACATTCACCATCCAACATGACGAAACTGGAGAGAATCTGCAAGGAAGAATGGCAGAGGATCCCCAAATTCAGGTGTGAAAAACTTGTTGCATTATTCCCAAGTAGACTCATGGCTGTACTAGCTCAAAAGGGTGCTTCTACTCAATACTGACCAAAGGGTCTGAATACTTATGACCATGTGATATTTCAGTTTTCTTTTTAATAAATTTGCAAAAATTTCTATATTTCTGTTTTTTTTCAGTAACGATGGGGTGCAGAGTGTACATTAATGAGAAAAAAATGAACTTTTTTGCATTTAGCAAATGGCTGCAATGAAACAAAGAGTGAAAAATTTAAAGGGGTCTGAATACTTTCCGAACTCACTGTATATTAATGTGCAAATTCTTATGTAACTAAAAAAGTCCCGTTTCCGCCCAAGCTTAACTTCCTGGCTGATGTCTTGAGATGTTGCTGCAGTATTGCCACATAATCTTCTTTTCTCATGATGCCATCTATTTTGTGAAGTGCACCAGTCCTTTCTGCAGCAAAAAAACAACATGATGCTGCCACCCCTATGTTTCACAGTTGGGATGGTGTTCTTAGGCTTCCAAACTTCTCTCTTTTGACTCCAAATGTAATGATGGTGATTATGCCCAAAAAGTTAAATTTTAGTTTCATCAGACCACAGGACATGTCTCCAAAAAGTAAGGTGTTTGTTCCTGTGTGCATTTGCAAAAATTTATCTGGCTTTTTTATTTTTCTTTTGGAGTAAAAGCTTCTTCCTGGCAGAGTGGCTTTCAGCCCATGTTGATACAGTACTCGTTTCACTGTGGATATTGACACAATCTTACCCGCTTCCGCCATCATCTTCATATGCTTTTGTCCTTGGTTTGATATGCACATGTTGGACCAAAGCGCTTTCATCTTAGGGACACAGAACCCATCTCCTCCCTGAGCGGTATGATGGCTGGACATTCCCATCTTGTTTGTACTTGCGTATCATTTTTTGTACAGATGAATGAGGCACCTTCAGGTATTTTTAAATTGTACCCAAGGATGAGTCAGACTTGTGCAAGTCCACAATTCTCTTCCTGATATCTTGGCTGATTTCTTGAGAACTTCCCATGATGCTACACAAAGAAGCAGTGAGTTTCAGATGTGCTTTAAAATACATCCACAGGTGTGTCTCTAATTAACTCATATGTTGCCAAAAAACAGAAACTTCCAAACACATGACATCATCATACATCATATGGGCAGTCCAGAATTGTTTGAAGGCATATTAACCCCTTAATGACCAAGCCATTTTGTAGGTTAAAGACCAGGCCAATTTTTACAATTCTGACCACTGTCTCTTTATGAGGTTATAACTCTGGAACGCTTCTACGGATCTTGGCGATTCTGAGATTGTTTTCTCGTGACATATTGTACTTCATGATAGTGTTAAAATTTCTTCAATATAACTTGCGTTTTTTTTATGAAAAAAAATGGAAATATGGCAAAAATTTAGAAAATTTTGCAATTTTCAAACTTTTAATTTTTATGCCATTAAATCAGAGAGATATGTCACAAAAATTAGTTAATAAATAACATTTCCCACATGTCTACTTTACATCAGCACAATTTTGGAACCAAAATTTTTTTTTGTTACGAAGTTATAAGTGTTAAAAGTTGACCAGCAATTTCTCATTTTTCCAACAAAATTTACAAAACCATTTTTTTAGGGACCACCTCACATTTGAAGTGAATTTGAGGGGTCAATATGACAGAAAATACCCAAAAGTGACACCATTCTAAAAACTGCACCCCTCAATGTGTTCAAAGCCACATTCAAGAAGTTTATTAACCCTTTAGGTACTTCACAAGAATTGAAGCAATGTGGAAGGAAAAAATGAACATTTAACTTTTTTTCCCAAAATTTTCTTTCGACACAATTTTTTTAAATTTTGTCAAGGGTATCAGGAGAAAATGAACCACAATATTTGTTGTACAATTTCTCCAGAGTACACCGATATACCATGTGTGGGGGTAAACCACTATTTGGGCGCATGGCAGAGCTCGGAATGGAAGCAGCGCCATTTGACTTTTTTGGCTGGAATTGAGATTGGACGCCATGTCGCATTTGGAGAGTCCCTGTGTGCCTAAACAGTGGAAACCCCCCACAAGTGACCCCATTTTGGAAACTGGACCCCTCAAGGAACTCATCTAAATGTGTTGTGAGAGCTTTTAACCCCCAAGGGCTTCACAGAAGGTTATAACGTAGAGCCGTAAAATTAAAAAATCATATTTTTTCCACAAAAATGATCTTTTCATCCCAATTATTATTTTCCAAAGGATAAAAGGACCCCAAAAGTTATTGGGCAATTAGTCCTGAGTACGCTGATACCCCATATGTGGGGGTAAACCACTATTTGGGCGCATGGCAGAGCTCGGAAGGGAAGCAGCGCCATTTGACTTTTTTGGCTGGAATTGAGATTGGACGCCATGTCGCATTTGGAGAGTCCCTGTGTGCCTAAACAGTGGAAACACCCACAAGTGACCCCATTTTGGAAACTAGACCCCCCAAGGAACTTATCTAAATGTGTTGTGAGAGCTTTTAACCCCCAAGCGCTTCACAGAAGGTTATAACGTAGAGCCGTAAATTAAAAAATCATATTTTTTTCCACAAAAATGATCTTTTCATCCCAATTTTTATTTTCCAAAGGATAAAAGGACCTCAAAATTTATTGTGCAATTAGTCCTGAGTACGCTGATACCCCATAGGTGGGGGTAAACCACTATTTGGGCGCATGGCAGAGCTCGGAAGGGAAGCAGCGCCATTTGACTTTTTTGGCTGGAATTGAGATTGGATGCCATGTCGTATTTGGAGAGTCCCTGTGTGCCTAAACAGTGGAAACCCCCCACAATGACCCCATTTTGGAAACTAGACCCCCCAAGGAACTTATCTAGATGTGTGGTGAGAGCTTTGAACCCCCAAGGGCTTCACAGAAGGTTATAACGTAGAGCAGTAAAATTAAAAAATCATATCTTTTCCACAAAAATGATCTTTCCACCCCCAATTGTTATTTTCCAAAGGGTAACAGGACCCCAAAAGTTATTGTGCAATTTGTCCTGAGTACGCTGATACCCCATATGTGGGGGGAAACCACTATTTTGACGCATGGCAGAGCTCGAAAGGGAAGTAGCGCCTTTTTCAAATGCAGACTTTGATGGAATGGTCTGTGGGTGTCATGTCACGTTTGGATAGCCCCTGATGTGCCTAAACAGTAGAAACCCCCCACAAGTGACTCCATTTTGGAAACTAGACCCCCCAAGGAACTTTTCTAGATGTGTGGTGAGCACTTTGAACCCCCAAGTGCTTCACAGAAGTTTATAACGTAGAGCCGTGAAAATAAAAAAATCATATTTTTTTCCACAAAAATAATCTTTTTGCCCCAAATTTTTATTTTTATAATGGTAACAGGAGAAATAGGACCCCAAAAGCTATTGTGCAATTTGTCCTGAGTACGCTGATATCCCATATGTGGGGGGGAACCACTATTTTGACGCATGGCAGAGCTCGAAAGGGAAGTAGCGCCTTTTTCAAATGCAGACTTTGATGGAATGGTCTGCGGGTGTCATGTCACGTTTGGATAGCCCCTGATGTGCCTAAACAGTAGAAACCCCCCACAAGTGACTCCATTTTGGAAACTAGACCCCCCAAGGAACTTTTCTAGATGTGTGGTGAGCACTTTGAACCCCCAAGTGCTTCACAGAAGTTTATAACGTAGAGCCGTGAAAATAAAAAAATCATATTTTTTTCCACAAAAATAATCTTTTTGCCCCAAATTTTTATTTTTATAATGGTAACAGGAGAAATAGGACCCCAAAAGCTATTGTGCAATTTGTCCTGAGTACGCTGATATCCCATATGTGGGGGGGAACCACTATTTTGACGCATGGCAGAGATCGGAAGGGAAGGAGCACCGTTTTTAAATGCAGACTTTGATGGAATGGTCTGCGGGTGTCATGTCGCGCTTGGAGAGCCCCTGATGTGCCTAAACAGTAGAAACCCCCCACAAATGACCCCATTTTGCAAACTAGACCCCCCAAGGAACTTATCTAGATGTGTGGTCAGCACTTTGAACCCCCAAGGGCTTCACAGAAGTTTATAACGTAGAGCCGTGAAAATAAAAAAAAATCATATTTTTTTCCACAAAAATGACCTTTTTGCCTCCAAATTTTTATTTTTATAAGGGTAACAGGAGAAATAGGACCCCAAAAGCTATTGTGCATTTTGTCCTGAGTACGCTGATACCCCATATGCGGGGGGGAACCACTGTGATCGCCTTACTGCGATCTTTGGGAGGCACAATGAACAAATCTACCAAAGGTGAAGAATTGGTTTTCTTTTTTACGCCGTTCCTCGTGCGATATTAGTGATTAGGCGACTTTATTCCTCGGATCGGTGCGATTACAGCGATACCAGATTTACACCCTTTTTTCATGTTTAGCTTCTGTCACACACTAAAAGATGCTTTTTTAAGGAATAATTTTTTGTAAGAATTTTTTGCATCGCCGTATTTTGAGAGCTATAATTTTTCCATATTTCGGCCGACAGAGTTATCTGTGGGCTTATTTTTTGTGGGACGAGCTGACGTATTTATTGGTACCATATTCGGGCACATAACGTTTTTTGATCGCTTCCTATTCCGATTTTTGTGGAAGCAGAATGAACAAAAACCAGCAATTCAGGAATTGTTTTTTTTTTATTTTTTTTTCCCCCGTTCCGCGTGTGGTAAAATTGATAAAGCAGCTTTATTCTTCGGGTCACTACGATTACAGCGATACCTCATTTATATATTTTTTTTTATGTTTTGGCGTTTTTTACACAATAAAGAATTTTATAGAAAAAATAATTATTTTTGCATCAGTTTATTCCGCGAGCTATAACTTTTTTATTTTTTCGCTGATGATGCTGTATAGCGGCTTGTTTTTTGCGGGACAAGATGAAGTTTTCAGCGGCACCATGATTATTTATATCTGACTTTTTGATCGCGTGTTATTGCACTTTTTCCAAGCGGTATAATGATACCGCTTGGAAAAAGTATAATTTACTACTTTTTTTTTTTTTTACGGCTTTCACTGAAGGGGTTAACTAGGGTTATGCTTTTATAGATGGGATTTTTACGGACATGGAGATACCTAACATGTGTATTTTTTTGTTTTTTATTTTTTTTATTACATAAAAATATGTATTTTTTAGGGGATTTTTTTAAAATTATTTTTTAATATTTTTTTTACAATTTTTTTTAAAAAATGATTTTTTTCAACTTGTCCCTTTATGGGACTTTCACTTTTTTACTTTTGATTGCAGTTACAATGCATTGCAATGCTCTGGCATTGCAATGCATTGCAACTATAGTGGAAGCTGCTGTGACATGATCACAGCAGCTTCCCGTAGCTAGATGACCCGGAGGTTGTCATGACAACCCCCAGGTCATCAAGACAGAGATCAGGCCCTGCGATTACATCGCTGGGACGCTGATCTGAGGCAGAGGGAGCACCCGACCCTCTGCCTCCCCCCCTGAGCTCTGCGATCGCGCTCGATCGCAGCAGTCAGGGGGTTAACAGCCAGGGGCGGTGGGGGCTCCGCTCCTGGCTGTCAGTGCAGGAAGCCTGGCCACTGCAGCGCCGGGCTCCTGCACTGATCGCGCTGGGGAAGCTGAAATTTCAGCTTCTCCTGCGCGATCGCTGCTGTGTTTGGTCAGTCAGATTGACTGACCAACCACAGCGCTGTGAGTGCGGGGACCGACGGCAAAGGTCCCCGCACCGCTTGCCGTGCCTGTCAGCTGTCTGTGACAGCTGTCGGCACTGATCTACCACTGCGTGTTTACACGCAGTGGTAGATCAAAGGCATGACGTGCAGAGTCCGTCCTGGTGCCGGAACTGGCACCTTGTCATGACGGACTCTGCACGTCATTGGACATTAAGGGGTTAATCTTAGTGTATGTAAACTTTTGACTTTGCAGTAAGTAATGAAAATGCCTTAAAACATTCTCTGTCATTATTCTGGCGTTTGGCAAATATGAATAATTATGGTAATCCTAATTGACCTAAAACAGGAAAATTGTATTCTGATTTCATGTGAGATATTGAGAAAAACATGCATATGTGTCTTTTTATAACTACTGGTTTCAGCTGTATATACAAGTCTAGGAATACATTTCACGTGTATACAATTAAATATTTGTTTATTAGCGATCAAGGGCAAGGTATTTGGCACCTAAACAGTTAATTTTAAAGCAATGTGGGCATTACCAGAAATATTGAAACAGTTTTCAGCTCTCATCTCTGGCAGTCAATGTGAGGTTGAGTGGCAGTACTGCAGGGATCAGCCTCTTTACAAACCCTTCTGGTAACTCTCTCATAGTGCTCAAGTTCTCCCAAAAATAGGAAGACATCTACATACAAAGGAAAAAAACACCCTTCCACTATAGCTTAGAACAGGTATGGTATGAAACAGTCTTAAGGCCTCTTTCACACATCAGTTTTTTGCCATCAGTCACAATCCGTCGTTTTTGAAAAAAAATGGATCCGGTGACTGATGCCGCAGGATCCGTTTTTTTCTCATAGACTTGTATTAGCGATGGATTGTGACAGATGGCTTCACGTTTCATCCGTCGACGGATCCGTCAAAAATTTTTTGTCCGTCGGCCGGACACGACTCACAAAGCAACGTTTTTTGTCTCCGTCAAAAATCGGACAGTGACAGATCCATCGCTGTCCGTCGTTTGCTATTATGGAAGTCTGTGGGCTCAGGATCCGTCGTCATCCATCAAATGACGGAATCCGGTGACTGATTCGTTTTTTTTAACTGAGCATGCTCCTGACAGGTTAAAAAGAATAGATATATACACATAGAATACATATATAGTACAGACCAAAAGTTTGGACACACCTTCTCATTCAAAGATTTTTCTGTATTTTCAGGACTATGAAAATTGTAGAATCACACTGAAGGCATCAAAACTATGAATTAACACATATGGAATTATACATTACACTTTACAAAAAAGTGTGAAACAGCTGAAAATATGTCTTAAATTCTAGGTTCTTCAAAGTAGCCACCTTTTGCTTTGATTACTGCTTTGCATGCAGAAAAGGTGAACGGATGGACTCTACATGCCTGGTTCCCAACGTGAAGCATGGAGGAGAAGGTGTGATGGTGTGGGGGTGCTTTGCTGTTGACACTGTTGGGGATTATTCAAAATTGAAGCGGTGAGCGGTCCAGCTCACCCCAAACCATCTCGATTGGGTTCAGGTCTGGTGACTGTGGAGGCCAGGTCATCTGGCGTAGCACCCCAACACTCTCCTTCTTGGTCAAATAGCCCTTACACAGCCTGGAGGTGTGTTTGGGGTCATTGTCCTGTTGAAAAATAAATGATGGTCCAACTAAACGCAAACCGGATGGAATAGCATGCCGCTGCAAGATGCTGTGGTAGCCATGCTGGTTCAGTATGCCTTCAATTTTGAATAAATCCCCAACAGTGTCACCAGCAAAGCACCCCCACACCATCACACCTCCTCCTCCATGCTTCACGGTGGGAATCAGGCATGTAGAGTTCTTTTCTGCGTGCAAAGCAGTAATCAAAGCAAAAGGTGGCTACTTTGAAGAACCTAGAATATAAGACATTTTCAGTTGTTTCACACTTTTTTGTAAAGTGTAATGTATAATTCTACATGTGTTAATTCATAGTTTTGATGCCTTCAGTGTGATTCTACAATTTTCACAGTCATGAAAATGCAGAAGATTCTTTGAATGAGAAGGTGTGTCCAAACTTTTGGTCTGTACTGTATATATATATATATATATATATATATATATATATACATGTCATTGAGACACATATATATATATATACTTATAGTTCATAGAGTTCTACATAGCATAATAGCCGCTAAATTAATTGCCGACTTCAGTAAAATCATTACCGAATCCGACATGATATGACACATGACACGATAGAAACGATGAAACGATTGAAACGATGAAACGATTTATATATGTCAGTGTTTAATCAATTTAGTAGATTGTGTTAGCAAAAATTTGGAACTCTAAGGGTTAAATTTAAGGCTATAATTGTGGAAAAAAATTGCATGGGCTCCCGTGCAATTTTCTCCGCCAGAGAGGGAAAGCCAGTGAGTGAGGGCAGATATTAATAGCCTAGAGAGGGACCATTGTTTTTGGCCCCCCCGGCTACAAACATCTGGCCCCAGCCACCCCAGAAAAGGCACATGTATAAGATGCGCCTTTTCTGGCACTTAGCCTCTCTATTCCCATTGCCTTTAGTGGTGGCTCATGGGTTAGGTTAACTTCACCTTGCTATTGAAAGGTGACTTTAATCCCGATTCCCGGTTAATAATGGAGAGGTGTCAAAGACAACTATCCATTATTAATCCTATAGTAGTAAAGGGTTAAAAAAGACATACACACATTAATTAAAAATTCTTTAATGAAATAGTTACACAAAGTTTTTGACCAAATTTATTATTCTGATAATCCAACTGAATCCCTTGTTCTCCTGTGAAAACTAATAAAATAAAAAAAACAACAATATCCATACCTCTCCGGAGTTCAGTCAGGTCCCTCACTGCAATCCATCACAAGGGGTTAACTAGTTTACAACCGGGACCGATGCTAATGCTACCGGCCTGGCTGTAAACCACTGCAGAATGAATGAAACCATGTCTGCGCAGGCGCCCCGGCTGACCGGAGATGAACTCAGGAGCGTGGGAAAGTTTCTGAACTTTTTCCCACGCTGTTGAGTTCACTTAAGGTCAGCCAGGGTCTCCGCGCAGCCTCACTGACACAAAATTGGCCAGGTGTAAATAGAACTTATACAGTAATAGGTGTGTATAGAAGACCACAGATAGAGCATCAAATGAAAATATTTTCCCAAAGAACTGATAGAGGAGAAGCTCCTATGCTTTACAGGTGGCAAAGCACACACGTCGAAAACCTCGGGGACAAGACGTATGCCGCAAGCGAAATAATTCTTAAAAAATGGGGAAGGGCAACAATGATCCACACTGTAAAAAAATAACTATGTAAAATAAATAACCTATAATAAAATTAATTCAACAATGAAGGACTGTTTAAAATAAGCATAGCATGGCTGCATAGGATGTTGTAATGCTGACTTAATCACAATCTAAATAGTCAGCCATGAATGAGAGTCCAAGTATAGCATGACAGGGAAGTAAGACTTGTATGTATTGGTGTTATAACTAGTGTTGAGCGATACGATACTGCAAATATCGGATATCGGCCGATATTAGCTGTATCGACCTTTCGATACTTCGTTTCGATATTTTCGTCTTATCGAATACCGGAATCGGAAGTTCCCATAATTCTTTGCGAGGCAATGTGATTTTAGTCAGCCAATGAGGAATCCTAAGAAGTGTGGGCACATCCTGTACTGCTGCGGTCATGTTAACTAATGGCATGTCTGTGATTGGATGCTGAAATGATGTCAGAATGCACTATAAAAGGCCCGCCGCCATTTTAGCGTCACTGTGCTGTGAATTCAGTAAGGGACAGAACGCTGCTGTGCTGACTCTGAGGGACAGTTAGAGATTGCGATTTAGTGTACTGTGCTGTAGGCAGGCTAGCACCAACCGCTGTGTAAAGCTTCCTTTTGCCTGCAGTGTTGTTTTAACAGCTCTGCAAGGTGTGTGTGAGTGCAGGTGACGCTGCAGTTTGCTCTGCATGCAACGCTGTCTGTAGGCATCTGCACGTGTCACTCACAGACTCTTTTTTTTTTTCTTCAGTGTAATTCTTGCTGCTCCATGCAATTTAACTATTAGTGTGACGCGCTTCCATCCGTATCCAATACATTGGTTGCAAACACTATAGAAGTAGACAAAGGAGTAGCCTTTCACAGATTGTGAACAGTTGTGTTTCAGTGTTCACTTCAGTCTGTGTTTTTTATTTTTTGAGTGCACATCACGCTCCAGTTACTTGTTAAGCACTGCTGCTTGTACTCTGCTGAGCGTGTCTCAGTGCCTCATCCTTTTCATTTATCTCCAATTGGTTCTGCTCCATTCCATTTAAAATATAATCTATTAGTGTGACGCGCTTCCATCCGTATCCAATACATTGGTTGCAAACACTATAGAAGTAGACAAAGGAGTAGCCTTTCACAGATTGTGAACAGTTGTGTTTCAGTGTTCACTTCAGTCTGTGTTTTTTATTTTTTGAGTGCACATCACGCTCCAGTTACTTGTTCAAGCACTGCTGCTTGTACTCTGCAGAGCGTGTCTCAGTGCCTCATCCTTTTCATTTATCTCCAATTGGTTCTGCTCCATTCATTTAAAATATAATCTATTAGTGTGACGCGCTTCCATCCGTATCCAATACATTGGTTGCAAACACTATAGAAGTAGACAAAGGTGTAGCCTTTCACAGATTGTGAACAGTTGTGTTTCAGTGTTCACTTCAGTCTGTGTTTTTTTTTTTTTGAGTGCACATCACGCTCCAGTTACTTGTTCAAGCACTGCTGCTTGTACTCTGCTGAGCGTGTCTCAGTGCCTCATCCTTTTCATTTATCTCCAATTGGTTCTGCTCCATTCCATTTAAAATATAATCTATTAGTGTGACGCGCTTCCATCCGTATCCAATACATTGGTTGCAAACACTATAGAAGTAGACAAAGGAGTAGCCTTTCACAGATTGTGAACAGTTGTGTTTCAGTGTTCACTTCAGTCTGTGTTTTTTATTTTTTGAGTGCACATCAAGCTCCAGTTACTTGTTCAAGCACTGCTGCTTGTACTCTGCTGAGCGTGTCTCAGTGCCTCATCCTTTTCATTTATCTCCAATTGGTTCTGCTCCATTCCATTTAAAATATAATCTATTAGTGTGACGCGCTTCCATCCGTATCCAATACATTGGTTGCAAACACTATAGAAGTAGACAAAGGAGTAGCCTTTCACAGATTGTGAACAGTTGTGTTTCAGTGTTCACTTCAGTCTCTGCGTAATAACCACACTTAGGCCTTATAATTTTTCTGACTTTCTTTATCAATCTACCAAGATGAAGAAGTCAGTGAGTAAGGCACGTGGTCGTGGCCGTGGAGTTTCAGCAGGGAGAGGACGTGGGGATTCTGTGGCTGCTGCCGCCCTCAGTGACACAGCATCCACCAGTTTTCCCCGTGAGCGTTCCTTTATGCGCACTTTGGTAGGAGCTCGGCGTGCCCCCCTGCTGCGGGAAGAACAAATTGAAGCCGTTGTTGGTTGGATGGCAGCCAATGCATCGACTTCAATTCCTTCCACCTCCTCTCAGGAACACAACACTGTTGAGCAACCATCTGTCTGTTCACCGCCTGTCAAATTGCCCAGGCAGTCAGAGAGTTCTGTACTGGAGCCAGCTGAGTCTCTGCTTCTGTTCTCAGAATCTGTTGGCTCGCAAACATGGGCACAGGCAAGCAGCATTCTGCAATTTGAAGAAGAGGGAGTATGCAGTGATGCGCAACAGCTGTGTCTCTCTCAATCTGAAGAGGCGGGTGAGCCAGTGCCGATGGACAGCACACCGCAGAACGCATCTTATGATGATGATGAGACTCAGGTGCCAGGTTTTGTGGGCATGGTGCTGCCCAGACCATCCAACAGCAGCAGGTGTTGGAAGAGGGTAGTGGAGATGATGAAGTCTGAGACCCAACATGGCGTGAGCAACAGGAAGGTGGTGGGAGCAGCTCTGAGGAAGAGATTGTCCCAACGGTACAAAGAGGAGGGAGAGGTATGCTGCAGACTCGCTTGCCTGTAGCCTCCAGTTTGGCACCTGTTGGGAGCAGTTCTCTTAAAAATGTCAAAATTGGCGCTCCCATGTCTTGCACTGCGTGGTCCTTTTTTGACAGACTTGTATCTGATATTTGCTATGTTCAATGCAAGCTGTGTAAGCAAAAAGTTAAAAGAGGTAAAAATATCAGGAACCTGAATACCACAAATATGTGGAAACATGTACGGACAAAGCACGTAGCTGAGTTACAAAGACACACTGGAGATGTAGGCCAACCTACAGCAGCACCTACATCTTTAGGTCATGTTCGAGCCTATACCTCCAGCTCTCACACACCTGGTTCGGCTTCCTCACAGGATCTCCATGGAAGAACCTCGGTCACTGTTGTCCATAGACAAACTGTTATTCCACCCACTGCAGCAAGTTCACAGTCATCGTCACACTCCCAGAACAAAAAACAGCCATCGGTAACACAGGCATGGGATAAAAGACGGCCATACTCGGCAAACCATCCACGAGCACAGGCTCTGAATGCTGGCCTTGCAAAACTCCTGTCCCTTGAAATGCTGTCATTCAGGCTGGTGGAGACTGACAGTTTCAGGAACTTTATGGCATTGGCAGTCCCACAATATAATGTGCCAAGCCGATTTTATTTCAGCAGGCAAGCTGTCCCTGCTCTGCAAAAACATGTCGAGGGAAACATTAAACATTCGCTACTAAACGCCGTCAGTAGCAGGGTCCACCTGACCACCGATGCGTGGACTAGTACCCATGGCCAGGGACGATACCTTTCCCTCACTGCCCATTGGGTCAATGTTGTGGAGCCGGGTACAGATCTTGCCAGTGGCGCTGTACGTGTTCTGCCAACTCCAAGGATTGCAGGAATCCAGTCTGTGCACATTGATTCCTCCTCCTACTCCAGTTCCTCAGAATCATCGCTGCATGAGCCGTCACGGTCTACCTCCACATGGACCCGTGAACGCTTACCTGTTGCGCCCGATATGAGCACAGCCGTGGCCAAACGTCAACAGGCCGTCCTGAAATTAATTCCCATGGGGAATCGAAGCCACACAGCGCAGGAGCTCTGGGATGCCATCAAGCAGGAGAGCGACGTGTGGTTTTTGTCAGCTAATCTCCAGCCAGGCTTGGTAGTGTGTGACAATGGCCGAAATCTGGTGGCAGCTCTGGGCCTTGGCAACCTCACTCACATACCATGTCTGGCACATGTGCTCAACTTGGTCGTGCAGAGTTTTTTGAGGGACTATCCGGATCTTGATGCACTGCTGCACAAGGTCCGCCTAGAGTGCGCTCACTTGCGACGTTCCAGCATGGCCAGATCGCGCATTGCAGCTCTGCAAGTCAGATTTCGCCTTCCTGAACATCGCATCATATGTGACGTACCCACCAGGTGGAATTCCACGTTACATATGTTGGAGCGGTTGTGTGAGCAGCAGCCAGCAGTAATGGAGTATCAGCTGCAACAGGCGCAATCAACTCGCAATTTGCGCCGTTCACACTTCACCACTACTGAGTGGGCCTCTATGAAGGACATCTGCGACGTTTTGCGTGCGTTTGATGTCTCAACGCGGATGGCGAGTGCAGATGATGCACTAGTCAGCATGACTGTCCCCCTTATCTGCCTGCTTCAGAAATCACTGAAAGCACTAAAGGAAGAGGTTTTGGAAGAGGTGGAGGATGAGGAGTCACAAATTCAATTACCTTCAGGACAGTCAGCGCAACGTGGTTCCTCACAAAGGGCTGGGCAGGGCTCACTTTGTGAGGAGGATGAGGAGGAGTCAATGGAGGAGGAAGAAATCCCTACAGAGGGAGGTACACAACGCTGTAGTCAGTATGTAGAGCGAGGGTGGGGTGATGCAGAGGGGGCAGAGATGACGCCTCTTCCAGAGGACAGCCTTTGTTGGCCAGTTGGGAGTCTGCAGCACATGGTTGATTTCATGCTTCAGTGCCTGAGAAACGACCGCCGCATCGCCCACATTCTCAGCACGTCAGATTATTGGGTGTACACCCTCCTAGACCCTCGCTACCGGGACAACTTACAAACCCTCATCACACCGGTGAACCGGGACCGTAAAATGCAGGAGTACCAAGACACACTGGTGCAATCCATACTGTTGTACATTCCAGCCGAGAGACCTGCTGCTGCTGCTACTGCTTTACAAGGCAGCTCTGTGCGTCGAGGCAGTGTAGACACCTCTACAACAAGAGGGAGCAGAAGCAGCGGCTTTGCACAGGGCAAGAACTGTATGTTACAAATGAGGCAAAGTTTTGTGACAGCGCCAGCAAGGTCTACACCATTCGAGACGGCTCCAGTCACCAGGAAGAAACGTTTCCGTAAGATGGTGACAGACTACTTGGCTTTCCCTCTAAGTGTACTCCCAGATGCCTCTTCCCCTTTCAAATTTTGGGTCTCTAAGTTGGATACATGGCCAGAGCTTAGCCAGTATGCATTGGAGGTGCTGGCTTGCCCTGCTGCCAGTGTATTATCTGAGCATGTCTTTAGTGCTGCAGGTGGTGTAGTAACAGACCGTCGCATGCGACTATCCTCAGAGAATGTAGACCGGCTTACTTTTCTGAAAATGAACAAGGCATGGATCTCACCTGAATTTGCCTGTCCGTTTTCAGATTAAATAACTGTTTGGCAACGTTTTCCATGTCTCCTGTTATGTTCATCTTTCTACCACCTGAACTCTACTCCCTGGGCTACAACACCGCCATTTGTTGCTCGTAAGTAATTGGCAGGGGTACTGACTCCTGGCCAGCCTGGTTACAGCACGATAGCTGTTTCCTGGCAGTGTGAACGTCAATTATCCTCCAATAAGTTGTGCTGTCGTGTTGCATTCGGGTTAGCCGACTCTATGGTGCCTGCAGTTTAGGTGATTCCTATGTGTGCTGTGGGATATGTAAATAAAGGCGGTTTCCATTGTGACAATAGGATAAGCACCCACTGTAGGACTGTGTGATTCGGTAACTGCGGACGGCTTGCGTACTGTCAACTTACATTTTCATGGGTGCGTTCTTCTACCCGTCCGGGGTCCAGTACCGTCAAGTGGTTCTCCCCAGTGCTTTTGGCCTAGGTGCCTCCATCTCCGTATCCGAGTTCCAGCAACGTCTGCTGGTCCTTGGTAGTGCTTTGGAGCACAGGTACCTCCTGCTTAGTAACCGTGTCACAGTAACGTCAGCTGGTACTCAGTTGTGACATTGCCTCTTTTCCTTCTGCTACCCGTCCGGGGTCCAGTACCGTCAAGTGGTTCTCCCCAGTGCTTTTGGCCTAGGTGCCTCCATCTCCGTATCCGAGTTCCAGCAACGTCTGCTGGTCCTTGGTAGTGCTTTGGAGCACAGGTACCTCCTGCTTAGTAACCGTGTCACAGTAACGTCAGCTGGTACTCAGTTGTGACATTGCCTCTTTTCCTTCTGCTACCCGTCCGGGGTCCAGTACCGTCAAGTGGTTCTCCCCAGTGCTTTTGGCCTAGGTGCCTCCATCTCCGTATCCGAGTTCCAGCAACGTCTGCTGGTCCTTGGTAGTGCTTTGGAGCACAGGTACCTCCTGCTTAGTAACCGTGTCACAGTAACGTCAGCTGGTACTCAGTTGTGACATTGCCTCTTTTCCTTCTGCTACCCGTCAGGGTTCCAGTAACGTCAGCTGTTTCTCGGAAATTAGACGACCTTAAAGACCACCCAGAAGAAGATGACGACAACAAGGACGACGAGCATGAAGCCAACCAGCCTGAACACCATCACAAAGAAAAAATAAAAGATTACCCAGAAGAAGATCACCAACAGGACAAAGAAGGTTAAGACAAACTACAAGATACAGAACAAGAGACAGAAGAACAATAAGCAAAAGATCAAAAAGCAGAAGAACATGAAGTATAAGACCAAAATGAAGAGCAAAATATATGCTCTAAATTCTAAGCAGAAGAAGACTAAGCAGTGTATGAGGGTGAGTCCGTTCCTCCTCGTGGTGCCCCTGGAAAATGCCTGCTGCTGCTGCAGGCTAAACTGAACACGGACAAATACTGTTGTAATTTAAATCTTTTGTGACAGCAAGAACGGAAGGATGAACAATTCATACTTTTACAGATTACAAGTACAGGAATCTCTGTCACAAATAAGAATATGATGAAGAAGATGAAGAGGAAGAAGATGAAGAATTTGAATATGAAGAAGATTAATTAGTTTAATAATAACAATATGAGTAATGTAAACAAAAACATGAATAGCAAGAAGTTTAAGAAGAAGATTAAGAAGGTGAAGATGAAGAATAATTTGATGAGAAAGATGATGCTGCTGCTGAAGATTATGAAGGAGAAAGTGTGGCACTGGCAAAAGTTAAAAAGGTGAAGAGCATGGAAGTTGTGAAACATACATATTTGCCAAAATAGAAAAAAGGTTAACAACATTGTCAATTTGTTAGTCAATCCAAACGTATTTCCCCAAAAAAATATATTAATGCTATTCCAATGCATTGGGTTAAACATGTATGCCTTTATTGTCTCCTCAACCTCCCCCAATACATTCTACATTAGTCTTTGTTGTTTTCCTTCATGTACAATTAACCAACAAGGCAAGAATGGTTTTTTTTTAATGTCGATATTTGGTTCCCATAGACTTACATTGGACTTCCGGTATCGGAATCGGATATCGACGATATTTAGTGATATCGGCGATACCATTTCGATACGATATTTTTAGATATTGAGCAGTATCGCTCAACACTAGTTATAACCATAAAATATAGTTCTACGAATGTAGTAAAGAGGCACAATAAATTAATATGCATGTTAAATTGCAATTGCAATTTTCAAAATTTAATTTTTATGCCCTTAAATCAGTCATGTCACTCAAAATAGTTAATAAATACCATTTCCCACATGACTACTTTACATCAGCATAATTCTTTAAACATATTTTTTTTGTTAGGAAGTTATAAGGACTAAAATTTGACCAGCGATTTCTAATTTTTACAACAAAATTTGCAAAACCATTTTTTTAAGTGACTTTGAGAGGCCTATATCACAGAAAATACCCAAAGATGATACCATTCTAAAAACTGCACCCCTTAGTGTGCTCAAAACCACATTCAAGTAGTTTATTAACTCTTTAGGTGATTCACAGGAATTAATGTAATGGGGAAGGCAAAAACAAACATTTAACTTTTTTCACAAATCTTTCCTTTTAGACCTATTTTTTTACTTTTGCAAGTGGAACTGGAGAAAATGGACTAAAACAATTTGTTGTGGTATTTCTCCTGAACATGCAGATAGATTCCCCATATGTGGGGGGGAACCACTGTTTAGACACATGTCAGGGCTCGGAAGGGAAGGAGCACCATTTGACTTTTTGAATGTAAAATTTGCTGGAATAATTAGCGGATGCCATGTCGCGTTTGGAGAGCCCCTGATGTGCCTAAATAGTGGAAACCCCCACAAGTGACACCATTTTGGAACCGACCCCTCAGGGATCTTATCTAAATGTGTATTGAGCACCTTGAACCTCCAAGTGCTTCACAGAAGTTGATAACATTGAGCCGTGAAAATAAAATAATCACATTTTTCCTACAGAAAGGTATTTTAGCTCCAAACTTTACATTTTCATAAGTGTAACAGGAGAAACTGAACCATATAATTTGTTGAGCAATTTCTCCTGAGCATGATGATACCCCATATGTGGGGGAAAACCACTATTTAGGGCGCACTTGAGGCCTTGGAAAGGAAGGAGCACTATTTGACGTTTTGAATGTAAAATTTGCTGGAATAATTAGTGGACGCCATGTCGCATTTGGAGAGCCCCTGATGTGCCTAATCAGTGGAAACTCCCCACAAATGGCATCATTTTGGAAACTAGACTCCTCAAAGAACTTATCGAGATGTGTATTGATCACCTTGAACCCCCAGATGCTTCACAGAAAATTATATTGTTGAGCCGTGAAAATAAAAAATAAAAAATTTTTCCCACAAGAATGTTTTTTAGCCCCCAATTTTTTGTATTTTCATTTTTGGTATCTTTTTTTGTATTTTCACAATTTGTTGTGCAATTTCTTCTGAGTTCACCAATACCCCATATATGGTTGAAAACTACTTTTGAGGCACAGTGCAAAGCTCAGAGGGGAAGGAGCACCATATTACAGTGCAGATATTGCTGCACTGATTTGAGTGTGCTATGACCCACTGGGAGAACCCCCGAGGTTCCAGAACAGCAGAACCCCCCATAAGTGACCCCATTTTACAAACTAAACCTCTCAATGAATCCATCTAGGGGTGCAGTAGTTATATTGACACCACAGGTGGGTCACAGAATTTTATACCACTGGGCAGTGAAGAAAAAATATTTTTTACCACCACAATTGTGTGTTAGTCCTAAATTTTACATTTTCATACTGGAACATGGGTAAAATGGCACCAAAATTTGTCCCTTAATTTTTGCTGAATGTAGAAATACCCTATATGTGGTTGTACAGTACTGTTTAGTCACACAGTGAGACTCGGGAGTGACGCAGTACTACTTGCCTCCTGGAGCGCAGATTTTCCTAGAATAGTTTGCGGACTCCATATACAGAGCCCCTAAGTGCTAGAAAAGCAGAATCCCCCCTCAAGGAACCCCATTTTGGAAAATATACCCCTTTGGGAATTTATCTACAGGTGTAGTGAGAACCTTGACTCTATGGGTGTTTTCCAGAAACACGCTGAGTGAAAATTGCAAACTGCCATTGTAGTGACCAGTATGTTGAAGTGACCAGTACATTGTAGTGACCAATATATTGTGCCCAGCTCATGCGCCTGTAAATTAGGCGGGCTCTCATCACTACAGAAATGCCAAGCATATGGGCACCATATGTGATTTAGGTACACTGTGGAGTTCAGAAGGGAGGGGGGCATTTGGATTTGGGAGCACAGAATTTGCTGAATTTCTTTTGGGGGCGATGAGCCATTTTGCCTTTCCAGAGTCTTTGTGCTACCAGTAACGTGGAAGCCCCCTATGTGTCCGTTAACAGATGACAAACCTGAGTGGGGACTTGCTTTTTTTGTGGATTGAGTTGAAGCTTTTGTTAGGAACATTATACGTAACATTTAGGATCACATTTATCCTGCGCTCTACGCTGAGCACTTACTTTTTGGTTTCCATCTAAATCTCCGAGTGACGTGTTTCAGACTAAACCCCTGAGGGAGCCATTTACTATAATGAGATAGCAGATTTACTCTGGATTCTGTCAGGCCTCTTTTCAGAGCTGTCCTTCTTTTCAGATGTGCACAAAAGTCTGGTCAACCGCGCTTTTATACTCACCTAAAAAGATGGACACCACCGGATCACAGGTCAGATGGTATCCACAGTGCCTCCATCTGCCTCATTACCACAAATTTTCTGCTGGGGGTTCTGTCTGAATCCCATATGTCAGAGATTTACACGAAAACCCAGTGTAAGCTCTCAGCGTAGAGTGCAGGATAAATATGCTCCGAGCATTACTGCAATCTTTAGGGAGGAAGAATGGCAAAAATCAACAGCAGGTGAAAAATTGGTTTTATTTATTTTTTGAGCCGTTCCTCGTGCGGTATAAGTGATTAGACGACTTTATTCTTCGGGTTGGTGAAATTGCAGCGATACCAGATTTATATCGGATTTTTTCATTTGGCTGCTGTCACACACTGTCGAGTGAGATTTGTCTTATCAGACCATCGGTATATTAGATTGTTACAGATTAGATAGAGCTTCGATCGAGGCAGGATGGTGGGATGAAATGGACACTGGAGACAAGTCTCTGGGTTAAAATAATCTGATTTTTAATCAATTCCCATCAGCTTATATCCACTACTGACTGGGCGTATACATCATGCTATCTGACATATTATTCAGGACTTATTAGTAAATTATTTATCACAGTAGAAACATGTTATTATGCATATGTCAGCTATCCATTATTAGCTATCTATAAGGGAATTTTCCATTACGTCTTAAAGGTGAGTAAGTGCTTCATTTGGTAGGTCTAATCATTGCAATTAGTAGTTTTATCTGATTATAACTGACTGATAGAGGTATGTCATGCTAACCTTAGGACTACATGTCACCTTAGTACTAGATGTTACCATCATCAGCAAATAGTGTCATTATGTGACTGATTCTGAATAACAGAGAAAAATATCTTAAAGAGATCTGCATATAAGAAGCATTAGAAGGGTCTCCTGGATTCCCTATCCGCTCCCCCTTTTGAGAACAGATATGATTCTACCCTGAACCTATGAGTACATTCAAAGGCCTAATGCCAGTGTCGGACTTCCTAACCATTCTCTTCTTGCCGAATTCCCCCCTACGGTGAGGGAGATCATATCCTATTCTCAATTATACCATATGTTCGTATTCATTATTAGGAGGTTTCAGTCCCATATACATAGTCTTTGTAATGGAGTCATCTATCAGTCTCTATCTATCAGTCTCTGGAGTAGTCCTCTGATGCATGGAATACAACAGCAACCGCAGATGACGAGTATGACTGCCACGACTGCCAGGGAGATGAGAAGACTGGATACAAGATGCTTCCATCGTCCGAACCATGAGTCCAGCCAATCAGTAAATGGGTTGTCGATACTGGAATTTTCTGCCAATTCATCAGACAGTGATGTAAGACCCTCCAAAGCTTTTGTGATGCTTCCATCGGGCACTGTATCATTCGAAATATAGGTGCAACAATAAGTTCCAAACATTTTACAGACTCCTCCTCTTTCTGCTAGCAACATGTCTAAGGCCATTCTATTCTGCCATGTCATCAAAGAAGTTGGGGACAATTGTTCAGCTATCCCCTTTATTGCATCCCTAGTGTAATTTATAAACCTTTGTTGGTTGTAGTAAATATAATTTATCCAATCCACATTCTTATTTAGGGTAACCCACCAGAAGAGAACTGACTCAAATCCTGCTGCGATCTGGTTCCTAGCTATGTACTCGTCTGGGACCCCTCTAGGAACTCCTATACTGTCTATATAGATTCTTGGATCAAAAGAGTCAGCAGGTGTTGACCTTCTGTTTCTACGTAGAGTCTCAACTTTCATGTTACCCTTTTTATCTCTTCTGAGGAAATAATTTGGAATGTGTAACGGGTCAGGGAGGCGGAACCTCTGAGCTTTATTATACAAGGAGGCTTTCCTTGTGAAGGAGCGGGTGGCGCCCGGGGAGACGGACAGGAAGTCACGGCAAGTGACAGGGACAGTCTTTGGACAGACGGGAAGGAGGTCACGGCAAGTGACCGGGCAGTCTCTGGATATACAGACAGGTAGTCACGGCAAGTGACCGGGGCAGTCTCTGGATAGAGAGGCAGGTAGTCACGGCAAGTGACCGGGGCAGTCTCTGGATAGACAGGCAGGTAGTCACGGCAAGTGACCGGGGCAGTCTCTGGATAGACAGGCAGGTAGTCACGGCAAGTGACCGGGGCAGTCTCTGGATAGACAGGCAGGTAGTCACGGCAAGTGACCGGGGCAGCCTCTGGATAGACGATGGTCACCGCATGTGACGTCCGAACCTCCGGGTAGGTCTGCAGGCAGATGGCAGATGAACGCCCCCAAGTGAGCAGGCGAGAGTCTCTGGAATAGCCGATGGTCACCACCGGTGACGGCCGAACCTCCAGGTAGGCTTGCGGACAGGTAGCAGACAGCAAACTGGCAGGAGACAGGCAGGTAACTGGTAACGGAACCTGAGGGCTGAAGCAGAGTAAACAGTGCAACAACATTGCTCGGGCACCTCCATTAAGGAGGGAGTACTTTATATAGGGTGGAGTCCTCCGGCATTGGCCGGGGACCTTTTTTGAAAGATGCGCGCGGCCCCTTTAAGAGCGGGGGAGCGCGCGGGCGCGCGCCCTAAGTCCAGCAGCAGGGAAGGAGCGCGCGACCCCAGCAGGGCGAAAGGAGGACGCCGAGCGTGGGTAAGGGGGGCGACATCCCTGCCTGGCAGAGGACGCTGGCGCAGGGGAACAGCGTCCCTGCCTGGCAGAGGGCAGGGACGCCGGCGCTACAGTACCCCCCCTTTAGGCCCCCCTTTTTTAGGCCATAAAGAAATTTAGCTAGGATGAGAGGGGCATGGATGTTCTCCCGAGGCTCCCACGTTCTCTCCTCAGGACCAAACCCCTTCCAATCCACCAGAAAATAGGTCTTTCTTCCTACCCTTTTGGTGGCCAAAATGTTCTCTACCTCAAATTCGTTCTCAGCAGACAGTGGAGCAGGAGGTGTACCTGTAGACTTGACAAAAGAGTTAAGTACCACCGGTTTGAGGATAGATACTTCGAAGGAGTTAGGAATCCGCAAATTGGCCTGGAGTTTCAATTTATAGGACACTGGGTTGATCTGACTGATGATCTCCAGAGGACCGATGAACCGAGGACCTAACTTGTAGGAAGGAATCTTGAGCCGAACATACTTGGACGAGAGCCAGACCTTATCCCCAGGACGGAATTGAGGGGGATCCAGACGTTTTTTGTCAGCATGTCTCTTCATGCGCTCGGATGACAGAATGAGTGCGGACCGGGTACTCTCCCATATGGAGGAGAATTCGTTAACCAGGGATTCCGCAGCTGGATTGTCCACAGAGATGGAAATAGGTACAGGGATCCGAGGATGTTGACCGAAGACTACAAGAAACGGAGATTTGGAGGAAGATTCGCTCTCGTGATTGTTGTACGAAAATTCGGCCCAAGGCAGGAGATCCACCCAGTCAGAATGGTGGGCATTAACGAAGTGCCGGAGATAACTGGTCAGAATCTGATTGATTCGCTCGACTTGACCATTGGACTGTGGGTGGTAAGCGGAGGAGAAATCCAGGGTGACGTCTAGCAACTTACAAGTGGCTCTCCAGAAACGTGAGGTGAACTGTACCCCACGATCCGACACAATGTGACGAGGCAGACCATGAAGACGGAAGATGTGGCGGATAAAGTCTTTAGCCAACTCGGGTGCAGACGGAAGCCCTGGCAGGGGAATGAAGTGAGCCATCTTGGAAAATCGGTCAACGACCACCCAAATGACCGTACAACCAGCAGAGACGGGAAGATCCGTTATGAAGTCCATGGCTATATGCTGCCAGGGGGCAGCGGGTACAGGAAGCGGGAGAAGACGGCCGGCAGGCAGGTGTCTCGGAACTTTGTTGCGGGCACAGGAGGCACAGGCAGAAACAAAGTCTATTACATCCTTGTGCAGGGTAGGCCACCAGTAATGCCGGGTAATGAGCTGGAGGGTCTTTTTCTGACCAACGTGGCCAGCTAGTTTAGACGAATGACCCCAGTGGAGGATCCTCTCCCGATCAGGTACCGATACGAACGTCTTACCAGGAGGGAGACGATTTAGACTCACGGGAGCCACCTGCATCACTCTGGCGGGATCGATGATATGTTTAGGTTCCTCCTCGAGATCCGACACCAGGAAAGACCGGGACAAGGCATCCACCTTGATGTTCTTGTCGGCCGGGCGAAAGTGTAAAAGAAAGTCGAAGCGGGCAAAAAACAAGGACCACCGGGCTTGGCGAGGGTTAAGTCTCTGGGCATGCTGGAGGTAAGCCAGATTCTTGTGGTCAGTGTAAATGATTACCGGATGAAGAGCCCCCTCGAGTAGGTAACGCCACTCCTCCAATGCCAGCTTGATGGCCAATAACTCTCGGTCTCCTATGGAATAATTGCGCTCAGAAGAGGAGAAGAGTTTTGAGAAGAAGCCGCAAGATACCATCCTCCCGGAAGAAGACTTTTGAGTAAGTACCGCTCCGGCTCCAGAAGAGGAAGCGTCCACCTCCAGGAAGAACTGCTTGTTGCCGTCCGGGCGATGCAGCACTGGAGCGGAAGAGAAGGCCTGTTTTAAGGAAAGAAAGGCCTCCTCTGCTTCGGGCGTCCACTGTTTGGGGTTAGCATTTTTGCGGGTGAGCGCGGAGATTGGAGCAGTCCGGGAAGAGAAGTGCGGTATGAAGAGGCGGTAATAATTGGCGAATCCCAGGAACCGCTGAATGGCCTTCAATCCCTCCGGTCGGGGCCATTTCTCGATGGCAGATAGTTTCTCCGGATCCATTCTTAGGCCTGTCTGAGAAATGATGTAACCCAAAAACGGAAGCGAGGTCTGCTCAAAGAGACACTTCTCATATTTGGCGAAAAGGTGATTCTGCCTAAGCCTGAGCAGAACCTGACGAACATCCCTCCGGTGAGACTGGAGATCCGGAGAGAAGACCAAGATGTCGTCTAGGTACACCACAACGCAGGAGTAGAACAGGTCCCGGAAGATGTCATTGACCAACTCCTGAAAGACTGCAGGAGCATTACAGAGACCAAAGGGCATCACCAAATACTCATAGTGGCCGTCCCGGGTGTTGAATGCCGTCTTCCATTCATCTCCCCGACGGATACGGACTAGGTTATATGCTCCACGAAGATCCAGTTTGGTGAAGATTCTAGCCCCCCTCAGACGATCAAACAATTCGGGAATGAGCGGAAGAGGGTACTTATTCTTCACCGTGATCAGGTTTAGGCCTCTGTAGTCAATACAGGGACGGAGAGAGCCGTCTTTCTTTTTACGAAGAAGAAACCTGCTCCCGCTGGGGAGGTAGATTTCCGGATGAATCCCTTGGCCAAATTCTCCTCGATATATTCGGACATCGACCTGGTCTCAGCAGCAGACAATGGGTTAATACGCCCACGGGGAGGCGTAGTACCGGGTAGCAGGTCGATCGGGCAATCATAAGGTCTGTGAGGGGGTAATGTCTCTGCCTCCTTTTTATTAAAGACATCAGCGAACGACCAATATGGAATCGGGAGCCCTGGTAGATTAGTTGGTGTAGGAGAAGGACGGACGGGATGAACAGGAACCAAACACGTTTTATGACAGTCCTGTCCCCAGCGAAGGATCTCTCCAGTCTGCCAGTCGAGCACGGGTGCATGCTTTTGGAGCCAAGGTAGACCTAATAAGAAAGCATGAGAGAGTCCAGGCAGGACATGAAACGAGATGCTCTCAGAATGCAACTGTAATGTATGTAGTACAGTTCATATAGCGTCTTGTGCTTGGGTGCGATGAAAACACAGGAGTCACAGGTTTGATATAGAAAAGTCCTGTATTACTTCATACAAGTTGGCAGAAATAGTCACACAGTTTGCAGACACAGAAACAGGAGACACAGCAGGCCAGAGTAATCCAAGCTCAGCAATCACTCTCCAATACAGATTCAGGATCTTCTTCTCTGTTACCGTAAGTCCATGCAAACGTGGGTCTTTCAAAGAGCAGGGTTCAGAGTCCACAAGTGCTTCAGAGTTCCTCAGTAGGAATAGCTGGAGTACAAGGTCCAAGGCTTACAGGAGTCAAGTCACAGGTTCACTGCAGGCTAGATTCTGAAGCACTGATTGCTCAGCTGTGGCTGCTTAAGAAGCAAAGGAGAGAATCAGGGCGGGAACATGCAAGCTGGAAACTCCATTTTGACTGAGGGCAAGATAGCTGCAGCAAGACAGAAAGTAAAATGGCTGACGAACAAACTGAGTTTCAGGAATATATACATAGAACCTTACATTACTCCCCCCTTAAGGACAACCTCCGGATGACCTCAGACCAGGCTTGTGTGGGTACCTCTGATGAAACTGACGGAGCAAGCGAGGAGCATTAACGTTATTGACCGGTTCCCATGAGTTGTCCTCCACTGGGTAGCCCTGCCATTTAATCAGATATTGTAACTGATTTCTATACAACCTGGAATCTAAAATCCTTTCCACCACAAATTCTTCCTGACCATCGACTAGCACTGGGTCAGGGCAAGGAGAGGAACGTCCAGGAAACGTATTGGGTGTCGCAGCCTTTAGTAGGGATACATGAAAGACAGGGTGGATTCTCATAGTTCTGGGCAGTTGAAGACGACAAGCAACGGCACTTATAATTTTACTGATTTTATAGGGTCCAATGTACTTATGTCCCAACTTAGACGATGGAATCCTTAACTTAAGATTTCTGGTTGACAGCCAGACCAAGTCTCCTACCTTGAAAGCTGGTGCAGGTTTACGAAATTTATCTGCTGCTTTCTTGTACCTTTCTTGAGCCGATTCCAGATTTTCCTTTAGAAGATCCATATTCTTCTGTAAAGACGTGATTCTTTCAGCCACTGCTGGTAAAGGCGTTTCTATGGGAAATCGTGGTAGAATGTTAGGATGATAACCTAGATTAGAGTAAAAAGGAGACTGTTTAGTGGAGGCACTCTGAGAGTTGTTATACGAGAACTCAGCTAATGGAAGTAGATCCACCCAATCATCCTGTAGGTGGCAGATAAAGAAGCGAAGATACTGCTCCAGGGTTTGATTGGTTCGTTCGGTCTGTCCATTAGTCTGGGGATGAAAAGCAGAAGAAAGGTTTACTTTAATGTCCAATGCTGCACAGAAATTTTGCCAAAACCTAGAAGTGAATTGCACCCCTCGATCCGAAATAACCTCATCCGGTACTCCATGTAAGCGAAACACATCTTTAATCATCAAATCTGATGTCTGTTTTGCAGTGGGTAAGCCGACACAAGGGATAAAATGAGCTGCCTTTGTTAGACGGTCAACCACCACTAGAATGGTGTTCTTCCCCTGAGAGGTTGGTAACTCCACAATGAAGTCCATAGAAATGGATCCCCACGGGCGGGACGGGGTGGGAAGAGGCTGTAACAGACCAGTTGGTGAGGAGCGAGGTGTTTTGCATCTTGCACAGACCTCACATGAAGTGACATAATTCAAAACATCCTTCCTGCAAGTGGGCCACCAAAAGAAACGAGAAAGAAATTCCTGTGTCTTTAGAATTCCTCTATGCCCAGCTACCTTGGAATCGTGAATGAGTTGCAATACTCTTAATCTGACTGTTTCAGGAATATACAGACGTTGTCCCTGAATCCACACACCATTCTTAAAGACAAGACTTACGTCCCTTGGGGTTGTGCCAAAAAGGAATCCGCATGGTATGCTTCCTTGATGTCCTTAAGTAGGTCTTGAAAATGAATTACTCCTAGGAATCTAGAGTCAGGAAGAATAGTCTTAGGAGGAGTAATTGGACGTGTCTCTGCTGAGTAAATCCTAGAGAGTGCATCAGCCTTTCCATTGCGCGATCCTGGTCTATAAGAGATGATAAAATTAAATTGGTTTAAGAAAAGATTCCAGCGAGCCTGGCGAGGAGTCAGGCACTTAGCCGACCTGATAAACTCAAGGTTACGATGGTCTGTTAGGACGACTATTTGCTGTGCAGCTCCCTGAAGAAGGTGTCTCCATTCTTTGAAGGCGGCAATAATGGCCAACAACTCTCTATTGCCCACATCGTAGTTCCTCTCAGCCGAAGACAACTGCTGGGAAAAGAAGGCACAGGGATGCAAGACATTCTTCTCACCTGTTCTCTGAGAGAGTATAGCTCCAACGGCACAGTCTGAAGCATCCACCTCTATTATGAAGGCAAGCTCGGGGTTGGGATGTACTAGGATAGGTGCAGTGGTAAATTTATCTTTTAGACGGGAAAATGCTTCCTGGGCTTGGGGAGTCCAGGAAAACCTAGACTCTTTCCGGGTAAGTTGAGTGATAGGTGACACTACCTCAGAGAAATTTCTAATGAAACGTCTATAGAAGTTGGCAAACCCGATGAAGCGCTGTACCTCCTTCACATTTCTAGGACTTGGCCAATCCTTGATGGCTTGGGTTTTGCTTCCATCCATACTAATTCCTTGTGTAGACAGTACATACCCCAGAAATTGAATTTCGGTCCTATGGAATTCACACTTTTCAAGTTTGATGTAAAGATGATTTTGTCTTAGACGTTCCAAGACCATTCTCACATGTCCATGATGTTCCTCTGTGGAGTTAGAAAAAATTAGAATATCATCCAAATAAATTACCACGAATGTATCTAGGAGATCCCTGAAGATGTCATTCACCAAGTGTTGGAAAGTGGCTGGGGCGGTACTCAGACCAAAAGGCATAAATAGATATTCAAAGTGTCCATAGCGTGACCTGAATGCAGTCTTCCATTCATCCCCAGGTCTAATACGGACTAAGTTATAGGCCCCACGAAGATCTAGTTTAGAAAAAATTTTGGCATGTCGCACTCTCTCCAATAACTCAGGGATTAAAGGCAATGGATAACGGTTTCTAATAGTAACCTTATTGAGTTCCCTATAGTCTACGCATGGTCTCAGAGATCCATCTTTCTTCTTTACAAAGAAGATGGGTGCACCTGCAGGAGATGAAGAGGGGCGTATGAAGCCCTTGGCTAGATTTTCATCTATGTAATCCTTTAAAGCCTTTAGCTCGGGCCCCGCCAGGGGGTAGATCTTACCAAAAGGTATCTCTGCTCCAGGCAATAATTCAATTGGAAAATTTATATGGACGGTGAGGAGGAAGCTGGTCAGCGTTCTTCTTGTCACATAAATCCACATAGTCCTGGTATACAGCTGGTAGTTCAGGGACTGACATGATTCCTTTAGGAACAGAGCAAGCTGAAACTTTTGGACTCATCTGTTTCTCTGGAAAGTGTAATTCCTTGGTCTCCCAGTTAATGGTAGGATTCTGAGCCTGCAGCCATGGTAGCCCTAGAATAATGGGAAAGTGGGGAGAAGAGATAAGCATAAAGGACAGTTTCTCTTGATGATCTTTATCCATAAGAACCCTCAAAGGCTCTGTTTCCTGATCCACTGGTCCAGAGGTCAGCAGGGAGCCATCCACAGTTTCCATCTGTACTGGAGTAGCCTTCTTCACTGAACGTATTCCCTGTTTCAGAGCAAAGGAGACATCCATAAAATTTCCACTTGCCCCTGAGTCGATCATAGCAGAGCTAGACACCCAAGCTGAGTCAACCCAGAGTTTGATGGAAAGAAAGCAATGAGAATTGTTTTTCTTACAACTCAGCTGGGACACCCTGAGGAAACTTGAAAAATGGCAGCGTTTACACAGTCAACGTCCTCAGAGGTAACGGAGTTTAAGTCCGAGAAATCAAGATCTGTTGCTGCAGATCTCTCTGGAGCCTGAGGCTCGGACCTGACAGATCCCCTCTCGCAACACTCACAATGAATGAGTGCTGCAGTAGTCTTACGAGAACGGCTGAGGCAGTTTATAATGAAGTGCCCTGACTTACCACAATAGAAACATAGATTCTCCTTAAAACGATGTTCCTTGCGTGCATCACTAACCCGTCGTTGTAAAGAGTCTACCTGCATGGGTTCAGGTTCAGGTTCCCGTGTAATCCTACTCAAAGGTTCCTTAGCTGGAGAGGAAGGTAGGAAAAGGTTAGTACGATTGCTTTCGAACCATCTCTCTTGCCTGCGTTCAGTCAGACGAGTATCAATACGGATGCAGTAGTTAATAAAGTCACCTAACGCAGTGGGAGGGTCGGCACGAGCAAGTTCATCCTTAATCAGTGGAGATAACCCCTTTCGAAAAATAGATTTTTTGGCGGAACTGTCCCAGGTGGTATCAAGGGCCCATCTCCTGAAATCCAAGGCATATTCAGCTACCGAGTGCTTACCTTGGCGCAAAGCTAACATGGCTGATTCAGCTGTTGCACCTCGATTGGGGTCATCAAACACCTGCCCCATGGCTGAAATAAAATCATCAAGGTGATTCAAACAATCATCCTCAGTCTCAATCAGAGGGTTTGCCCACATTAAAGCCTTGTTGGTAAGCAACATAATTATAGTAAGCACCTTAGATCGTTCAGTGGGAAATTGTGAAGCATGTGCAGAAAAAAAAAGATTGCATTGATTAATAAATCCCCTGAATTTCTCACGTTCACCGCCAAAACGAAAAGGGGGCAACTTGAGAATCCCAGCACTCGGGGCTACGGCAGGAGCCTGGACTCGCCCCTCTAGAACCTCAATCCTGGCTCGCAAATCCTGGGTAGTCTGTCCAACCACTTGCAAATTGTGATTATTGAGGTCCTGTAGATTTGTAAAACGGGTCTTTATATTCTGCAAATCTGCAAGGATATTATCAGTCACTCCGCAAAGTTCCTTTATGCGGGCCTCCATTTTCCAGATCTTTTAAGACAGGATTACTGGAAGAAGAGGAGAGAAAAAAAAAACAATAGTGTTCACCTGTGGCAACACTGCAGAGAGAAAAAAAAAATTAAGGGAACTGCTCACCTGGAATGGTTGTGAGAAGTCACAACCACTATCATCACAGAAAGTTTCAACCAGACATCTGATATCCAGAGTTACAGCAGACAAAAAAGAGAAAAGAAAGGAAAAAAAAAAAAAAAACAATAGTGTTTACCTGTGGTAACACTGCAAAAAGAAAAAACTTAAGGGAATTGCTCACCTGGAATGGTTGTGAGAAGTCACAACCACTGTCATCACAGAAAGTACAACCGGACGTCTGATATCCACAGTACAGCAGACACAGCCTTCCAGACCCAGCAGACACTAACGTTTTGGCTTCAGAATCTTGTAATGTATGTAGTACAGTTCATATAGCGTCTTGTGCTTGGGTGCGATGAAAACACAGGAGTCACAGGTTTGATATAGAAAAGTCCTGTATTACTTCATACAAGTTGGCAGAAATAGTCACACAGTTTGCAGACACAGAAACAGGAGACACAGCAGGCCAGAGTAATCCAAGCTCAGCAATCACTCTCCAATACAGATTCAGGATCTTCTTCTCTGTTACCGTAAGTCCATGCAAACGTGGGTCTTTCAAAGAGCAGGGTTCAGAGTCCACAAGTGCTTCAGAGTTCCTCAGTAGGAATAGCTGGAGTACAAGGTCCAAGGCTTACAGGAGTCAAGTCACAGGTTCACTGCAGGCTAGATTCTGAAGCACTGATTGCTCAGCTGTGGCTGCTACAAGAAGCAAAGGAGAGAATCAGGGCGGGAACATGCAAGCTGGAAACTCCATTTTGACTGAGGGCAAGATAGCTGCAGCAAGACAGAAAGTAAAATGGCTGACGAACAAACTGAGTTTCAGGAATATATACATAGAACCTTACAGCAACATTCCCACCTGCAGGGTTATGGCTTCAGTGATAAGTTGGATGGGACGTGGTAGGAGACCCCCGTCCACAGCAGCAACAGATACTGGTTCAACCAGATGTTTGGTAGGAATGCGATATTTCTCTACTAGAGCCTGTGAAACAAGATTCCCGGCTGCTCCAGAATCAAGTTGGGCTTGTTCGAAATAACGGTTCTCACCGAGTAGAATTGAGACTGACAGCAGCAGAGATGAAGAGGATTTATTCTTGTCTAGGTTGACCTCTCCGAGCGAACCTAGACACAGGCGTTTCCCGACCTCTCCGGACAGGTACGGATCCGGTGTTCCTTACTGCCACAGTAGAAGCAACTCCCCTCGGCACGGCGTAAGTCCTGACGGGCTTTGACCATCTTGGTCTGGTCGACCTGCATAGGCTCAGAAGTGTGTACCTGGGGAGAAGCGGAAGGAGTTACAGGTCTCTGAAAAGAAGGAGCTAGACGAGGAAACCTTCTCTCACGGGTGACCTCCTTGGCGCGTTCCTGGAACCGTAGATCAATTTGATTAGCCAGAGTTATTAGGTCATCGAGAGAGGTTGGAATGTCTCGACCGGCAAGTTCATCTTTAATACGGCCGGACAGACCCTCCCAGAAGACAGATATCAGAGCATCATTATCCCAGGCCAGCTCCGAGGCAAGGGTACGGAACCGTATGGCATATTGCCCCACGGTGAGACTTCCCTGACGGAGACGCAACAGAGATGATGCAGAGGAGGTCCTCCGTCCGGGTTCGTCGAATACCTTCCGGAAGGCCGAGAGAAAAGCAGGCAGGTCAGACACCAGAGGATCTTCTCTCTCCCAGAGAGGATTAAGCCAGGCCAGAGCCTCTCCGGTGAGATGGGACATAATGAAGGCAATTTTGGCCCGGTCGGAGTTAAACTGGTGAGCCAGGAGTTCGAAATGCAGGGTACACTGGTTAATGAAACCCCGAGCCAGAGTAGGATCGCCTCCAAACCGTGGAGGAGCAGAAAGTCAAGGTCCAGGAACGGAAACCACGGAATTGGTAAGCAACGGGACTGCCGGATTGCGAGTCATGGCGCCAGTGGTGGTTGCTGGTGAAGTAGTCAGGGTGTCCAGGCGGGAATTAACATTCCGCAGATGACCCAGGATGGACTCCTGTTGAGACCTCTGACGAGACAGTTCATGACACAGGTCAGAGAGCGAAGGGGTTTGGGTGCCACCGGGTTCCATGGCCCGAGCAAACTGTAACGGGTCAGGGAGGCGGAACCTCTGAGCTTTATTATACAAGGAGGCTTTCCTTGTGAAGGAGCAGGTGGCGCCCGGGGAGACGGACAGGAAGTCACGGCAAGTGACAGGGACAGTCTTTGGACAGACGGGAAGGAGGTCACGGCAAGTGACTGGGGCAGTCTCTGGATATACAGACAGATAGTCACGGCAAGTGACCGGGCAGTCTCTGGATAGAGAGGCAGGTAGTCACGGCAAGTGACCGGGCAGTCTCTGGATAGACAGGCAGGTAGTCACGGCAAGTGACCGGGGCAGTCTCTGGATAGACAGGCAGGTAGTCACGGCAAGTGACCGGGGCAGTCTCTGGATAGACAGGCAGGTAGTCACGGCAAGTGACCGGGGCAGTCTCTGGATAGACGATGGTCACCGCATGTGACGTCCGAACCTCCGGGTAGGTCTGCAGGCAGATGGCAGATGAACGCCCCAAGTGAGCAGGCGAGAGTCTCTGGAATAGCCGATGGTCACCACCGGTGACGGCCGAACCTCCAGGTAGGCTTGCGGACAGGTAGCAGACAGCAAACTGGCAGGAGACAGGCAGGTAACTGGTAACGGAACCTGAGGGCTGAAGCAGAGTAAACAGTGCAACAACATTGCTCGGGCACCTCCATTAAGGAGGGAGTACTTTATATAGGGTGGAGTCCTCCGGCATTGGCCGGGGACATTTTTTGAAAGATGCGCGCGGCCCCTTTAAGAGCGGGGAGCGCGCGGGCGCGCGCCCTAAGTCCAGCAGCAGGGAAGGAGCGCGCGACCCCAGCAGGGCGGAAGGAGGACGCCGAGCGTGGGTAAGGGGGGCGACGTCCCTGCCTGGCAGAGGACGCTGGCGCAGGGGAACAGCGTCCCTGCCTGGCAGAGGGCAGGGACGCCGGCGCTACAGAATGGCATGAGTACCTGGGCTAATGCACAGCTGCCAACCCAGTTTATTGGCAACCGAGCCGTTAGCCTCGTGTTCCCACATATCCACCAGATATCACTTCTTGCCGCAGTCTGATTATCAAACCACTTAGCTTTGTAACCATTCGTGTCTGAGTCTACGGAAATGGTATTTTCACAATACTCTGAGGTTAGATTTCCTACCAGTCTTCCTGTTTCTATCCCAGTCCCTTTCCTTTGGAAACAAGTATAGTTACCAGGGTATGGGAAAACTCTGGATACAGAACTGAGAGAGAATGGCAAATAGTATTATCAGTAGGGTCATATGAGACATTATACAAGGCTACCATGCATTGAAGACCTGTTTGATCTTGGGTTGATAGTCTAAGGGGAATTGTTCCTAAATGGGGTCTGGCAGTTGCACACGCAAAATTTTTCCTGCTGTATTTCTCTTTGCGGAACATATAACTCCAGTACATAAAGTCCTTCATCCCCAGGAGAGGGCTCTTCTATGGCTATGATGAGAGGGTTACAGGATGATCCCCAGACTACATTGTTTGGATCACAATCCCATCATGGATGTGCCATAACAACTCTCATCCTTTCCAGAAGAGGCCTTCCTGATGAACTAACACAAGTCATGGCTTGAAAAATGAGATTCTCAAAGCACAATCATTAACAATTCCGAAAAGAGGGCAGAATAGGAAGCATTTAAGGAAACCAGGATGGATGAACACAGAACTTAAACACATGCTAAAAAGGAAGAAAGAAATGTTTATCAAATGGAAAGAGGGAGGCATATCTAAAGAAGAATATAAGACCGAACTTTTAAATTCCTATTTTGCATCTGTTTTCTCTCAGAAAGGAAATGTAACATCAACTGCTCTTCACTGTCCTATTAAGAGAATAGAAGAATCCAGGATATTTAGAAACAGAAAAATAGTGAGGAAACACTTAGCTAACCTAAATAAATTCAAGTCTCCAGGTCCAGATGAATTACACCCCAGAGTACTGAAGGAGATAGCAGAAGAAATTCTTGAACCACTCTCCATAATCTTTGAAAATTCTTAGCGAACAAGGGAAGTCCCAGAAGACTGGAGAAGAGCAAATGTTGTTTCTATCTTCAAAAAGGGGAAGAAGGTGGACCCAGGGAACTATAGGCCAGTGAGTCTGACTTCTATACCAGGAAAGATCTTTGAACAAATTATTAAACAGCATGTATGTAAGTACATGGATAAGAATGAAGTGATTAAACAGAGTCAGCATGGGTTTGTAACTAATAAGTCATGTCAGACTAAAGGAACTCTCACACTTAGTGATGGCACCAGCGATCACGACAACGACACGACCTGGCAAGATTGCTGGTGCGATCGCTATGTGATCGCTAGTTAGATTCCAAACACAACTCATCAGCGATCTGTATAACGACCTCTGCGGTCGTTGGGAAAACCTAGTCCCACCTGCGACGCTGGTGAAGTCGTTCATAAAGGGTGTCACACTCAGCGATTCAGGCTCACCAGCGGGACACCAACGACCAAAAAATGGCTCAGAACGTTCATAAGCGATCAACGACATCTCAGCAGGGACCACATCGCTGCTACATGTCACACACAGCTGCGTCGCTAACGAGATCGCTAGTGCGTCATAAAATCGGTGACGCGTTAGCGATCTCGTTAGCGATCTCGTTTAGTGTGACAGTACCATTACTTAGTTTCCTTCTATGACAGAATCACTGACTGGGTAGATCAGGGAAATGCTGTAGATATATTATATCTTGACTTCAGCAAAGCATTTGACAAAGTATCTCACACAATCCTTATTGAAAAAATGACTAAGTATGGATTGGACAAGGCAACTGTTAGGTGGATTCATAACTGGCTTAGTGATCGGTCCCAAAGAGTCGTCGTAAATGGCTGCACATCAAGTTGGAAGAATGTCTCAAGTGGGGTACCACAGCGCTCTGTCCTGTGCTCTGTATTGTTCAACATCTTTATCAATGATTTAGATGAAGGAATTGAGGGTAAGCTGATTAAATTTGCTGATGACACAAAGATAAGAGGGATAGCTAATACTGGAGAAGAGAGAGGATTCAAAAAGATATAAATAAACTAGAGCAGTGGGCAGCAACTAACAGAATGGTTTTTAACAGGGAAAAATGCAAAGTACTACATCTGGGCAATAAAAATGAAAAAAGCATATACAAAATGGGAGGAATAGGACTAAGTAACAGCATATGTGAAAAAGACTTGGGTATACTAATTGCTCACAGACTGAACATGAGTCAACAGTGTGATGCAGCAGCAAAAAAGGCAAATACAATTCTAGGATGTATTAACAGAAGCATACAGTCTAGATCACGTGAAGTCATTATTGCCCTCTACTCCTCTTTGGTCAGACTTCATCTGGAATACTGTGTCCAGTTTTGGGCACCACATTTTAAAAAAGACATCAACAAACTGGAGCAAGTTCAGAGAAGAGCGACTAGAATGGTGACTGATCTGCAAACCATGTCCTGTGAGGAACAGTTGCAGGATTTGGGAATGTTTAGCTTGCAAAAGAGAAGACTGAGAGGAGACTTAATAGCTATATACAAATATCTCAAGGGCTGTCACATTGTAGAACGATCATCTTTATTCTCATTTGCACAAGGAAAGACTAGAAGCAATGGGATGAAACTGAATGGGAGGAGACACAGATTGGATATTAGAAAAAACTTTTTGACAGTTAGGGTGATCAGTGAGTGGAACAGGCTGCCACGAGAGGTGGTGAGTTCTCCTTCAATAGAAGTCTTCAAACAGAGGCTGGACCGATATCTGTCTGGGATGATTTAGTGAATCCAGCTTTGAGCAGGGGGTTGGAACAGATGGCCCAGGAGGTCCCTTCCAACTCTACCATTCTATGATTCTATGTCTCAATGAGGCCCCCGTATTACAGGCTGCCTCTGACCAAGAGTGACAATCTTCATTCCCAGGTCTGGTTACACAAATAAATACTGCAGCTTCATCAATCCCTGTGAGAAATTTATACTTAGGATCACTGCTTTTTCTTCCAAACTTTTCCCATTGGCATTTTACTATGTGACACAAATCAAATCTAAAAGTAGCAGAATTCTTGGACGTATCAAACCACATGGTTATTTCTGTTCCATTTTGGGTTATCTCAGCCATTTGTCCTGGTAGGTCTGTCAGCACCATCAGAAGCAGGAAGGTCATTCTACCACTCTAGGACCTTGTCGTAGTTTGCATGGCTCCAGATAGGCTTTCCCAAACCTTCACTTGACGTGGCTGTAGTGAGGAGAGCTTGTAAAGGACCGTCAGTCTCCTGGAAACAGAATCAAAAACTTGTTTATGCACAGATGTGAGTCTCCTTTTTGGAGGCTCTGAACATAGCTGGTGAGGCTGTTGCTACAGGCCCAACCTTGATGTTGACCTAAAAAACCCCTTCCTCACTGCTGCTTTTGCCTTCGTGACTCCCAACATGTACATAACACTCTGTATCTCCGTATTACCTCTCCCGCAGAAAAGGGTCTCTCAGCTGTAGTGGCTCTTGGCATCCGGAAGGCTTCTTACCACCCTGTGAAGAGTCAACACACACGAGCACGCATACATTCCTACCTGATGGTAGTTGTGTGAAGTCAGTCTGCAGTCATTGGAACGGGTAGAGGGACTTACCGTATTTTTCGGACTATAAGATGCACCGGACCATAAGACGCACCCCAAATTTTCAGAAGGAAAATAGGGAAAAAAAATAATGTGTCAAATGGGGTCCGTCTTACAGTCCGAATTCAGGTTACCAGTGAAGGGATCAGCACAGGTAGAGGAGAGGTCACTGGGGTCGTTTGGTGGTCCAGGCTGGTGCGGTGGTGGTGCGCTGTGGGTGGCTGTGTTCTGTGGGGTAGCTGTGTTCTGTGGGGTGGCTGTGCTCTGTGGGGTGCCAATATACTCACAAATCCGAGATCTTGTCCTGAGATCTGGGGAAGAGATCTCGTTGGCGAGATTTGAACTTCAGCAAGCGGCGGCCATCTTTGCGGAGGACATCAGGACGGCACCGCGTCGCAGCTGCGGGGGGCTTTAAGGCTGGGACTAAACGCCGGCAGAGCCCCCCACGCAGCCCAGAGCCCCGCTGCTGCCCCGACACCACCACCGCACCACGGAGGCTGATCGAGACCGCCACCGGAGGCCACCGCGTGCCCAGCTGCGGGGGGGCTTTCCGGCTGGGACAAAACGCCGGCGGAGCCCCCCACGCTGCACAGAGCCCCGCTGCTGCTCCGACACCACCACAGCACCACAGGGAGGCTGAATTGGGACCGCCGCCGCCACCGGATTTTTAGGTATGTTGCGACCATAAAGACGCACCCCCATTTTCCCCCAAAATTTGGGGGAAAAAAGTGCGTCTTATGGTCCGCAAAATATGGTAAGTATGTGTGTGTATGTGTGGTGTCTCCTATTCTACCTGTGTTGTGCACATGTGAGAGATGCTTGTGTGAAACTAGTAGCAAACATTTTGAAACCAGGAGCGAACAATTGTGTGTCAATCAGAGCCGTCATGTCATCCTCGGACATTTGCGTTTGACCATGAGCTTTTAGAGCCACTGTAAGATACAAGGATCTTGGCAAGCATATTCGCCCCCTCACCATCCACAAACCTTCATGGTCCCGTGCTCTAGCTTTCGACCAGATCTCTTTCTCTTCCCCAGTGACTTGCCAAGTCAGAGTCTGCAAGATACTTAAGCCTTACTGGTTACACTCAATGCTTACCATGACCAGTGGAGGTGCCTCAGAGGGCTCATTTTGTCTTGCCTTCTTTGCTGCTTCTTTAGCCACATGGTCTGCTTTCGCCATCGCTCTGGATTCTCTGGTCCTGGAATCTGTGTGTGTCCTTACCTGCACTATGGAGACCTTCCTTGGGAGTAGCAAGGCTTCCATGAACTGTTTAATGAGGTTTCCATACTTGACAGGAGTGCCTGCTGATGTAAGAAAGTTCTTCGCCCTCCATATGGGGCCTGTTATGTTTCGGTAGTTGAGTAGAAACTGCAAAAAATAGCCAAAGTAGCAATACACCAGAGAGGCTGGAAACTATTGGATTGCAGTAACCTAAACTAACCGCCACTCTAGAAGTAGCTGTGGAGCGTACCTATGGTGATCCTAGACGCCTCGTCACAGCCGGAGAGATAGCTACACCTAAAGGCAGAAAGATGAATGCTATCTGCCCTGGAGCAGAATCCCCAAAGAAATAGGAAGCCCCCGAACATGTAATGGCGGTTAGACAAGAAGAAAACACGGACACAGACAGAAAATAGAATGAGCAAACGCTGGGGCCCAATCTGTCTAGATAGAAAAGTATAGGAAAGAATGCTGACTGCAACCCAAAAAAACCCTGACAAAAATACCAACACTTCTGATTAACAAAACACCTGAGATCACACGATTCACAACAGTACTCCCCTTGAGGAGGGGTCACCGAACCCTCACCTGCGCAACCAGGCCGATCAGGATGAGCTCGATGATAGGCACGGATAAGTCTCCCAGCATGGATATCCGAAGCAAACACCCAAGAATTGTCCTCCTGACCATAACCTCTCCACTTAACCAAATACTGGAGTTTCTGTCTAGCAAAACGAGAATCCAATATTTTCTCAACCACATACTCCAAATTGCCCTCAACCAAAACAGGATCAGGAGGCGCAGCCATAGGAACCACTGGCTCGATAAACCTCTTCAATAAGGACTTGTGGAACACGTTATGGATCTTAAATGTCCCTGGAAGAAGCAAACGGAAGGAAACAGGATTAATAATTTCCATGATCTTATAAGGTCCAATGATCCTTGGCTTAAATTTTGGAGATGCAACCTTCATAGGGATATTTCTTTAGAACAACCAAACCAAGTCCCCCAATTTAAAATGAGGACCATCAGTCCTATGCCGGTTGGCAAACCGCTGGGCCCTCTCTTGAGTGAGAGACAACCTCTCCACTACCTGGTCCCAAATCTGCTGCATACGCTGCACAATAGAGTCAACCCATAGACAGACAGAAGCCTCCGCCTGTCCTGAAGAAAATCGAGGGTGAAACCCAGAATTGCAGAAAAATGGAGACATCAAGGTGGCAGAGCTAGCCCTATTATTAAGAGCAAACTCAGCCAAAGGCAAAAAAGAGACCCAGTCATCTTGATCAGCAGACACAAAACATCTCAAATAAGTCTCCAAGGTCTGGTTTGTTCTCTCGGTTTGTCCATTGGTCTGAGGGTGAAATGCAGAGGAAAAAGATAACTGAACACCAAGTTTAGAACAAAATGTCCTCCAAAATCTGGAAACAAACTGCACTCCTCTGTCAGACAAAATATTCTCAGGAATGCCATGTAACCGAACCACGTGCTGAAAGAACAAAGGCACCAATTCGGAGGAGGAAGGCAACTTAGGTAATGGCACAAGATGTATCATCTTGGAAAACCTATCACAGATTACCCAGATAACGGTCATTCTCTGAGAGACAGGAAGGTCGGAAATAAAATCCATAGAAATATGGGTCCATGGCCACTTGGGTACAGGTAATGGCATTAACAAACCACTAGAACGAGAGCAAGGCTTGGAGCGAGAGCAAGTCCCACAGAACTGCACAAAGTCCCTGACGTCACGAGACAAAGTTGGCCACCAAAAGGACCGACTCACCAAGTCTCTGGTACCAAAAATTCCGGGATGACCGGCCAACGCGGAACAATGAATCTCAGACATCACACTCTTTTTCCACTGGTCTGGGACAAACAATTTCCAAACAGGGCAGCGCTCAGGTTTATCCTCCTGACACCCCTCCAGAGCCAGTCTCAAATTGGGCGAGAGGGCGTTAAGAACTACACCCTCTTTCAAAATAACAGCAGGATCAGATAACTCAGGAGAATCCGCAAAGAAACTCCTCGAGAGGGCATCCGCCTCAACATTCTTAGTGCCCGGAAGAAAAGAAACCACAAAATTAAAACGTGTGAAAAACAAGGCCCACCTGGCCTGTCTAGGAATAAGTCGCTTGGCTGACTCGAGATAAACCAGGTTCTTATGGTCCGTGAGGACCACCACCTGATGTTTGGCTCCTTCCAGCCAATGTCTCCACTCTTCAAAGGCCCACTTCATGGCCAATAACTTCCGATTACCCATGTCATAATTACGTTCAGTTGGAGAAAGTTTTCGAGAGAAAAAGGCAAAAGGGTTACTCTTAGAGGTCTCTGGATCCCTTTGGGACAAAACGGCACCTGCCCCAATCTCAGAGGCATCAACCTCCACCTGAAACGGCAGAGAAACATTAGGCTGCCGTAGAACAGGAGCAGAAATGAATCTCTGCTTAAGTTCCTGAAACGCAGAAACTGCCTCAGGAGGCCAATTCACCACATCGGAACCCTTTTTGGTCAAATCAGTCAATGGTTTAACAATACCGGAGAAATTACCAATAAATTTGTGATAAAAATTGGCAAAACCTAAAAATCTCTGAAGAGCCTTCAATGAAGTAGGTTGAATCCAATCACAGATGGCCTGAACCTTGACCGGGTCCATTTCAACAACAGACGGAGACTAAATGAATCCCAGAAATGAGACCCTCTGTACGCCAAAAAGACACTTTGATCCCTTCACATACAGTGCATTCTCTCTCAAAATCTGGAATACCGTCCGAACATGTTTCACATGAGAGTCCCAGTCGTTGGAAAAAATCAAGATATCATCCAAATAAACAATCAGAAATGTATCCACAAAATCCCTGAAAATATCATTCTTGAAGGATTGGAAGACGGAAGGGGCATTAGTAAGCCCAAAAGGCATCACTAGGTACTCAAAATGCCCCTCTGGGGTATTAAACGCCATCTTCCATTCATCCCCGTGCTTAATGCGAATAAGGTTATACGCCCCCCTGAGGTCAAGCTTGGTAAACCAATTAGCACTTTTCACTCTGGAAAATAGGTCAGAAATCAAAGGTAACGGCTACTGATATTTAACAGTGATCTTATTCAGGAGGCGATAATCAATACACGGCCTCAATGAACCATCCTTTTTGGCCACAAAGAAAAAAACGGCGCCCAGGGTGAGGAGGATGGTCTGATATGACCCTTCTCCAATGACTCCTTGATATAAGATTGCATAGCATCGTGTTCAGGTTAAGATGAATTAAAAAGGCGACCTTTAGGGAATTTACCACCAGGCACTAACTCAATAGTGCAATCATAGCTCCTGTGAGGAGGTAAGGATGCAGATTTACTTTTACTAAACACATCAGAAAAATCAGTCAAAAAGTCAGGGACATCCTGAGACTGGGGAGAGGCAGAAAAAACAGGAGTGTCAGCATTAGCACATTGCGCAACCCCAACTGGTCACAGACACAGATTTCCAATCCAAAACAGGATTATGAGTCTGTAACCAAGGGAAACCCAGTACAATAATGTCATACAGATTATGCAACACCAGAAATCTGCAACTCTCCTGATGATCTGGATCAACCTTCATTATCACCTGAGTAGAAAACTAGGGTTTTGTTAGAACCCTCTTGTTAAATTTTGTTTCAGTTTGCTGGTCACATGACCTTTTTTCCCTATTTAGTCTGGCTCCGCCCTTCTGGCTTTGCTGGACTTCATTGTATTATCTACTCTTAAGCTAGCCGGGTGCTTAGGTGCCTTACTCTGTCAGTTTTGCTTAATCTTAGGATCTCGTAGTAATTTGTTTTTCTGTTTAATTTTCCCTGCTACAATTTCTGTTAGGAGGTGTCCACCTTTTCTCCCAGTACCTAGATCTTGTAGGGATTCCTCCCTCGCAACTATAGGTCTTCGTTCAGACTAGCTGAGGACTTTAGCGGGTCTGGTCGCAGGATCAGGTTCCCCGTTACATCGTAGGGATCAAGCTCAGTCCTATTGTAGGGACAGAGTTCTCATCTTTTCTTAATGCTTGTAGCAGTTCATAACAGTAAGTCCAGCCAAGAAAGAAAAAAAAAAAAAAAAATCTCTAAGGACAGATTTTCTGTTTTCATCATGGTGTCGGTTCGGAATTTGGCTGAACGCCTGCAGGGTCTCTCTCTGGAGGTGGCTGAAATCCAGCAACACGTGAGTAGTTGTTCTGGAGCACATTTCGTGGAGCCAAAGGTACGTTTGCCTGATTTATTTTTTGGTGAACAACAAGATTTTTTTTCTTTTAAAAATGCTTGCTTGTTGTATTTTCGTTTGAGACCCAGATCCTCTGGTGATGAATCACAGCGCATAGGGTTTATAATGTCACTTTTGCGCAAAGAACCTCAGGACTGGGCCTTTTCTCTGCAGCCTAGTGATCCATGCTTTGGATCAGTGGATGTTTTTTTTTTTGCTTTGGGGTTGTTGTATGACGATCCGGATCGTGTTTCATCAGCTGAGACAGAGTTGAGACGTTTGAGACAGGGATCGGGTAATGTGGAAAAATATTGTACTCACTTCCGTAGGTGGTCCACCCAGGTGGGCTGGAACGATTCAGCTTTGAAAAGTTTATTTCTTGCAGGATTAAGTGAAAGGGTTAAAGATTTGCTGATTGCTTATCCTATACCTGGTAACTTGCAAGAGGCTATGCAATTGGCCATACGGGTGGATAGGAGACTGCGTGCAAGGGTTAATGAGAGTAAGTCTGCTTTGTCAGCTCCAGGTTTGGAGAAGGAATGTACTGACATTGCAGAGCCGATGGAAATTGGAGCAATGACACCTCACTCTCGGGAAAAAGAACGCAGATTTGCTCAAGGTTTGTGTTTCTACTGTGGTAAATCTGAGCATTTCATTAAGAACTGTGCGCTTCGAATGAATAAAGAGAAAAAAAAAATGAGGTCAGTGTTGCCCGCATAGCTTGTTTAAACAATAAAGGTGTCTTTCTTTCTGCTACCACTGCTGTTGAGGAGGAATTAATGGAGTTTCGGGTATTTGTGGATTGTGGTTCAACTCTCAATGTGATTGATGGGAAGTTTTTGGAAAAACTAAAATTAAAACCCAAACTTCTGTCTTCTCCTATTAATGTGGTGTCTGTGGATGGCTCTCCCTTGAAAAATGTTACTCACCATATCTGTGAATTTCCTCTTACTATTAATGGTGTCCATCAAGAGAATTTGGATTTGGTAGTTTTGAATAATTTGCCCTCACCGGTGATTTTGGGGTTACCCTGGTTAAAATTGCACAATCCGGTACTGGATTGGTCTACCAATGAAATTAAGTCCTGGAGTCCTAAGTGTTATGACAAGTGTTGTAACGGGCGTATTGCTGCTGTAGTTAAGGGGGAGTTACCTGTACCTATTCAGGATTTTTGGAAAGTTTTTTCTGATAAGGAATCGCAGGTATTGCCTCCTCATAGAGAATATGATTGTGCAATTGAATTTGTCCCTGGAGCGACTCTTCCTAAAAGTCGTTTATTTAATTTGACTATTCCTAAGAGAAAAGCTTTGGAGGAATACATACAGACAAGTTTGGCCGCCGGTCACATTAGGCCTTCCAAATCTCCTGTGGCGGTTGGATTTTTTTTTGTTAAAAAAAAGGACGGCGGTTTACGGCCTTGTCTAGACTTTCGTGAGATTAATAAGATTACTGTACGCAATCCTTACCCACTGCCATTGATTCCTGATTTGTTTAATCAGTTAGTGGGGGCCAAGTGGTTCTCAAAAATTGATCTTCGAGGGGCATACAATTTGTTGCGCATGAAGGAGGGGGATGAATGGAAGACTGCGTTTAACACTCCACTGGGTCATTTTGAGAATCTGGTTATGCCTTTTGGACTTTCCAGTGCTCCGGCATTTTTTCAGAATCTTATTAATGACATCCTTAGACCTTTGATCGGCAGAAGTGTGGTTGTGTATTTGGATGACATTTTGATTTATTCACCGGATTTGGAGTCTCATTCGAGGAGTGTGCGTGAAGTATTACAGTTACTGAGTGATAATTCACTTTTTGCCAAACTAGAAAAATGTGAGTTCGCTGTACAGAGACTTAGTTTTTTGGGCTACATTGTCTCCAGTGAAGGTTTTGAGATGGACCCTGTGAAAGTGCAAGCTGTGCAGGATTGGCCTAGACCTATTGGTGTGAAATCAATACAGAGGTTTTTGGGGTTCGCCAATTATTATAGAAAATTCATAAAAATTTTTTCTGTGGTTGCCAAACCTCTGACCGATCTCACCAGGAAAGGTGCTGATGCGGTTCAGTGGACTACTGAGGCCATTGAGGCTTTTGTGTTGCTAAAGGAGAGGTTCAGCTCTGCTCCCATCCTTACGCAGCCTGATGTGACTAAACCATTTTTGGTTGAGGTTGATGCTTCTTCTGTGGGGGTCGGCGCGGTGTTGTCTCAGGAAAAGACGGATGGAGTACATCCCTGTGCTTTTTTTTCAAAGAAATTTTCTGAGTCTGAACTAAATTATGATATCGGTAATTGGGAATTGTTGGCAATTAAACTCGCATTTGAACACTAGCGTCATTTTTTGGAGGGAGCGGAATTTCCCGTTCAAGTCTTCACCGATCATAAAAATCTGATCTACCTTGATGCTGCCAAACGTTTGAATGCCCGTCAGGCTAGGTGGGCACTGTTTTTCTCACGCTTTAATTTTACCATTACTTACATCCCAGGTACTAAAAATGTTAAAGCTGATGCTTTGTCTCGCAGCTTTTCTCCTATGGTGGGTACTGAGTAGGAGGAAAACATTTTGCAACAGGGGGTTGTTATTGCGGTTTTGGACTCCATGTTGGAAGATCAGATTCTTAAAGCACAGGAGAATGCCCCATCTAACACGCCGCATGGGAGGTTGTTTGTGCCTGGTAGCCTGAGGAGAGATTTGTTTGTTGAATGTCATGACTCTCGGTTGGCAGGTCATCCTGGAATCTCTGAGACCAAGAGACTTGTGGGTCGCAGCTTTTGGTGGCCTGGATGGCAGAAGGAAGTCATTAAGTGAGTGCGTCAATGCACTGTGTGTGCTAGATCTAAGTCTTCTCATACTCCTGCTGCAGGGTTGCTTTGCCCTCTGGAGGTCCCTAGTGCACCTTGGACACATTTGGCTATGGACTTTATTACTGACCTTCCCCCCTCTGAGGGTTTCACTGTCATCTGGGTGGTCGTGGACCGTTTTAGCAAGATGTGTCACTTGGTTCCTTTCATCAAATTGCCCTGCGCTAAGACTCTCGCTAAGGCCTTTGTCAAGGAAATAGTCAGACTTCATAGTGTTCCTACTGACATTGTTTCTGATAGGGGACCTCAGTTTGTGGCTCGTTTTTGGCGCGCCTTTTGTGACAGGTTGGGAGTTCATTTGTCGTTTTCATCCGGATATCATCCTGAGTCTAATGGCCAGACAGAAAGGAAAAACCAGGATGTTGAGCAGTTCTTGCGTTGTTTTGTGACTGATAATCAAGAGGGGTGGTCTGAGTTTCTGCCACTTGCTGAGTTTGCTCTTAACAATCATACATCCGCTTCTGCTGGTTGTTCGCCTTTTTTTTGTTGTACTGGGAGACATCCGTCTTTTAGGTCATTTTCCAAGTTGGGATCGGCTGTACCTGAAGAGGAGAATTTTTCTGGTGTGTTGGAGAGAGTTTGGACTGATGTGCGTGGTAATCTTCAGGAGGCTAACAAAAGATCCAAAGTGTATTTTGATAGAAAACGACAAGAGGTTTTGTTTGCTATTGGTGACATGGTCTGGTTGTCCTCTAAGAATCTGCGCTTGAGGATTCCGTCTAAGAAATTGGGTCCCAAGTTTGTAGGGCCCTTTAAGGTGCTTCAGGTTATTAACCAATCTGCTGTTAAGTTGGAGCTTCCCACCTCCTGGAAGATTAATCCGGTGTTTCATGTTTCTCTCTTGAAAAAAGCTGAGGTCTCAGATGGTGACGTCTCGGCCACTGTTCCCCTGGTGGTGGAGGACGGGCAATATGAGATTTCCCGCATCCTAAATTCTAGACGGTATAGAGGGGGTTTGCAGTACCTCGTCGCTTGGAAGGGTTATGGACCCGAGGATAACTCATGGGTGAGGGCGGATGATGTTTCTGCGTCTAGACATGTCAGAGCTTTTCACAAGAGGTTTCCGGATAAGCCTAAGTCCTAGGGGATCCGGAGGATCCTCTTAGAAGGGAGGGTACTGTTAGAACCCTCTTGTTAAATTTTGTTTCAGTTTGCTGGTCACATGACCTTTTTTCCCTATTTAGTCTGGCTCCGCCCTTCTGGCTTTGCTGGACTTCATTGTATTATCTACTCTTAAGCTAGCCGGTTGCTTAGGTGCCTTACTCTGTCAGTTTTGCTTAATCTTAGGATCTCGTAGTAATTTGTTTTTCTGTTTAATTTTCCCTGCTACAATTTCTGTTAGGAGGTGTCCACCTTTTCTCCCAGTCCCTAGATCTTGTAGGGATTCCTCCCTCGCAACTATAGGTCTTCGTTCAGACTAGCTGAGGACTTTAGCGGGTCTGGTCGCAGGATCAGGTTCCCCGTTACATCGTAGGGATCAAGCTCAGTCCTATTGTAGGGACAGAGTTCCCATCTTTCCTTAGTGCTTGTAGCAGTTCATAACAGGTTTATTCTCCGCCAAAGGGGTAGAATCAATGCACAGTAAAGGAATAGACTTCCGCAGGGGTATCATGGGAAACCCACAACGTTTGGCAAAGTCAAAATCCATCAGGTTAATAGCTGCTCCTGAATCAACAAAAACTTGAGCCGAAAATGTGGACAGGGAGCAAATCAGGGTAACAGTCAACAGAAATTTAGTCTGAACACTACCCAAGACAACTGAGCGCGCAAAACGTCTTCCCCGCTTAGGGCAGACGGAAATAGCATGGAAGCGTCACCACAGTAGAAACATAACCCATTGCGCTTACGAAACTCATGACGCTGAGCCCCAGAAATCACTCCATCACACTGCATGGGCTCGGGAGCTGGCTCACAAGGCAACACTATCTCATGCATACCTCTGCGCTCACGCAAACGTCTGTCAATTTGAATAGCCAAAGACATAGAATCATTGAGACCAGAGGGAACAGGGAATCCCACCATAATGTCCTTTACATTTTCTGACAGACCCTTCCGAAAAAGGGCTGCCAAAGCATCATCATTCCATTTGGTCAGGACTGCCCATTTTCGAAATTTCTGACAGTACAGCTCAGCGTCTTCACGACCCTGATTTAAAGCCACCAAGGTCTTTTCAGCTTGATCAGTGACATTAGGTTCATCGTACAATAACCCCAGAGCCTGAAAAAATACATCAACATCATTCCCACAAGATCCCCAGGTGTCAGGGAAAAAGCCCAATCGTGAGGGTCGCCGCGCAGCAGAGAGATGATAATTTGAACCTGCTGTGCTGCGTTCCCTGAGGACTTAGGCCTCAAGGCAAAAAACAATTTACAGTTATTTTTGAAATTCAGAAATTTAGACCGATCCCCCAAAAACAAATCTGGCATGGGGATCCTAGGTTCCACAACTGGCAACCTAGCAAGATAGGTGGCAATACTCTGAACTTCAGTGGCAAACTGCTAAACACGGCCAGACAACTGTGCAAACTCCATTGAGAGAAAAAAAAATCCTCCTCAGCACCCAGAGAAATAGAGGGAAAAAAAAAAAATCTAACAAACTTTTTCCTCTTTACTGATTTTCCCTTCCGTGAGTACCATATAATTTTCAGTTTGGCCGGTAATACTGTTATGTTTCGGTAGCTGAGGAGAAACTGCAAAAAATAGCCAAAGTAGCAATACACCAGAGAGGCTGGAAACTATTGGATTGCAGTAACCTAAACTAACCGCCACACTAGAAGTTGCCGTGGAGCGTACCTACGGTGATCCTAGACTCCTCGTCACAGCGGAGAGATAGCTACACCTAAAGGCAGAAAGATGAATGCTATCTGCCCTGGAGCAGAATCCCCAAAGAAATAGGAAGCCCCCGAACATGTAATGTCTGTTAGACAAGAAGAAAACACTGACACAGACAGAAAATAGAATGAGCAAACGCTGGGGCCCAATCTGTCTAGATAGAAAAGTATAGGAAAGAATTCTGACTGCAACCCAAAAAAAAACCCTGACAAAAATACCAACACTTCTGATTAACAAAACACCTGAGATCACACGATCTCTACTACCTAAATCAGATCTCTGGTGTAACACACAGCAACACAGCAAATAAAAAGTGACAAAGGAACAAAGCAAAAATGCAAACACACAATGAGCACAATTGCAGCGCAAGACCCCAAAAGGGGACCAGGCTGCAGTCCTCTGCAAGCAGCAAACCAGCAGTGAAAATCCAACAGAGGAAAAAAAACAAAACACTTATCTGAATGAGAGCAGGAAAACAAGATGTGCTCCAAGCAAGAGCAGGAGGAACAATTGATTACCGGCAAGGCTGCTGGGAACTCAGGTCACTTATATCATACCATTCAGAGCCAGCTGAAGGCCATTCAGTAATTAGTTCATTACCCTCAGCAACCACTGGAGGGAGCCCCAGCTCAGAAGTCACCTCCAAGGTATTCACAACAGGGGCCGTAGTCATGGGCTACTCCAAAACAAAATCTGGACCTTGTGTACACTGTGTATTTCTTACCTTCCGCCCCTTTAAGCGCTTCAATGAGAGCCACCAACTCCACCTCTTTTGTGGACATATGAGTAGGGAGTGGTTCTGCTTTTACTACCTCATGCTGTGTGACCACTGCATACCCAGTGTAGAATCGTCCATCATTACCGGTGCTTCTTGAACCAACTACAAAAAGCTCAACATCTGGATTAGTGAGAGGTACCCAAGAAACGTGTGAGAAACTTGTTTCATGAGCCATAAGGGCTATACAGAATTTAAAAGAAACCATTGATTTACACTCTGAGAAAACAGTAACAATTTTTTTTTTCTTTTATTGCTATTTCTCTCCTCCCTTCCCCCTTTTGAATCCACGGAACTATCAGAGTAGTTGGATTCAAACTACTGTAGGGCCAAAGTACACGGACTGATTAAGACTAATTCAGATAACGGAGAAGAGAAAAAAAAAACTTCTTGGCACGAAGCCAAAACTTTAAACCTGAAATAACTTCTTAACTAAATGAATACAGACAATATTATTTAAAGGTAAAGTACAATTATGACATTGAATCTATAATATGCTAGTTTTCGACCCTTGGCAGAGTGCCAACTTTTCACGGACAATTTTGCATTAGTGTCAATACTCAATTACACTGTATTCTGCTCAGAATCCCTGATGTACAAACAAAACTAACAACATTCTTTTCCTTACTTTTACAGTTACTTAACAGTTACTTGCAATTGCCTTCACAGAGATCATTCTAATTCAGACTAATGATTTACTTTGAAAACATAAGTCTGCCCCTCTTATCAACTTGCGGTGTACTTTCTCAAATCAACTTAGAGGGAATCTGTCACCCCATTTTGGCCCTATGAGATAGGGCCACCGCCATCAGGGGCTTATCTACAGCATTCTGTAATGCTGTAGATAAGCCCCCCATGCTACCTGAAAGTGAAGAAAAACTAGTTATATTATACTCACCCAGGGGCGTTCCGCCGTCCGTTCGGGTCAGGAGGGAGTCGCGGTCAGGTCCGGGGCCTCCCATCTTGTGGCGATGCCGGCCTCTTCTTTCGGTCACGTCGCGGCTCCTGCGCAGGCGCACTGCTCTGCCCTGGTGAGGGCAGAGCAGAATACTGCGGTGCGCAGGCGCCGGACCTCTCTGACCTTTCTCGGCGCCTGCGCACTACAGTACTCTGCTCTGCCCTAACCAGGGCAGAGCAGTGCGCCTGCGCAGGAGCTGCGACGTGACCGAAAGAAGAGGCCGGCATCGCCACAAGATGGGAGGCCCCGGACCTGACCGCGACTCCCTCCTGACCCGACCGCCCCCCGGAACGCCCCTGGGTGGGTATTTTATACCTCGTTTTTCTTCACTTTCAGGTAGCATCGGGGGCTTATCTACAGCATTACAGAATGCTGTAGATAAGCCCCTGATGGCGGTGTCCCTATCTCATAGGGCCAAAATGGGGTGACAGATTCCCTTTAACATTTCCTTTCTATACACACACAGTGCAGTTTACACTGACACCTGTTACATTACAGCGTGAATCCACCGAGCAGAACAAACATCTCCATTATGTGAGTATAATCTTCTGGCATCCCCCTGCTCAGGGGGCACCTGAAAGGTGTGTCTGCAAGATGCCAGAGTTTTGCTCTTCTACATAACTCAACAGAATTCCATGGGTCCAGTGATCAGGGGGGGTGACCCATGCAAATTCAGGCGAAACACTTTATACTCTGGAAATCTTTATGACAGAGGTCCAAACCCAGTATCCTCCTGATTAAAACCCTCAGATAGAATTTTAACAACTCTCCACCCCTCATCGGATATGGCTAACATTAGCCCAAACTTACAGTCAAGGCAAGACATTTAAAAGGTATTTCTAATTCCAAAAGTGACTTTAACTACTACCTACAATCCAAATTAACACAAGTTTACAGATGTAAACTTAACCTAATTAGCTCTATTCCTAACACATATACGCTTGGTATGAAAGACTTGTCCGTCTGGACTTTGACTTAAATACAACGGGTAATTTTTCAAATCTGTCGGGAAATGGTTCAAATGGGAATTAGATATTTGGGCATGGATATTCACAAACCAGACTGCCCAAAACTCATCACCCCGTTTTACGAATCTTAGCCTTGGCTTTCGGGGTTCTGAAAATATCTTGATCAAGGACCACCTACCATAAAACATACGATTCTCATCCGTCCTTTTCTTGAAGCATGCACAGCCTACACAAAACCTGTAGCGTATCTAGCACAGGCGTCTTCACTCGCAAGTGTGACTATGTGTTTTTCACACTCAATTAGTATACCTCTACTATATCCTTGCTACCAGCTGACCAAAGATCATACTTTATCTAAGTTGGACTCCCTTATACATACAAGATTTTATGTTCAAATCCTTATTACTTGCACACGGTCATTCAATTCACTCAAGGAGTCTCATATATCAGTCATTCTCTGTCACACACCATCACAAACCTTTCACAACTGCCTTGTAGTCCCCCTGTCGGGTAGCTCCCCCTTTTGCTGGTGCTCTTGGCCTAGTCCTGCCTATGTCTTTTCTGGTTGATGTCTGAATACGCTCTTTAGTGTAAAATGCTACTTGTGCTCAATTCTCCTGGCTTCGTTTTGGCTATCTATAGTGCCCGTATGTCCCACTGCGAGTGAACTTAGCTGGCTTTTATACAGCTATGTTGGGGAGCTCTCATCTGCTATCTTTATCCCTATCTCTCCTATTGTTCCACTGCGTTTGACCTTAAACTGACTTTATACAATTAAGGTGGGAATTGCGTTGTTACCTCAGGGATTGTTGGTTAAGTACTTGACCATGTGACTACTCTTCTCCTAGTGAATGAGAGACATGGGATAGACAGTCTGTAGGAGCGCCAGCCAGGTGTAAGTGTTGTAAGCAATTAAGAAATCTAATGCTGCTCCAGCCGGGTACCTCGAGTGGGATTACTATTGAGAAAGATTCTTGAAAACCCGATCAGCAGGGCGCAAAAGACAGGAATCTTCTTAGTAAATGACAATCTTCATTTATTAAAAATTATTAAAAATTATGCTAAAACAATGAATCCACAACGCGTTTCAATGGAGTGAGTCCATCTTCCTCAGGTGCCACTACTCTTCTCCTAGTGTCACAGTACTTGACCCTTCAGGAAGAAATGGCAAAAACTTCCTATTAGACCTTGTATATTCAGAGGTCATATGTATCTACAAGAAAACAAGACTAATCAGCAATAGGCAGGCTAATGTTACTCCAACTACCTCAAAGCTTCTTAGCACCATATGGGAGCAGTTTGTGCGTTTCAGACAAGACAGAAGACAGACAGACTTATCCCCTGACTCAAGGTGCCACACTGGTAGTCACCAAAGAGAAATGCAGGGAATCTGGCCTGAAACGATCGGCGTTTTGACACCGTATCTCTCTCACTCCCCAAGAGGATGTACGTAGCTTTCTCTGAGTATCTGCCGTCACAGACGTATCCTCACATGAATCCTGTCAAGCCAGTTAGCATGGAGAGACACACTTAGTGACAGACGTAGCAGAGAGTAGTCCCGTACCCTCAAGGTTGGCAAACATTCACACGCCAATCACGCACTAACCATATAACAACATGTAACAAACATATAATTGCAACAACAGAGAATAACGAATCTAATATACTGTTAACTATCCCGTAGGATATTCTACTTGTTCTTTGTCAAATAATATGAGCTGGGTTGTTTAGAAGACCGGACTATACCATACAATGGGTCCGGCCAGCAGCTGTGGAACAGGGGGAGACACAGAGAATGTGCGTAAGAATTCAAAGGTTCTTACCTTCCCAGGATATGTCTGTGTGTCCTCTGTCTCATTCTGCAGAGGTTCCGGGCTTCAGGTATTGCTTGAGCCTTCTCCTTCCCCAGCCCCGCCCTGGGACGCCAGATGTCGAGTTTGAGATTTGTCTTATCAGACCATCAGTATATTAGATTGTTCCAGATTAGATGGAGTTTCGATAGAGGCAGGATGGTGAAACGAACTGGACACAGGAGACAAGTCTCTGGGTCAAAATCATCTGATCTTTAATCAATTCCCGTCAGCTTATATCCACTACTGACTGGGCGTATACATCATGCTATCTGACATATTATTCAGGACTTATTAGTAAATTATTTATCACAGTAAAAACATGTTATTATGCATATGTCAGCTATCCATTATTAGCTATCTGTAAGGGAATTTTCCATTACGTCTTAAAGGTGAGTACGTGCTTCATTTGGTAGGTCTAATCATTGCAATTAGTAGTTTTATCTGATTATAACTGACTGATAGAGGTATATCATGCTAACCTTAGTACTACAGTCATGGTCAAAAGTTTTGAGAATGACACAAATATTATATTTTCACATGATCTGCTGCCCTCTGGTTTTTATGTGTGTTTGACAGATGTTTTTATCACAGACAGAAATATAATTGCAAACATATGAGTAACAAAAGCTTATATTGACAGTTAGAATGAGTTAATGCAGCAAGTCAATATTTGCAGTGTTGACCCTTCTTCTTCAGGACCTCTGCAATTCTCCCTGGCATGCTCTCAATCAACTTCTGGACCAAATCCTGACTGATAGCAGTCCATTCTTGCACAATCAATGCTTTCATTTTGTCAGAATTTTTAGGTTTTTGTTTGTCCACCCGTCTCTTGATGATTGACCACAAGTTCTCAATGGGATTAAGATCTGGGGAGTTTCCAGGCCATGGACCCAAAATCTCTATGTTTTGTTCCCTGAGCCATTTAGTTATCACCTTTGCTTTATGGCTCTTGGAGGGTTGGGAGAAGTTGCTCTTGGAGGACATTCTGGTACCATTCTTTATTCATGGCTGTGTTTTTAGGCAAGACTGTGAGAGAGCCGATTCCCTTGGCTGAGAAGCAACCCCACACATGAATGGTTTCAGGATGCTTAACAGTTGGCATGAGACAAGACTGGTGGTAGCGCTCACCTTGTCTTCTCCGAATGAGGCGTTTTCCTGATGTCCCAAACAATCGAAAAGGGGATTCATCAGAGAAAATAATATTACCCCAGTCCTCAGCAGTCCACTGCCTGTACCTTTTGCAGAATATCAGTCTGTCCATGATGTTTTTTCTGGAGAGAAGTGGCTTCTTTTGCTGCCCTCCTTGAGACCAGGCCTTGCTCCAAGAGTCTCCGCCTCACAGTGCATGCAGATGCACTCACACCTGCCTGCTGCCATTCCTGAGCAAGCTCTGCACTGCTGCTAGCCCGATCCTGCAGCTGAAACACTTTTAAGAGATGGTCCTGGCGCTTGCTGGTCTTTCTTGGGCGCCCTGGAGCCTTTTTGGCAACAATGGAACCTCTCTCCTTGAAGTTCTTGATGATGCGATAGATTGTTGACTGAGGTGCAATCTTTCTAGCTGCGATACTCTTCCCTGTAAGGCCATTTTTGTGCATTGCAATGATGACTGCACGTGTTTCTTTAGAGATAACCATGGTTAACAGAAGAGAAACAATGATGCCAAGCACCAGCCTCCTTTTAAAGTGTCCAGTGGTGTCATTCTTACTTAATCATGACAGATTGATCTCCAGCCATGTCCTCATCAACACCCACACCTGTGTTAATGGAGACTGATAAGAGGTTAGCTGGTCCTTTTAAGGCAGGGCTGCAATGATGTTGAAATGTGTTTTGGGGGATAAAGTTCATTTTCTAGCCAAATATTGACTTTGCAAGTAATTGCTGTTAAGCTGATCACTCTTTATAACATTCTGGAGTATATGCAAATTGCCATTAGAAAAAGTGAAGCAGTAGACTTTGTAAAAATTAATATTTGTGTCATTCTCAAAACTTTTGTCCATGACTGTACATGTCACCATGTCACCTTAGGACTAGATGTTACCTTCATCAGCAAATAGTGTCATTATGTGACTGATTCTGAATAACAGAGAAAAACATCTTAACCCCTTCACCCCCAAGGGTGGTTTGCACGTTAATGACCGGGCCAATTTTTACAATTCTGACCACTGTCTCTTTATGAGGTTATAACTCTGGAACGCTTCAACGGATCTTCGCGATTCTGAGATTGTTTTCTCGTGACATATTGTACTTCATGTTAGTGGTAAAATTTCTTCGATATAACTTGCGTTTATTTTTGAAAAAAACGCAAATATGGCGAAAATTTTAAAAATTTTGCAATTTTCAAACTTTGAATTTTTTTTCCCTTAAAACAGAGAAATATGTCACACAAAATAGTTAAGAAATAACATTTCCCACATGTCTACTTTACATCAGCACAATTTTGGAACCAAAATTTTTCTTTGTTAGGAAATTAGAAGGGTTAAAAGTTGACCAGTGATTTCTCATTTTTACAACAAAATTTACAAAGCCATTTTTTTAGGGACCACCTCACATTTGAAGTCACTTTGACGGGTCTATATGGCAGAAAATACCCAAAAGTGACACCATTATAAAAACTGCACCCCTCAAGGTACTCAAAACTACATTCAAGAAGTTTATTAACCCTTCAGGTGCTTCACAGGAGCTGAAGCAACGTGGATGGAAAAAATTAATATTTAACTTTTTAGCCACAAAAATGATCTTTTACAAACTTTTTTTTATTTTCACAAGGGTAAAAGGAGAAAATGGACAGATAAAGTTGTTGTGCAATTTCTCCTGAGTACGCCAATACCCCATATGTGGGGGAAAACCACTGTTTGGGCACACGGCAGAGCTCGTAAGGGAAGGAGCGCCGTTTGACTTTTTCAAACTAAAATTGGCTGGAATTGAGATTGGACGCCATGTCGTGTTTGGAGAGCCCCTGATACGCCTAAACAGTGGAAACCCCCCACAAGTGACACCATTTTGGAAACTAGACCCCCTAAGGAACTTATCTAGATCTGTTGTGAGCACTTTGAACCCCAAAGTGTTTCACAAAAGTTTATAATGCCTGGGTGTGAAAAAAAAAAAAAAACAATTTTCCACAAAAATGATTTTTTAGTCCCAAATTTTTGATTTTTCCCAAGGAAATTGGACCCCAAAACTTGTTGTCCAATTTGTCCTGAGTACGCTGATACCCCATATGTGGGGGGGGGAAACTGTTTGGGCGCACGGCAGGGCTTGGAAAAGAAGCAGTAACGTTTTGGAATGCAAACATTGATGGGGGTCATGTTCCGTTTGTAGTGCCCCAGATGAGCCTAAACAGTGGAAACCCCCCACAAGTGACCCCATTTTGGAAGCTAGACCCCCTAAGGAACTTATCTAGATCTTTGGTGAGCACTTTGAACCCCCAAGTGCTTCACACAAGTTTATAATGCCCGGGCATGAAAATAAAAAATCCTATTTTTTTACCACAAAAATTATCTCTTAGTCACTAATTTTTTATTTTCCCATAGGTAACAGGAGAAATTGGACCACAAAATTTGTTGTCCAATTTGTCCTGAGTACGCTGATACCCCATATGTAGGGGGGAACCACTGTTTTGGCGCATGGCAGAGCTCGGAATGGAAGGAGCACTATTTGACTTTTTCCAACCAAAATTGGCTGGAATTGAGATTGGACGCCATGTTGCATTTGGAGAGCCCCTGATGTGCCTAAACAGTGGAAACCCCCCACAAGTGACCCCATTTGGGAAACTAGACCCCCTAAGGAACTTATCTAGATCTTTGGTGAGCAATTTGAACCCCCAAGTGCTTCACACAAGTTTATAACGTAGAGCCGTAAAATTAAAAAATTATATTTTTTCCACAAAATTGATCTTTTCACCCCAATTTTTATTTTCCCAAGGGAAACAAGACTCAAAAAGTTATTGTGCAATTTGTCCTGAGTGCGCTGATACCCCATATATGGGGGTAAACCACTGTTTGGGTGCATGGCAGAGTTTGGAAGGGAAGGAGCGCCGTTTGACTTTTTCAACGCAGAATTGGCTGGATGCCATGTCGTGTTTGGAGAGCTCCTGATCTGCCTAAACAGTGGAAACCCCCACAAATGACACCATTTTGGAAACTAGACCCTCAAGGAACTTATCTAGATGTGTGGTGAGCACTTTGAACCCAAAGTGCTTCACAGAAGTTTATAACGTACAGCCGTAAAATAAAAAAATTCTTTTTTTTTTTACAAAAATGATTTTTTAGCCCCCAATATTTTATTTTCACAAGGGTAGCAGGAGAAATTGGACCCCAAAAGTTGTTGTCCAATTTGTCCTGAGTATGCTGATACCCAATATGTGGGAGTAAACTACTGTATGGGTGCACGTCGGGGCTCGGAAGGGAAGTAGTGACATTTTGGATTGCAGACTTTGATGGAATGATCTGGGGGAGTCATGTCGCATTTGGAGAGCCCCTGATGCGCCTAAACAGTGGAAACCCCCACAAGTGACACCATTTTGGAAAATAGACCCCACAAGGAACTTATCTAGATGTGTGGTGAGCACTTTGAACCCGAAGTGCTTCACAGAAGTTTATAACGTACAGCCGTAAAAATAAAAAATCCTTTTTTTTTTTACAAAAATGATTTTTTCGCCCCCAATATTTTATTTTCACAAGGGTAACAGGAGAAATTGGACCCCAAAAGTTGTTGTCCAATTTGTCCTGAGTACGCTGATACCCAATATGTGGGAGTAAACTACTGTATGGGCACACGTCGGGGCTCGGAAGGGAAGTAGTGACGTTTTGGATTGCAGACTTTGATGGAATGGTCTGGGGGCGTCATGTCGCATTTGGAGAACCCCTGATGCGCCTAAACAGTGGAAACCCCCCACAAGTGACCCCATTTTGGAAAATAGACCCCACAAGGAACTTATCTAGATGTGTGGTGAGCACTTTGAACCCCGAAGTGCTTCACAGAAGTTTATAACGTACAGCCGTAAAAATAAAAAATCCTTTTTTTTTTTACAAAAATGATTTTTTCGCACCCAATATTTTATTTTCACAAGGGTAACAGGAGAAATTGGACCCCAAAAGTTGTTGTCCAAATTGTCCTGAGTACGCTGATACCCAATATGTGGGAGAAAACTACTGTATGGGCACACGTCGGGGCTCGGAAGGGAAGTAGTGACGTTTTGGATTGCAGACTTTGATGGAATGGTCTGGGGGCGTCATGTCGCATTTGGAGAGCCCCTGATGCGCCTAAACAGTGGAAACCCCCACAAGTGACCCCATTTTGGAAAATAGACCCCACAAGGAACTTATCTAGAAGTGTGGTGAGCGCTATGAAGCCCCAAGTACTTCACAGAAGTTTTATAACATACAGCCGTAAAAACGAAAAAAATCATTTTTTTTTTTACAAAAATGATTTTGTCGCCCCCAGTTTTTTATTTTCCCAAGGGTAACAGGAGAAATAGGCCAAATTGCACAATAACTCTTGGGGTCCAGAGTATGCTGATACCCCATATGTGGGGTAAACTACTGTTTGGGCGCATGGCAGAGCTCAGAAGTGAAGGAGCACCATTTGACTTTTTCAACGCAGAATTGGCTGGAATTGAGATCAGACGCCATGTCACATTTCGAGAGCTCCTGATGTGCCTAAACAGCAGAAACCCCCCAATTCTAACTCCAACCCTAACCCCAAACACCAATAACCCTAGTCCCAACCCTAACCACAAACCTAACCCTAACACACCCATAACCTAATCCCAACCCTAATCCTAACGTTAGCGCCAACCCTAACCCTAATACTAACGTTAGCGCCAACCCTAACCCTAACTTTAGCCGCAACCCTAACCCTAACGGGAAAATGGAAATAAATACATTTTTTTAATTTTATTATTTTTCCCTACCTAAGGGGGTGATAAAGGGGGTTTGATTTACTATTTATAGCGGGTTTTTGCGATTGGCAGCTGTCACGCTAAAAGACGCTTTTTATTGCAAAAAATAGTTTTTTGCATCACCACATTTTGAGAGCTATAATTTTTGCATGTTTTGGCCCACAGAGTCATGTGAGGTCTTATTTTTTTTTAATACCATTCCATGTGTGGTCAAATTGATAAGGCAGCTTTATTCTTCGGGTCAGTATGATTACAGCGATACCCTATTTTTTTTTTATGTTTTGGCGCTTTTTCACAATAAAAACTACTTTATAGAAAAAAATAATAATTTTTACATCGCTTTATTCTGGAAGCTATAGCTTTTTATTTTTTCACTGACGGAGCTGTATGACAGCTTGTTTTTTGCAGGACAAGATGATGTTTGCAGTTGTACCATTTTTATTTACATTTGTCTTTTTTATCATGTTTTATTGTGCTTTTTGTTCGGCAGTATGATGATAAAGCATTGGTTTTTTGGTGTTCACTGAAGGGGTTAACTAGTGGGACAATTTTATAGAGCGGGCTGTTCCAGACGTGGCGATACCAAATTTGTGTATTTTTTTTTAGGTAAATAAATGTATTTATTGGATTAATAGTTTTTTTTTTGTTTTTTGTTCTGTATTTGTTTTTTTTACATTTTTACACTTTTTAATAATTTTTGTTTTTACTTTTATACATTGTGCCTGGATGGGACATCACTGTATAGTGACAGGTCACTAATATGATACTCTGCAATGCTTCTGCACTGCAGAGCATCAGAGCAGCGTTTGATAGGCAGAGAAGGGCGCGTGTCAGCGCCTGCTCAGAGCAGGCACTGACACGCCACCTTCCCTGAAGGACCCCGCGGCCGGGGTCACCCTGTAGACCATCAGCACAACGCGATCGCATCGTGTTGTGCTGATTAGAGCACACAGTGAGCCCACTCCCTTATCGATGCTCCTCGATATCATTGTCACTACTGACAGTGGCATCAGAGGGGTTAAATGCCAGCGATCGGTGCTAGCACAGATCATGGGCATTGCTGCAGGGTATCAATGCACTGTACATATAGATCTCTTTGCAAGAACCCAGTTCCTGCAGAGCAGTATATGTACAGTGCATGTTGGGAAGAGGTTAAATGTGAGGCACATTGGATTTTTCAATTAAACACTACTGTAGATATTGTAGACGACTAAACAGACTTGCTGTATCTGCATTAATTATATTATTATTGTTTATGCATCATAACATCAATGTATATTTCCTATGTTGTTGGTATTATCAGATTGTAATGATGAGACCTTAAGCATCACTCTTACATTTGCACAGGGTTATTTATAGTGATCTTCTCTGACCTTTTGGATCAGTATATCCATTACCTTATAAAATTCATATACTCGGTTCAATATCTCACTAATGTTTTATCTAATAATTAATATCTTATTTATATAACCTTACCTTGGTTCCAATAGTTGTTATGGTAGTGTAATTGATTAACCCCTTAACGACCGCCGATACGCCTTTTAACGGCGGTCAGTAAGGGTACTTAAACCACAGCGCCGTTAATTAACGGCGCTGTGGAAAAAGTGAATAGTGCCCCCCAGAGGTGCATTTTCTCCGGGGTCTCGGCTACCGGGGGTAGCCGAGACCCCAGAGAACATGAATCGGGTCGGTTTTTACCGACCCCGATGTTGTGATCGCCGTTATTAACCCTATAACGGCGATCGCAACAAAAAAATAAATAAATGGTGTGCCATTTAATTTCTCTGTCCTCTGATGTCATCGGACATCAGAGGAGAGATAAAAAGGGCCTCCGATACCCCCCTTGTGGTCCCCGATCCCCTGCATGTGGCCCCCGGGCCCTCCGGTGTTTTCCGGTGGGCGCCGCCATCTTTAGGGCCTAGAAAATGGCGGGCGCATGCTCAGTGCGCCCGCCACGATGTGCTGGGTGGCTTGGGCAGTTTTCTCTGGGGTCTCGGCTGCCGAGGGTAGCCGAGACCCCAGAGAACATGATCCGGGTCGGTATATACCGACCCCGGTGTTGCGATAACCGTTATATGATTTCTCTCCCCTCTGATGTGATCGCACATCAGAGGGGAAAGAATTAGGGTCCCCAGAACCCCCGAACCCTCCCCATACCTCCCGGTGTTCTCCGGCAGCTTCCCCTGGCCTGCGATCCTCCCAGGTCTTCTTCCTGTGAAAAAAAATGGCGGGCGCATGCGCAGTGTATAACGCGGTGTAACATAGTCAGTTAACGCTGCCATTCACCCCCATTTGAGGGCGCATCACGACGCATGCCGTAAAGCGGCATGAGTTCGTGACGTGCCATCATTCAGTGACGGAGCCTCGGACGCGGCCTGCAGCGTCTGGGCTCCGTCACCGCTAGCGCAGAGGAATCATCTGCTGATTCCTCTGCGCTAGCGGGTATAGCATAACGCAATCGCGTTATGCTATACCGCTACCAGCCCGTCAACGCTATGTGTTGAACGGGCTGGTAAAACACAAAATGAACCTAGCCTTAGGGTTAGGGTTATAATTAGTGTTAGGGTTACAATTAGGGTTAGGGTTACAATTAGGGTTGGAATTAGGGTTGGGATTTAGGTTAGGATTAGGGTTAGGGTTGGGATTAGGGTTAGGGGTGTATTGGGGTTAGGGTTGGAGCTAGAATTGAGGGGTTTCCACTATTTAGGAACATCAGGGGGTCTCCAAACACGTGGCGTTCAAAAAGTCAAATGGTGCTCCCTCCCTTCCGAGCCCTGCTGTGCGCCGAAACAGTGGTTTACCCCAACATATGGGGTATCAGCGTACTCAGGACAAATTGCACACCAATTTTGGGGTTCTAATTTCTCTTGTTACCCTTTGGGAAAATAAAAAATAGCTGGCTAAAAAAATCATTTTTGAGGAAAAAAATAATGTTTTATTTTCACGGCTCTGCGTTTATAAATTTCTGTGAAGCACTTTGGGGTTTAAAGTGCTCACCACACATCTAGATAAGTTACTTATGGGGTCCAGTTTCCAAAATGGGGTCACTTGTGGGGTTTTCCACTGTTTAGGCACATCTGGGGTACTGCAAACGGAACATGGCCCCCATCAACGTCTGCATTCCAAAACGTTATTACTTCCTTTCCAAGCCCTGCTGTGCGCCCAAACAGTTTGCCCCCCCCCCCACATATTTGGTATCAGTGTACTCAGGACAAATTGGACAACAACTTTTGGGGTCAAATTTCCTTGTGAAAAATCAAAAATTTGGGACTAAAAAATCATTTTTGTGGAAAATTGTTTTTGTTTTTTTTTCACACCCAGGCATTATAAACTTTTGTGAAACACTTGGGGGTTCAAAGTGCTCACCACAGATCTAGATAAGTTACTTGGGGGTCTAGTTTCCAAAATGGGGTCACTTGTGGGAGTTTTCCACTGTTTAGGCACATCTGGGGCACTGCAAACGGAACATGACCCCCATCAACGTCTGCATTCCAAAACGTTATTACTTCCTTTCCAAGCCCTGCTGTGCGCCCAAACTGTTTCCCCCCCCCACATATTTGGTATCAGCGTACTCAGGACAAATTGGACAACAACTTTTAGGGTCCAATTTCCTTGTGAAAAATCAAAAATTTGGGACTAAAAAATCATTTTTGTGGAATTTTTTTTTTTTTCACACCCAGGCATTATAAACTTTTGTGAAACACTTGGGGGTTCAAAGTGCTCACAACAGATCTATATAAGTTCCATAGGGGGTCTAGTTTCCAAAATGGTGTTACTTGTGGGGGGTTTCCACTGTTTAGGCGCATCAAGGGCTCTCCAAACGCAACATGGTGTCCAATCTCAATTCCAGCCAATTTTGGTTTGAAAAAGTCAAACGGCGCTGCTTCCCTTCCAAGCCCTGCCGTGCGCCCAAACAGTGGTCCCCCCCCACACATGGGGTATCAGCGTACTCAGGACAAATTGGACAACAACCTTTAGGGTCCAATTTCCTTGTGAAAAATCAAAAATTTGGGACTAAAAAATCATTTTTGTGGAATTTTTTTTTTCACACCCAGGCATTATAAACTTTTGTGAAACACTTGGGAGTTCAAAGTGCTCACCACAGATCTAGATAAGTTACTTAGGGAGTCTAGTTTCCAAAATGGGGTCACTTGTGGGGGTTTTCCACTGTTTAGGCACATCTGGGGCACTGCAAACGGAACATGACCCCCATCAACGTCTGCATTCCAAAACGTTATTACTTCCTTTCCAAGCCCTGCCGTGCACCCAAACAGTTTCCGTCCCCCACATATTTGGTATCAGCGTACTCAGGACAAATTGGACAACAACTTTTAGGTCCAATTTCCTTGTGAAAATCAAAAATTTGGGACTAAAAAATCATTTTTGTGGAATTTTTTTTTTTTTTTCACACCCAGGCATTAAAACTTTTGTGAAACACTTGGGGTTCAAAGTGCTCACAACAGATCTAGATAAGTTCCATAGGGGGTCTAGTTTCCAAAATGGTGTTACTTGTGGGGGTTTCCACTGTTTAGGCGCATCAGGGGCTCTCCAAACGCGACATGGTGTCTAATCTCAATTCCAGCCAATTTTGGTTTGAAAAAGTCAAACGGCGCTGCTTCCCTTCCAAGCCCTGCCGTGCGCCCAAACAGTGGTCCCCTCCACATATGGGGTATCAGCGTACTCAGGACAAATTGGACAACAACTTTTGTGGTCTAATTTCTCCTGTTACCCTTGGGAAAATAAAAAATTGGGGACTAAACGATCAGGTTTGTGGAAAAAATATGATTTTTTATTTTCACGCCCGGGCGTTATAAACTTCTGTGAAGCACTTGGGGTTCAAAGTGCTCACCACACATCTAGATAAGTTCCTTAAGGGGTCTAGTTTCCAAAATGGGGTCACTTGTTGGGGGTTTCCACTGTTTAGGCACAGCAGGGGCTCTCTAAACACGACATGGCATCCAGCCAATTCTGCGTTGAAAAAGTCAAACGGCGCTCCTTTCCTTGCGACCTCTGCCGTGTGCCCAAAAAGTGGTTTACCCCCACATATGGGGTATCGGCATGCTCAGGACAAATTGCACAAAAACTTTTGGGGTCTTGTTACCTTTGGGAAAATAAAAATTGGGGTGAAAAGATCATTTTTGTGGAAAAAAAATAATTTTTTATTTTCATGGCTCTACATTATAAACTTGTGTGAAGCACTTGGAGGTTCAAAGTGCTCACCACACATCTAGATAAGTTCCTTAAGGGGTCTAGTTTCCAAAATGGGGTCACTTGTTGGGGGTTTCCACTGTTTAGGCACATCAGGGGCTCTCTAAAGGCGACATGGCATCCAGCCAATTCTGCGTTAAAAAAGTCAAACGGCGCTCCTTCCCTTGCGACCTCTGCCGTGCGCCCAAAAAGTAGTTTACCCCCACATATGGGGTATCGGCGTATTCAGGAGAAATTGCACAATAAATTTTGTGGTTCATTTTTTCTTTTAACACTTGTGAAAATAAAAAAAATTGGTTCTGAAGTAAAGCTTTTGCAAAAAAAGTTAAATGTCAATTTTTTCCTTCCACATTGCTTCAGCTCCTGTGAAGCACCTGAAGGGTTAACAAACTTCTTGAATGTGGTTTTGAGCACTTTGAGGGGTGCAGTTTTTAGAATGGTGTCACTTTTGGGTATTTTCTATCATATTGACCCCTCAAAGTGACTTCAAATGTGATGTGGTCCCTAAAAAAAAATGGTGTTGTAAAAATTAGGAAATCGCTGGTCAACTTTTAACCCTTATAACTTCGTAACAAAAGAAAATTTTGTTCCCAAAATTGTGCTGATGTAAAGTAGACATGTGGGAAATGTTATTTATTAAGAAATTTGTGTGACATATCTCTCTGATTTAAGGGCATAAAAATTGAAAGTTTGAAAATTGCGAAATTTTCAAAATTTTCGCCATATTTCCGTTTTTTTCATAAATAAAAGCAAGTCATATAAATTTTTTTTTACCAGTAACGTCAAGTACAATATGTCACGAAAAAACAGTCTCAGAATCAGCTGGATTCGTTAAAGCGTTCCAGAGTTATAACCTCATAAAGTGACAGTGGTCAGAATTGTAAAAATTGGCCCGGTCATTAAGCTGCAAAATGGCTCTGTCACTAAGGGGTTAATTTTGTTTGAATATTCCTGTTGTTCATATTTCCATAAAACGTGATATGTTTATAAACTCACACATAATTAACACGCATATGAATTAATTGCGCTTCTTTACTACTATTTTATAACTATAGTTTACTGTTATAATATATATATATATAAGTCTTACTTCCCTCTCATGCTATACTTGGACTCTCATTCATGGCTGACTGTTTAGAGTCATGGCCAAAAGTTTTGAGAATGACACAAATATTATATTTTCACATGATCTGCTGCCCTCTGGTTTTTATGTGTGTTTGACAGATGTTTTTATCACAGACAGAAATATAATTGCAAACATATGAGTAACAAAAGCTTATATTGACAGTTAGAATGAGTTAATGCAGCAAGTCAATATTTGCAGTGTTGGCCCTTCTTCTTCAGGACCTCTGCAATTCTCCCTGGCATGCTCTCAATCAACTTCTGGACCAAATCCTGACTGATAGCAGTCCATTCTTGCACAATCAATGCTTTCATTTTGTCAGAATTTTTAGGTTTTTGTTTGTCCACCCGTCTCTTGATGATTGACCACAAGTTCTCAATGGGATTAAGATCTGGGGAGTTTCCAGGCCATGGACCCAAAATCTCTATGTTTTGTTCCCTGAGCCATTTAGTTATCACCTTTGCTTTATGGCAAGGTGCTCCATCATGCTGGAAAAGGCATTGTTGATCGCCAAACTGCTCTTGGAGGGTTGGGAGAAGTTGCTCTTGGAGCACATTCTGGTACCATTCTTTATTCATGGCTGTGTTTTTAGGCAAGACTGTGAGAGAGCCGATTCCCTTGGCTGAGAAACAACCCCACACATGAATGGTTTCAGGATGCTTAACAGTTGGCATGAGACAAGACTGGTGGTAGCGCTCACCTTGTCTTCTCCGAATGAGGTGTTTTCCTGATGTCCCAAACAATCGAAAAGGGGATTCATCAGAGAAAATAACTTTACCCCAGTCCTCAGCAGTCCACTGCCTGTACCTTTTGCAGAATATCAGTCTGTCCATGATGTTTTTTCTGGAGAGAAGTGGCTTCTTTGCTGCCCTCCTTGAGACCAGGCCTTGCTCCAAGAGTCTCCGCCTCACAGTGCGTGCAAATGCACTCACACCTGCCTGCTGCCATTCCTGAGCAAGCTTTGCACTACTGGTAGCCCGATCCTGCAGCTGAAACACTTTTAAGAGACGGTCCTGGCGCTTGCTGGTCTTTCTTGGGCGCCTTGGAGCCTTTTTGGCAACAATGGAACCTCTCTCCTTGAAGTTCTTGATGATGCGATAGATTGTTGACTGAGGTGCAATCTTTCTAGCTGCGATACTTTTCCCTGTTAGGCCATTTTTGTGCATTGCAATGATGACTGCACGTGTTTCTTTAGAGATAACCATGGTTAACAGAAGAGAAACAATGATGCCAAGCACCAGCCTCCTTTTAAAGTGTCCAGTGGTGTCATTCTTACTTAATTATGACAGATTGATCTCCAGTCATGTCCTCATCAACACCCACACCTGTTTTAATGGACCAATCACTGAAAAGAGGTTAGCTGGTCCTTTTAAGGCAGGGCTGCAATGATGTTGAAATGTGTTTTGGGGGATAAAGTTCATTTTCTAGCCAAATATTGACTTTGCAAGTAATTGCTGTTAAGCTGATCACTCTTTATAACATTCTGGAGTATATGCAAATTGCCATTAGAAAAAGTGAAGCAGTAGACTTTGTAAAAATTAATATTTGTGTCATTCTCAAAACTTTTGTCCATGACTGTACATTTTGATTTAGTCTGCATTACGACATCCTATGCTGCCATGTTATGCCTATTTTAAACAGTCATTCATTGTTGAATTAAATTTCTGCATAGTTATTTTTGTACTTTATGGATCCTAGTTCCCCTCCCCCCCTTTTTAGGAATGATTTTGTTTGCAGCATGCGGCTTGTCCCCTAGGTTTTCGGCGTGTGTGCCTCGCCACCTTTAAAGCATACAAGCTTCTCTTCACTAGTCTATCTACCAGTTCTTTGAGAAAAAGTTTTCATTTGATGCTCTAACTGTGGTCTTCTATACACACCTATTACCGTATAACTTCTATTTACACTTGGCCAATTTTGTGTTAAGTGTTTCTTTTGAGACATTAAAACCCTTTTTTTCATGTCTCTTTTTTTCATGAGATCTCTATATACATCCTGTCATTAGTAACTGACCATGCAGGGCATCATCCTAATTATCTCATGTGTGCATTCACGCCTCCCACCTGGCTACAGGGAACCTCACAATTCACTAGTAGGAGAAACTACACACTAATGAATATTGTTGCTTCAGTGACTCCCTAAAGGGGAGTGAGTCTTTTATACAAAATGCCTCCCAGCTATTGGCTGGGAGTCATCTTGCAGGTATAGTCTGATACTAAATGCCCCCAGCCATTTGCTGGGGCCATTTTACTATATGCAAGCGCACGTGGAGCGCCCCACCAGGGCCTTGGGGTACTCGGTCCCGGATCGGCACAGTTCTTAAAGGGGACGTGTCACGGCAGCAGAGACCCGGCCGGTGGCCATGGACGACCAATTATATAAAAAAAGGTGTTTGAAAAAGGTGTAAAACAGAATAAGGATGATGATGGGGGTAGCTTATAGTGAAATTGTTCATGACGCCACCCGTGGTGCTCGGCCATAAGATGGCCGACGCTGCGATTCAAATCCTCTGGGGTAGTTGGTGACGCAGCAAAGTTGTTACTACTCACCACGGGAAGAGCGGGGCACCAGGGATGTATTATAGATTGAAGTTAATGATAGTAACGGTCGTGGTGCAGGGCTGATGGCGCAGTAAATAATTCAGATGACACAGCAGGGTGCAGTCTCTTACAGTTTACTCACTGTTGTTGAACAATCCCTAGCTGGGGTGCTGAGTCCTCCGGTAGGTGGTCCAGCCAGCTCTCAAATAATTTGGGAAACACTTTGTCAGAACCCCCTTTTGATGTTCTTTCTCTGGCTGTCTCCCTGCGCTGGCTACCTCTTCTCCTGCCCTGCGCGGCGCACACAGTGTCCCAAGCCAGTAGCCTCGGATCCTGTTGGGCGACGTACTCCAGGTCCCCTTGATCCTATCCAGCTACCTTTTCGGCGAATGTATGCGGATTTGGCTGAGGCACATACAAATACCTCAGCCTCCGGTTTGCTAGCTGAGCTTTGAAGTCCTCCACTAGTCTTGGGGGCCGGTTCCCCTACTGCGACCCGGTCCCTCCACCAACCACGCCGGTGGATACGGGTTCCACGGATGGATTCCTCTCTATCCGTGGCCATAGGACCCCTTCTTACTCACTCTCACTGAAGCTTTCCTCTTTCTATCTTGCTGTTTCTCTCACAGTCTGTCCTCAGGTCCAGGGATGAGCTACTCACTGCTCAAGTCCCAAGCACTAACTGACTGCTCCTTCTAACTGTCACTTCTCAAGCTCCGCCCTCTGTCTACTGACTCCACCCACACCTTCTATCCAGTCCCTCCCTTGCCTTGAGAGGTCTGGTGTTGGGTGCAGGTGTTTGGGTTCTGGGTAGTGTCCCCTCCTTACCTGAGAGCGAAGTACCACACCTTTGGCTAAGGTGAAGCACCTCTGTGGCGACTGGACCCTCAGGGGCGCCACACACGCACATTAGGTGTGCTGCCAGGAAGTGCGACGTGCATAAGCAGGAGAGATGCCAGCAGAACGGGACCATGCCGGGGGGCCGGAGCAGTGAGTAAGTCAGCCTCCCTGCCTGGAGGAGGAAGAGGAACCTGTTATGATTTGGTAGCTGAGGAGAGCAGGCAAAAAAGGAAATACACCAGAGCAGTTGGAAACTATGAGATTGCAGTACCCTGACTAACCATCACAACTAGAGGCAGCCGTGGAGCGTTCCTACGTTGGTCCTAGACGCCTCGTCACAGCCTGAGAAACTAACTACACCTAAAGATAGAAAGAGGAAAGCTATCTGCCCCGGAGCAGATCCCCAAAGAACATAGAAAGTCCCCAAACATGTAATGGCGGTTAGACAAGAAGAAATACTGACACAGACAGAAAATAGTATGAGCAAACGTTGGGGCCCAAACTTACTAAATAACCAAAACAGGGTCAGGAGGCACAGTAGTAGGAACCACTGGCTCAACAAACCTCTTCAACAAGGACTTGTGGAACACGTTATGGATCTTAAATGTCCCTGGAAGAAGCAAACGAAAAGAAACAGGATTAAGAATCTCCATGATCTTATAAGGTCCAATGAACCTAGGCTTAAATTTAGGAGATGCCACTCTCATAGGAATATTTCTTGAGGACAACCAGACCAAGTCCCCCACTTTAAACTGAGGACCATCAGTCCTATGCCGGTTAGCAAACCGCTGGGCCCTCTCCTGAGAGAGGGACAACCTCTCCACTACCTGGTCCCAAATCTGTTGCATACCCTGTAGAATGTAAGCCCGAAAGGGCAGGGTCCTCTCCCCTCTGTATCAGTCTGTCATTGTTAGTTTGTTTACTGTAAGTGATACCTGTAATTTGTATGTAACCCCTTCTCATGTACAGCACCATGGAATCAATGGTGCTATAGAAATAAATAATAATAATAATAATAATAATAATAATACGCTCTACAACAGAGTCAACACCTGGACAGACAGAAGCCTCCGTCTGTCCTGAAGAAAATTGAGGGTGAAACCCAGAATTACAGAAAAATGGAGACATCAAAGTGGCAGAGCTAGCCCTATTATTAAGAGCAAACTCAGCCAAAGGCAAAAAAGAGACCCAGTCATCCTGATCAGCAGACACAAAGCATCTTAGATAAGTCTCCAATGTCTGGTTTGTTCTCTCAGTTTGACCATTGGTCTGAGGATGAAACGCTGAGGAGAAAGACAATTGAACACCAATTTTAGAACAAAAGGTCCTCCAAAATCTGGAAACAAACTGGACTCCTCTGTCAGACACAATGTTCTCAGGAATGCCGTGTAAACGAACCACGTGCTGAAGGAACAAAGGCACCAATTCAGAGGAGGAAGGCAACTTAGGTAATGGCACAAGATGTATCATCTTGGAAAACCTATCGCAAATCACCCAGATGACGGTCATTCTCTGAGAAACAGGGAGGTCGGAAATGAAATCCATAGAGATATGGGTCCATGGTCTCTTGGGCACAGGTAATGGCATCAACAAACCACTAGAACGAGAGCAAGGTTTGGAGCGAGAGCAAGTCCCGCAGGACTGCACAAACTCCCTGACATCACGAGACAAGGTAGACCACCAAAAGGACGACTAACCAAGTCTCTGGTACCAAAAATTCCGGGATGACCGGCCAACGCGGAACAATGAATCTCAGACATTACACTCTTTTTCCACTGGTCCGGGACAAACAATTTCCCAACAGGGCAGCGCTCGGGCTTATCCTCCTGACACCCCTCCAGAGCCAGTCTCAAATTGGGCGAGATGGCGGAAAGAACTACACCCTCTTTCAAAATAACAGAAGGATCAGATAACTCAGGAGAGTCTGCCAGGAAACTCCTTGAGAGGGCATCCGCCTTAACATTTTTAGTGCCAGGAAGAAATGAAACCACAAAATTAAAACGTGTGAAAAACAAGGCCCACCTGGCCTGTCTAGGATTAAGTCGCTTGGCAGATTCCAGATAAACTAGATTCTTATGGTCCGTAAGGACCACCACCTGATGTTTGGCTCCCTCCAGCCAATGTCTCCACTCTTCAAAAGCCCACTTCATGGCTAATAACTCCCGATTACCCACGTCATAATTACGTTCAGTGGGAGAAAATTTTCGAGAGAAAAAGGCACAAGGGTTACTTTTAGAGGTCTCTGGATCTCTTTGGGACAAAACGGCACCTGCCCCAATTTCAGAGGCATCCACCTCCACCTGAAATGGTAGAGAAACATCAGGCTGCCGTAGAACAGGAGCAGAAGTGAATCTCTGCTTAAGTTCCTGAAATGCAGAGACTGCCTCAGGAGGCCAATTCACCACATCAGAACCCTTCTTGGTCAAATCAGTTAATGGTTTAACAATAACAGAGAAATTACCAATAAATTTACGATAAAAATTGGCAAAACCCAAGAATCTTTGAAGAGCCTTTAATGAAGTTGGTTGGACCCAATCACAGATGGCCTGAACTTTGACCGGGTCCATTTCAATAACAGATGGGGACAAAATGAATCCCAGAAATGAGATCCTCTGAACGCCAAAAAGACACTTTGATCCCTTCACATACAGAGCATTCTCTCTCAAAATCTGGAACACAGTCCGAACATGTTTTACATGAGAGTCCCAGTCATTGGAAAAAATCAAGATATCATCCAAATAAACAATCAGAAATTTATCCACAAAATCCCTGAAAATGTCATTCATGAAGGACTGGAAGACAGAAGGAGCATTAGTGAGCCCAAAGGGCATCACTAGGTACTCAAAATGCCCTTCAGGGTATTAAATGCCGTCTTCCATTCATCCCCGTGCTTAATGCGAATAAGGTTATATGCCCCCCTGAGGTCAAGCTTGGTAAACCAAGTAGCGTTTTTCACCCTGGAAAACAGGTCAGAAATCAAGGGTAACGGGTATTGATATTTCGCAGTCATAGCTCCTATGGGGAGGTAAGGATGCAGATTTACTTTCGCTAAACACATCAGAAAAATCAATCAAAAAGTCAGGAACATCCTGAGCCTGGGGGGGGGCAGAAAAAACAGGAGTGTTGGTATTAACACATTGGCAGCCCCAACTGGTAACAGACACAGATTTCCAATCCAAAACAGGATTATGAGACTGTAACCAAGGGAAACCCAGTACAATAATGTCATGCAGATTATACAGAACCAAAAATTTGCAACTCTCCTGATGATCAGGTTCTACCCTCATTATCACCTGAGTAGAGAACTGAGGTTTATTCTCAGCCAAAGGGGTAGAATCGATCCCCAGTAGGGGAATAGACTTCCGTAGGGGTATCAAGGGAAACCCACAACGTTTAGCAAAATCAAAATCCATCAGGTTAATAGCTGCTCCAGAATCAACAAAAGCCTGAGCAGAAAATGAGGACAGAGAGCATATCAGGGTAACAGTTAATAAAAACTTAGTCTGAACACTACCCAAGACAACTGAGCGTGCAAAACGTCTTCCCCGCTTAGGGCAGACTGAAATAGCATGAGAGGCATCACCACAGTAGAAACATAACCCATTGCGCTTTCGAAATTCATGACACTGTGCCCCAGAAACCACTCTATCACACTGCATGGATTCAGAAGCAGGTTCACAAGGCAACATTATTCCACGCATACCTTTCCGCTCACGCAAACGTCTGTCAATTTGAATCGCTAATGACATAGAATCATTGAGACCAGAGGGAACAGGGAATCCCACCATAACATCCTTTATATTATCTGACAGTCCCTTCCGAAAAAGAGCTGCCAAAGCGTCGTCATTCCATTTGGTCAGGACTGCCCACTTACGGAATCTCTGACAGTATAACTCAGCGTCCTCAAGCCCTGACTTAATGCCAACAAAGTTTTTTCAGCTTGATCAGTGACATTAGGCTCATCGTACAATAACCCCAAAGCCTGAAAAAAACGCATCAACATCACTCAAAACAGGATCCCCAGGTGTCAGGGAAAAAGCCCAATCCTGAGGGTCGCCGCGCAGGAGAGAGATGACAATTTGAACCTGCTGCGCTGCGTTCCCTGAGGACTTAGATTTTAAGGCAAAAAACAATTTACAGTTATTTTTGAAATTCAGAAACTTAGCTCGATCCCCTAAAAACAAATCTGGCATGGGGATCCTAGGTTCCACAACAGGCAACCTAGCAAGATAGGTAGCAATACTCCGAACTTCAGTGGTAAGCTGATCCACACGGCCAGACAACTGTGCAAACTCCATTGAGAGAGAAAAAAAATTCTCCTCAGCACCCAGAGATACAGAGGGAAAAAAAAAATGCAACAAACAGAAAAAAAAAAAAAATCTCTGACAACTCTGACAACTTTTTTCTTTCCACAATATTTTTCCCTTCTGTGAGTACCATATAATTTTCAGTTTAGGCCGGTGATACTGTTATGATTTGGTAGCTGAGGAGAGCAGGCAAAAAAGGAAATACACCAGAGCAGTTGGAAACTATGAGATTGCAGTACCCTGACTAACCACCACAACTAGAGGCAGCCGTGGAGCGTTCCTACGTTGGTCCTAGACGCCTCGTCACAGCCTGAGAAACTAACTACACCTAAAGATAGAAAGAGGAAAGCTATCTGCCCCGGAGCAGATCCCCAAAGAACATAGAAAGCCCCCAAACATGTAATGGCGGTTAGACAAGAAGAAATACTGACACAGACAGAAAATAGTATGAGCAAACGTTGGGGCCCAAACTTACTAAATAGAAAAGGATAGGAAGGGCACTTACTGCAATCCCAAAAAACCCTGAAAAGCACCAACTCTACTAATTTCAAAAACACCTGAGATCACACGACCTCTACCACCTAAATTAGTTTTTTGGTGTAACCAAAAACAAAACAGCAGCCACTGAAAAAACTGGAAAAAGCAAATGTACAAACATCAGTGGCTGAACTGAACTGAGAGGGCAAAAGCCCCAGAAGGGACCCTGAAGGCCCCCACAGACGTGCAGGACAAAATGCAAAAATCAAGCACAAAAACAAAAAGAAGAAAATGTCTTATCTGTTAGCAGGAGATTCAGACACGACACAGCAGGCTACCAAGGAAACAGGAATCAAGGATTGAGACCAGAACAATTGATCACCGGCAACCCTGATGGGAAGGCGACTCCCTTATATAAGACCAGTCAGTAACACCTGATTCCCAATCCTCACAATCTTCACTGGACAGTCCAGTACCGTTTGTAACCACCAGAGGGAGCTTCTGCTCAGAACTCATTTCCAGCCTATTCACAACAGGAACCATGGCAATAATGTTACATAATCGAGCGGGTAGGTGTTTTGAAAATTGTGTAAGAGTTAGTAGTTTATTTCTTATGGCAAAAGAACGAAAAGTAACAATTGTGTCTGATAGGGTACCATCATTTTCTAGCCAATCACCTTGGCTATCTAGTACATAAATTTGACTTGCAACTATTTAGCATACGTTTCGTTCCCAACTAATTCACATATTAACCTATGTTTCTATAATATTAAATTGAGTAGTTTGTTAAATGAATGATGAGATTTTGCTTTTGTATGTAGATAATCGAGTGAATTGAGTCAACTGTTCCCCTGTTGGTCATTCTGAGCATGACACCATTCATACAGCCAATGCCAATAAGAACTAGAATCAGCTTAAAGAACCAAGAGTCCTAAAAGAGATGATATGGCCCCCAGAGAACCCTGATCTCAATATCATTGAGTCTGTATGGGATTACATGAAAAGACAGAAGGATTTGCACAAGTCTACATCCACAGAAGTCTTGTGTTTAGTTCTCCAAGATGTTTGGAGCAACCTCCCTGCCAAGTTCCTTCAAAAAGTGTGTACAAGTATTTCTAGAAAAATTAATGCTTTTACTATAATGTGAAAGCAAAGGATGGTTACGCCAAATTTTGATTTGATATAGATTCCACTTTTGTTTAATCACATTGCATTATGCTAGTTGACAATAAAATGAACTTCTATTTTTGGAGTTATTCTTACTATGCAGCTTTTTCCCATTTGGTGAAATGTTCGCACAGTACTGTGTGTATATACAGCTTTGGCAAAAATAAAGAGACCACTGCAAAGTTTTATAAAAATCAGCTTCTCTACATGTCTGACAGCAATTCCATTCCAGTGTCAGTTGAATTTCAACCAGAGTACACCTCATTCTACTTAATGTGCTTCTGATTAGGTGATCACCTGAACCAAATCATATTTAACGAAGTAAAGTATAAAAAACGCAGATGTGGTGTTCACAATTCTCTTGCAATAGGACAAGCTGGATTGCAAAACAAGTACTAGTAATATCCCAAAAGTAATAGGAATGAAAAACTAACTTTAAACCATGCCAAAGGAGTAGAAAAGAAGTCTTGAGTGTGGAAAAGAAGGGCTCAATTCTGACTTTACTAGCAGAAGGATACAGTGAACATCATGTTGCCTCCATCCTTAAAATTTCTAAGATGTGTAAGCTTTTCAGGGGATATAGCTCTGGGATCGCCGTCTTGGGGAGACGGAGTGGCATAAAGAGACCATTCACAGACAGTGGTTCTGTTAAAAACTGGCCGCAACCAGTTTTATTAAAGTCCACAGCAAACAGAACATAAATTAAAACAAAATCATAAACATAAAGCCTGGGCTTGTCCAGCCACTAATTACACTTAGATAGATTTCCCTTTCTATCCGGGTCCAGACTCTAATAGCCTGTGCCCAAAACAACACATATGTTCAGTAGTTACCAGCGTGCAGCTCACATGAGGCTCCAATGGCGTCTGAAGTCAGATCCAGACTGAGAGAGAGAGCCTCCTCTGAACTTCCAAGCAGGTACTTATGGCTGTCTAATTAAGCAGCTGTGTTCACTCTGGGCTGAACTGCAAACCTGTCCCAGATGGGAATGGAGTGAACACCGCACTGACAACCTACTTTTATGCGCCCCAGCTAAGAAACCTGGGGGAGATATACACCCTGTCCAGTACGCACCCCTTCACTGTCTCACATATCCCCCCCCTATTCTCCAGACCGGAGGGCTGGTCCAAAACTCCAAAGAGACAGTGAACTCTGGACAAGGCATCAGCATTACCCTGTAACTTCCCAGGTCTATGCTCCACCGAGAAATTGAACTCTTGAAGTGAAAGGAACCACCTTGTCACCCTGGCATTCCTTTCCCTGTTTTGCTTCATCCATGCCAGAGGAGCATGGTCTGATTGCAATTTAAATTTTCTACCCAAGAGATAATAACGCAGGGAGTCCAGCGCCCACTTGATTGCGAGGCACTCTCGCTCCACAATGGCATAATTTTGTTCAGCCGGTGTCAATTTTCGACTTAGATACAGGACTGGGTGTTCTTCACCCTTCACGACCTGTGACAACACGGCCCCTAACCCCACATTAGAGGCATCAGTTTGAACCAAAGACTCTTCTCTAAAATTAGGGGTGACCAGAACTGGTCTTTGACACAAAGCTATTTTTAACGACAGAAATGCTTTTTCTGCCTCCGGATTCCAATTTATCATTTTTGACTTCCCCCCTTTTGTCAGGTCAGTCAATGGGGCAGCAATGGAGGCATAATTTGGTATGAATCTGCGATAGTACCCAGTGATGCCCAGAAATGCTTTGACCTGTCTTTTTGTGAGGGGTACAGGCCAGTTCCGAATTGCTTCTACCTTATCAATTTGTGGCTTGATCAGCCCCCTGCCAATAACATAGCCCAGATATTTGGCCTCTTCGAGGCCAATTACACATTTCTCTGGGTTTATGTTCAGTCCAGCTCCGGCTATCGAGTCTACGACGGCTTGCATCCTAGCGAGGTGGCTCTCCCAATCTGAACTGAAAATTACCACATCATCCAGGTAGGCAGCCGCATAGGCTCGATGCGGGCGCAGTATCTGGTCCATAAGCCGCTGAAAGGTAGCTGGGGCTCCATGCAACCCGAAGGGCATCACCAGATACTGAAACAAACCTTCCGGGGTTGCAAAGGCCGTTTTTTCTTTCGCTTCCTCCGACAGGGGTATCTGCCAGTACCCTTTTGTCAGATCGAGGGTTGTAATATAACGGGCACCCCCTAACCTCTCGATTAGCTCGTCTACCCGTGGCATTGGGTATGCGTCAAACTTTGACACCTCGTTCAACCTTCTGAAATCATTACAGAACCTCCAGGTTCCATTAGGTTTTGGGATGAGTACAATCGGGCTACACCACTCGCTTTGGGCCTCCTCAATGATCCCGAGTTCTAACATGCGTTTAATTTCAGCAGAGACTATCTTTCTGCGGGCTTCTGGGAGTCTGTACGGTTTTATCTTGACCTTAGTACCGGGCTCGGTCTCGACATGGTGTTTTATTAGAGAAGTCCGGCCGGGCAAGTCAGAAAATCTTTTCTGATTTTTCTGCAGAAACTCCCGCACTTCCTGTTTTTGGTGCACGGACAACGTCTCTCCCATGGTCACAGGAGGTAGAGATGGTTTTACCCCTTTCTCTACTTCACCCGAGGCCAACAATGCCTCTCTGTCCCTCCAGGGCTTGATCAGATTGATATGATATACCTGGTAGGGCTTCCGTCTCCCGGGTTGGTGTACTTTGTAAGTAACCTCGCTCACTTTTTGTACGATCTCGTATGGACCATGCCACTTGGCCAAAAACTTACTTTCCACCATGGGAATTAGAATTAGGACTCGATCCCCGGGGTTGAAAGACCTAATTTTTGCTGACCGATTATAGACTCTGCTTTGAGCTTTTGGGCTCTCTGCAGATGATTCTTCACCAATGGCATAATTTTAGCCATCCTCTCTTGCATCTGGGCAATATGCTCTATAACACTCTTGTATGGAGTTGTCTCGGTTTCCCAAACCTCCTTGACTATGTCCAGCAAGCCCCGCGGATGCCGACCATACACCAACTCAAAGGGAGAAAATCCCGTAGAGGCCTGGGGGACCTCTCTGACCGAAAACAATAAGTAGGGTAACAGGTAGTCCCAGTCCCGCCCATCTTTCTCTACTGCTTTCTTTAACATATGTTTTAATGTTTTATTAAAACGTTCAACCAACCCATCCGTCTGGGGGTGATACACAGATGTCCGAATGTGCGAGATTTTAAGCAACTTACACAGTTCCTTCATCACTTTGGACATAAAAGGTGTGCCGTTGGTCCGTGAGAATCTCTTTAGGAATTCCTGTCCTGGAAAACATATGAAAGAGTTCCCGTGCAATATTTTTAGATGCCATATTTCTTAAAGGGACCGCCTCGGGGTACTGGGTTGCATAATCGAGTACAACTAAGATGTATTGGTGTCCCCTGGCTGATTTTACAATAGGACCTACCAAGTCCATTGCTACCCTTTCAAAGGGTATTTCTATAACCGGCAGCGGGATTAATGGACTCCGGAAGTGAGACACCGGAGCATTTATCTGACACGAGGGGCAGGTTTTGCAATAATCCTCCACATCTCGATAAACCCCGGGCCAGTAAAACCTCTGAAGAATTCTTTCCTGGGTTTTGTCCATCCCCAGGTGCCCACCCAGCACGTGGTTATGGGACAAACCTAACACCATACTTCTATATGGCTTAGGTACTAGGAGCTGACTCACGGCCTCTCCCTTTACTTTAGTGACCCTATATAGCAGGTCACTGTTCATGGCAAAATGGGGAAATTTTTCATCAGAGCCGGGCTCTTGTGGGATCTCATTCAGAACAGTAATATTCTCCCTGGCATGTTTAAGAGTGGGGTCTTGCAATTGCTCACTCCCAAAATTGCCATGGGACACCGGTAGGTCAGGGACATTCTGTTCTAGAGAAACATCCTCCCCCTCCCCCAACATCACCTGAAATGGAAATTCATTTTTTTTACAGTCATCATCATTATCAATATCATTATCGTGATTACTATCAGCATCAGCATCATTATCATGGTCATCATCATTATCATGATCATCATCATTATCATGGTCATCATCATTATCATGGTCATTATCATCACCATTATTATCATTATCATCACATAAGTTTAACGGCCCACTAGCATTGTGTTCCGCCCCTCGGGACTGCGCACCCTCAGTAGGAGCTTCATCACACTGTCCAGCAGAAACATTTTTTTTCCAAAGACCCCAAAACAGGGGAAAGTCACGACCCAATATGGCGGGATGCATCAGGTTCTTCACTACCCCCACTTCATATGAGATCTCCCCGAGTTTTGTGACGAAGTCTGAGGAGGTTACTGGGTAGACTTTGATGTCTCCATGTATGCACACCACGCTTAGGTGCCTACCTGTGACGAAGTCCCTATCAGCCAGACTAGCATGTATCAGAGTCACTCGACTTCCTGAGTCGAGTAGGGCCTGTACTGGGCACCCATTTATCACGACCTGACACAGCTGTGGGCCAGTCTCCTCGACTAGGGTGGCCACGCACACGGGCTCGGCGAGGAACGAGAGAGACTGTCCAGCGTCACAGTCCATAGGTTCCCCCACTAGTGGACAATTGGCTGAAATATGACCTTGTTCACGGCATCTCCAACACTGTCTCAGGTCAGGGTGTTCAGACGGGGAGACCTTCCTAGGTCTGGGGTCTCCTGGTAGGTAAGTATCACCCTTTCGCTCATACATGTCCCCTCGGGGCTGACCCGGACTATCAACAGCCCCCCTTGCCCCCACAGCTGGAACCCTCTTACCGGGAGATGACGGAGGTCGGGTATTCCGAACTGATGATCGCTCGGACGGCTGGTCATGTAGATAGTCTTTGGTGGCGAAATACCTTTCTATCAGACTGACCAGTTGATCGGCATCTTTGGGGTCTCCCTGTCCGACCCAGAGCTGGACCTCAGGGGGAAGGGCCCAGATGTACCGGTCCAGCACCACCTTTTCAACCATTTGGGCAGGGGTGCTGATGTCAGGTTCCAACCACTTCTTTACCAAAGAAATAAAGTCATACATTTGTGAGCGAGCAGGCTTGTCTCGCCTGTATCTCCAGTTATGGACCCTCCTGGCACGGACTGCCCTCGTCACACCCAGGCGGGCAAGAATCTCCGCTTTCAACTTAGTATAGTTTTTGCTGTCCTGCTCGCTGAGGTCAAAATAGGCTTTTTGGGGTTCCCCAGTCAAATAGGGCGCGACCACCATAGCCCATTCAGATTGTGGCAGATTCTCCTTCTCTGCCAGTCTCTCAAATATAGCCAGATATGCCTCCACATTGTCATGAGGCGTCATCTTCTGCAGAGTCTGTTTTACCGCCTTCTTTACAGCGGATAATGCCGGTAACCCGGCGTCTTCATTCGGGGACGAGGTGCTAGGAGTTTTTTTTAGGGCTGCAAGCTGCTCCAGTAACAACCGGTTGGTTTCCTGCTGTTGCTGCTGGCTCTGCTGGGCCTCTAGGTGTTGTTGCTGCATGGCCTGCTGTTGCTGCTGCATGGCCTGCTGGGCCTGTTGCATGCTCTGCTGTTGTTGCTGCATGGCCTGCTGATGTTGCTGCTGCATGGCCTGCTGGTTCTGGGCCAGCTGCTTAACGAGCTCCTCCATACTGCCGGACATCTTGGGCTGGCTGCAGCCTTCACCCAAGACATATACACTCCACAGTCTTCTCCACAATAAGTTCAGTTTTGCGGTGCAGACACCTTTTTTTTTTTTCAAAGTCTTCAGCCACTGTGCTGCCCCAGCATTCAAGCACCAATTGTTTTTTTTTAGGGGATATAGCTCTGGGATCGCCGTCTTGGGGAGACGGAGTGGCATAAAGAGACCATTCACAGACAGTGGTTCTGTTAAAAACTGGCCGCAACCAGTTTTATTAAAGTCCACAGCAAACAGAACATAAATTAAAACAAAATCATAAACATAAAGCCTGGGCTTGTCCAGCCACTAATTACACTTAGATAGATTTCCCTTTCTATCCGGGTCCAGACTCTAATAGCCTGTGCCCAAAACAACACATATGTTCAGTAGTTACCAGCGTGCAGCTCACATGAGGCTCCAATGGCGTCTGAAGTCAGATCCAGACTGAGAGAGAGAGCCTCCTCTGAACTTCCAAGCAGGTACTTATGGCTGTCTAATTAAGCAGCTGTGTTCACTCTGGGCTGAACTGCAAACCTGTCCCAGATGGGAATGGAGTGAACACCGCACTGACAACCTACTTTTATGCGCCCAGCTAAGAAACCTGGGGGAGATATACACCCGTCCAGTACGCACCCCTTCACTGTCTCACAGATGGTAGTCCATTACAACAAGGTCATGCAGCAGACATTGGGGACAACAAAGCTACAGACCTGCAGAGGGCGAAAACGATTCTCCACTGACTGGGATGATTTCCATCTTTTTCGAATGTCACTCAGCAACCGCAGGATGACATCAAGTGACCTACAAAAGGAATGGCAAATGGCAGCTGGGGTGAAGTGCACGGCAAGAACAATTCGTAACAGGCTCCTAGAGGCAGGGCTCAAGTCATGTAAAGGTAGAAAATAGCCTTTCATCAATGAGAAGCAAAGGAGAGCCAGGCTGAAGTTTGCCAAAGACCATAAGGATTGGACCATAGAGGACTGGAGTAAGGTAATCTTCTCTGATGAGTCTAATTTTCAGCTTTGCCCAACACCTGGTCTTCTAATGGCTAGACGGAGACCTGGAGAGGCGTACAAGCCACAGTGTCTTGCACCCACCGTGAAATTTGATGGAGGATCGTTGATGATCTGGGGATGCTTCAGCAAGGCTGGAATTTGCAGGTTAATTTTTGCAATGGATGCATGAATCAAGCCGCATACAAGGTTATCCTGGAAAAACAGTTGATTCCTTCTGCTCAGGCAATGTTCCCCAACTCTGAGGACTGTTTTTTCCAGCAGGACAATGCGCCATGCCACACAGCTAGGTCAATCAATGTGTGGATGAAGGACCACCACATCAAATCCCTGTCATGGCCAGCCCAATCTCCAGACCTGAACCCTATTTAAAACCTCTGGAATGTAATCAAGAGGAAGATAGATAGTCACAAGCCATCAAATAAAGAAGAACTTAAATTTTTGTACGAGGAGAGGCATAAGGTCACCCAAAAGCAGTGTGAAAGACTGGTTTAAAGCATGCCAAGATGCATGAAAGCTGTGATTAAAAATCATGGTTATTCCACAAAATATTGATTTCTGAACTCTTCCTGAGTTAAAACATTAGTATTGTTGTTGCTAAATGATTGTAAACTTGCTTTCTTAGCATTATTTGAGGTCTGCAAGCACTGCATTTTTTGTTATTTTGACCATTTCTCATTTTCTGAAAATAAATACAAAATTTATTGCTTGGAAATTCAGAGACATGTTGTCAGTAGTTTATAGAATAAAAGAGCAATTCACATTTTACTCAAAAATATACCTATAAAGAGAAAAATCAGACAAACTGAAAATTTTGCAGTGGTCACTTAATACATATATATACAGCCAGAGCTGTATATATATATATATTGTAAGCTTTTCAGGGGATATAGCTCTGGGATCGCCGTCTCGGGTAGACGGAGTGGCATAGACACAGTTCACTCACAGACAGCAATTCTGGTACAACTGGCCGCAACCAGCTTTATTGTAAGTCCACAGCAAACAAACATGAGCAAAACCAACTCATAAACCAAAATCCTAAGCCTCTCGGCTACTCACTACACACAGATAGTTTCCCTCACTATCAGGGCCCAGACTCTACCAGCCTGGCCCAAAACAACACATATATTCAGTCGTTACCAGCATGTGGTTTCCCGGAGACTCCTGCAGTGTCTGGAGTCACATCCAGACTGAGAGAGCTCAATGTCTGTGTTCTCAGCCACCTACTTCTGGCTGCCTAATTAAAACCTGAGTGGCTTCAGGTTTGAGCTGCAAGCCTATACTGAATGCAAGGTGTAGTGAACTTTCTCCACCACTAGGTTTACAAAGCCATACATTTCCCTTATGCCAGTCAGCTAAGTACCTAGGCGAGATGTACACCCCATCCAATACATACCCCTTCACTGTCTCACATATCCCCCCCCTCTTCTCCAGACCGGAGGGCTGGTCATCAATCCTAAAGAGACAGTGAACTCCGGACAAAGCATCCGCACTACCCTGTACCCTCCCAGGCCTATGCTTTCTGCGGGCTTCAGGTATCCTGTACGGTTTCAGCTTGACCTTAGTGCCGGGCTCAGTCTCGGTATAGTGCCTCACCATAGAAGTACGACCAGGCAAGTCAGAACACCTCTGCTGATTCTTCCTCAGAAACTCTCGTACTTCCTGTTTTTGGTGCACTGACAACGTGTCACCAACTATCACAGGAGATATAGGGGGTTTTACACCTTTCTCTAACTCCCCCACAGTCACCAATGACTCTCTGTCATCCTGGGTCTTGTCCATCCCCAGGTGCCCACCAAGCACGTGGCTATGTGACAACCCCAGCACCATGCTTCTATCTGGCTTAGGTACCAGGAGCTGACTCACGACCTCTCCCTGGACTTCAGTGACCTCACACAGTAGGTTATCGTTCATGGCAACATGAGGAAACCTCTCCTCAGAACAAAGGTCCTGGGGAACCTCATTTAGAACAGCTATATTTTCCTGGGCCGTTTCAATAGTGGGGTCTCGCAACTGCTCACTCCAAAATTGTCACGGGACACAGGTAGGTCAGGGACATTCGGTTCCTGAGAACCACTATCCTCGTCTCCCAACATCACCTGAAAAGGAAATTCATCTTTATCACGGTCATCATCATTATCAGTATCATCATCATTATCATTATCAGTATCATCATCATTATCAGTATCATCATCATCATCAGTATCATGATCATCATCATTATCATTATCATGGTCATCATCATTATCATTATCACGATCATCATCATTATCATTATCACGGTCATCACATAAGTTTAACGGCCCACTAGCATTGTGTTCCGCCCCTATGGACTGCGCAACCTCTGTAGGAGCTTCATCACACTGTCCAGTAGAATCATTTTTCCCCCAGAGATTGGGGACCAAGTCACTACTCAATATGACAGGGTGCACCAGGTTCTTCACTACCCCCACTTCACACGAGACCTCCCCGAGTTTGGGGACCAAGTCCACGGTAGTCTCTGGGTAGACTTCGGTGTCTCCATGGATGCATACCACACTCAAGTCTGGGAGTTCAGACGGGGAGACCTTTCTAGGCCTGGGGTCTCCAGACAGGGAAACATCACACTTTTCCTCACACATTTCACCTCGGGCCTGAACCCGTCTATCAGCATACCCCCTGTCCCCAACAGCTGGAACGCTCTTACCGGGAGAGTTCGGCGTCTGGGAACTCTGAAGTGACGACCTCTCTATCAGGCTGACGAGTTGCTTGGCGTCTGTGTGGTCTCCTTGTCCGACCCCGTGCTGTACCTCAGTAGGAAGTGCTCGGGTGTAGCGGTCCTCTATCACCTTTTCGACCCTTTGGGCAGGGTTGCCGACGTCAGACTCCCGCCACTTCTTTAGTGCTCGAGTGTAGCGGTCCACTATCACCTCTTCGACCATATTGGTATGGCTGCCGACGTCAGGCTCCAGCCACTTTTTTACTGCATACACCGCAGGTGCCTTTGCAACATCACTCTGGGACGAAGCGCTGAGATCCTGGCGTAGTGCTGCAACCAGCTCCCTTAACAATCGGTTAGTCTCCTGCTGTTGCACACTAACTTGCGCCATATGTTTAAGCAGCGCCTCCATTCTTTCATCCATGCTGTCAGACTTCTCTGTCTCAACAACGGCAGTCTTTACTCAAGACATACACACTCCACAGTCTTTTCCACAACAAGTTCAGCTTTGCTGTGCAGACACTTTTTTTTTTTTTCTCTGCAGACCCTATTAGGGCCACTGTCTCTTTAAGACTGCTCCAACAGACTTTTCCTTTGCTGCTGCTTTAGCCACTGTGCTGCCCCAGCATTCTAGCACCAATTGTAAGCTTTTCAGGGGATATAGCTCCGGGATCGCCGTCTCGGGTAGACGGAGTGGCATAGACACAGTTCACTCACAGACAGCAATTCTGGTACAACTGGCCGCAACCAGCTTTATTGTAAGTCCACAGCAAACAAACATGAGCAAAACCAACTCATAAACCAAAATCCTTTGCCTTTCCGGCTACTCACTACACACAGATAGTTTCCCTCACTATCAGGGCCCAGACTCTACCAGCCTGGCCCAAAACAACACATATATTCAGTCATTACCAGCATGTGGTTTCCCGGAGACTCCTGCAGTGTCTGGAGTCACATCCAGACTGAGAGAGCTCAATGTCTGTGTTCTCAGCCACCTACTTCTGGCTGCCTAATTAAAACCTGAGTGGCTTCAGGTTTGAGCTGTAAGCCTATACTGAATGCAAGGTGTAGTGAACTTTCTCCACCACTAGGTTTACAAAGCCATACATTTCCCTTATGCCAGTCAGCTAAGTACCTAGGCGAGATGTACACACCATCCAATACATACCCCTTCACTGTCTCACAATATGTATATATATATTATATATATATATATATACACACAGATGCATCTCACAAAATTAGAATATCATCAAAAGTTAATTTATTTCAGTTCTTCAATGCAAAAAGTGAAACTCGTATATTAGAGTCATTACAAACAGAGTGATCTATTTCAAGTGTTTATTTCTGTTAATGTTGATGATTATGGCTTACAGTCAATGATAACCCAAAAGTCATCTCAGTAAATTAGAATACTTTATAACACCAGCTTGAAAAAATGATTTTAAAATCCGAAATGTTGGCCTACTGAAATGTGTGTTCAGTAAATGCACTCAATACTTGGTCAGTGCTCCTTTTGCATCAATTACTGCATTAATGTGGCATTGAGGTGATAAGCCTGTGGCATTGCTGAGGTGTTTTGGAAGCCCAGGTTGCTTTGATAGCAGCTTTCAGCTCATCTGCATTGTTGGGTCTGGTGTCTCTCATCTTCCTCTTGACAATACCCCATAGATTCTCTATGGGGTTAAGGTTAGGTAAGTTTGTTGGCCAATCAAGCATAGTAATACTGTTGTTTTTAAACCAGGAATTGGTACTTTTGGCAGTGTGGACAGATGCCAAGTCCTGCTGGAGAATTAAATTTCCATCTCCAATAAGCTTGTCGGCAAAGGGAAGCATGGAGTACTCTAAATTTTCCTGGTAGATGGCTGCGCTAACTTTGGTCTTGATACAACACAGTGGACCTACATCAGCAGATGACATGGCTCCCATAAACCATCATTGATTGTGGATAATTCACACTAGACCTTGGAAATCAAGGTCCCAGAGTCTGGAGGAAGAGTGGAGACAATCCAAGCTGCTTGAGGTCTAGTGTAAAGTTTCCACAATCAGTGATGGTTTGGGGAGCCATGCGGTATTGTCAAGAGGAAGATGAGAGACACCAGACCCAACACTGCAGACGAGCTGAAGGCTGCTATCAAAGCAAACTGGGCTTCCATAACACCTCAGCAGTGCCACAGGCTGATCGCCCCCATGCCACGTCCCATTGATGCAGTAATTGATGCAAAAGAAGCTCCGACCAAATATTGAGTGCATTTACTGTATATACATTTCAGTAGGTCAATATTTTGAGTTTTAAAATCATTTTTTCTAGCTGGTGTTATAAACTATTCTAATTTACTGAGATAATGACTATTGGGTTTTCAATGGCTGTAAGCCATAAACATCAACATTAACAGAATTAAACACGTGAAATAGATCACTCTGTAATTATTCTAATATATGAGTTTCACTTTTTGTATTGAAGAACTGAAATAAATTAACTTTTTGATGATATTCTAATTTTGTGAGATGCACGTGTGTGTGTATATTTATATATATATCTATATGCAGAGAATATATAGTCATATATTTACAGAAATACAGAAATGTAATGCATGTTAGACATTGAAGAAATACTTTTGGACCCTCTCAACCAATTCACATTTGTAAGTGTAAATTATTAAGAAATGATTAGCGGGTTGAACTGCAGCAAAATGGTCATCCTGGAATGAAAAGTAATAAATCATGTTCTATATTTGACCTATATTTTAACACTGCTGTATGGCTCTAATAGTCAGCATTAATTCACAAAATTAATAGGGGGAAGGAATGTATTTTGAAGATATCTGTTCAGTTTAGAAAATTACTTGGGAATAAAATAATTTTCCACTGGCAAATTTGAATTAAGCTAACAGTTTTTCCTGACCTTTCTATCTGACATAATAGTATCTCCTTCACATAAAGGACCAATAGAAGTCAGGAAGAAAATGGTTTTGATCTATCGGCTGTGTCATAAGCAAAGCAGATTATAGCAGTTAGACTAAAATGTAAGAAATAAAAAAGTGGATTGCTAAAATATATTGGTATATGTACAAACTATATTTTTTTACTGATTACTCCCTGGTATCTGTGCAGTTATACAAATACGAACAGATTCACAATACAGAACCATAAAACAGGTAATGACCATGTACACAAGTGCAGTTGGTGGGGATTCTGAATGTTAACAGTGGTTAAAGATAGTACTGTGTCACTTTGGATCATGCTGTTTTTGGAGGCTTCATGGTCACTCGCTATAATTAGTCAGTCAAACCAGTAGTGTCTGAAAAAGGTGACTTGCGCCAACAAGAATCGCTTCCCTAGCACTACTTCCACTTTACTCTACTTATAGAAAGGAATCAGAGCAAGAGCCTGAGAGGCAGGAAAATAACTAATTAGACACTATTATGAGACAGGAATGTGTGGAGCCCAGCTGCGACTGAATCCATATCTCCCAGAAGGGTGCACTGAAAGAATATCCCACTAGAGGTCATTATACACATGCACACACGTTCACTTATCCCAAAGACCACCAGAGTGAGCTGTTTTTTGACATATAAAAGAAGTTGTACATAGGAAGTTTTTGGTGAGTTCAGTGCAGCCATCTTAGAGGGCTCAGTCAGTCAGTCTGCAGGAAGGTGAAGTGCAGAGCTGAGATTGAGAGGCTGCAGAGCTATTCAGTTCACAAGCAAGTGGAGTCTAGTAAAGAGTGAAACAGCAATCACTCCAGCCTAGTCAGAGCTGAATCTAGGAGTGCAGCTCAATGAGAAGCGTGCCGACGCTTAGAGAGCGGCGAAGAGGCAAACCACCAACTGCCAGTGTGTGATCGTGTGAGGATCCGGGTAGGCCGAAGGCGAGTGGAAAGTTAATGAGGTAGAAAAGCCTTTATAGCTTACCTCAGCAAGTATTCACCGGACACCGGGGTCCGAGCCTATAGGCATCTCCACGACCCATTAGGAGAACACCGGAGTTCCTGGAGGACTACAAGTCCCAGGAGTACCACAGAGCTGATACGTAGCAGGATCAGGAGGATGGAATCTAGCAGTGCACTGCAAATAGAGACTGTGTACTTCAAGAAGAGGTCCAACCACAAGGTCAGCCAGGTACAAGACGGAGACTAAGTTAGGCCCAGCTACACGCAGGCCAAGACTTCATTACAAAAAGGCAGAGAACAGGAGGCCACACACCTACTCAGTGGAGGAATCTGGATGTGCACCCTTCACCCTACAGTGCTCCGGGAAGCGCCTGCAACATCTTCAGTAAAGGTACCAAAGTGACTTATGTGTGTGTCTCCCTTATTGCCCCTGACTGCCGGGTCCCGTCTGTCCTGCATTCCTATACATCTATCTGCCCTGGAGGAATCAGCCTTACTTGTGGAAGGCTTAACATCTAGCTGCACAATATTAACCCTTCAGTGGATCTGCATAGCAGCGCTGGTCATCCTGACCAGATACCACAAGTGGCGTCACGAATTCCCATATCAATGTACAATTCACCTGTAAATACCCCCATTTTCAGTGAGCGCCCAGGGCAACAGACTGAGCTGTGCTACCCGTGACATTCCTCATAGAAATCAACGGGCTCGGTGCCGAGTACCCCACGGCCCTGGCGGACGACTCAAATGTGACAATCAAGGACCAAAAATAAAATAAAAAAAACTGTCTCAAATGCTTTTTGCATGTCAAATTTTAGAGCTGAAATAAAAGTTTTAGGTCCTTCTTAGCTGGTTTGTTCTATTTTCTGGGCTACAAGAGCTTTTTCTTGAGTTACATATGCAAATTGCCACTTCAGAGAGAAAGAGGACTTGAACTCTATAGCGCCACCTGTTGACTTAGTCTTGCAATAGGAGTCATATTGCAAGACTCGTTAAAGGGTTTATTGTGACTTGTAGGATCGCTGCTACCAACAGGTGGTGCTATAGAGTTCAAGTCCTCTTTCTCTCTAAAGAGGCAACTTGCATATTAAATTTCCCAGAGGCGCATTGCACGGCAAATAAGCCTCCTTACCTTGACAACCCAGGACTGGTATGTCATTCTCCACAAGGAGAAACCTTAACCCTTAGGCTATGTGCACACGTTCAGGAATTTTCGCATTTTTTAGCGTTTTTGCGGCGGTTTTCCGCTGCAAAAGTGCTGAAAAAACGCATGCATTAACCATCCTATGATTAATTGATTGGAGTCGGGAAGGAATTTTTTTCCCCAATGTGAAGCTTACTGTTTGCCACTTGGGTATTTTTTGCCTTCCTCTGGATCAACATGTTAGGGCAGGTTAGGATAGGATATGGGTTGAACTAGATGGACTTAAAGGGAATCTGTCACCCTAAATTGGCGGGATATTTAAATGATAGCAGTCAGGTCAGATGGGCGGTGTTTTGGGTACTTGCCTTAACATGTTGTTCGCCGCTGTCTCCATTATTTCTGGGAATTGTAGTCGTTGCCCTCCATATAACGCACCTGCGCATTGCAATCTGTGGGCAAAGCATACTGCGCGTGCGCAATTCAAGATTGCAATGCGCAGGCGCGTTATATGGAGGGCAATGACTACAATTCCCAGAAATAATGGAGACAGCGGCAAACAACATGTTAAGGCAAGTACTCAAAACACCGCCCATCTGACCTGACTGCCATCATTTAAATATCCCGCCAATTTAGGGTGTCAGATTCCCTTTAAAGTCTCCCTTCAACCTTAATAACTATGTATGACTATGTATGTTCATTCTCTTTCCGGAATCACGGCGATTCCGCCACCATAGGAATGCATTGAACCGCTTACTTTCCGCATGTGGCTATGCGGTTCATGTGCGGATGGTACCCAGGGTCTGGAGGAGAGGACACTCTCCTCCAGACCCTGGGTACCATATCCCTGTTAAAACAATAATTAAAATAAAAAATAGTGATATTCTCACCTTCCGGTGGCCTCCGCAGCCTTCCTGCTCCTCAGCGACGCTCCTGGCAACTCCCGTTCCCAGGGATGCCTTGCGACAATGACCCCAAATGACATAGCGGTCTCGCGTGATGCTACGTCATCTGGGGTCATTGTCGCTAGGCATCCCTGGGACCGGGAGTTGCAGGGAGCATCACGAGGACCAAGAAGGCTGTGGGGGCTGCCAGAAGGTGAGAATATCACGATTTTTTATGTTTTTTATTATTTTTAACATTAGATCTTTTTACTACATATTGATGCGGCATAGGCAGCATCAATAGTAAAAAGTTGCTCACACTTGTCAAACACTATGTTTGACTAGTATGACCAACCTGTTAATCAGCTTTCCAAGCGATGCTACAGATCGCTTGTAAAAAACGCTAGCATTCTGCAAGCTAATTACGCTTGCAAAACGCTAGTTTTTAACGAGAATACGCATACCTATAACATGCGTATTTCCCGCGCCAGGGAGGTGCGGGATTGCCGAGGAAATTTCCCTGGCAATTCCCGAACGCGTGCACATAGCCTCAGACCTTGAGTTACATACTGTAGATACAATCATAATGCATGAACAAATCTGCGAAGAGAAACTATTTTCCCTCCTGATCACATGTGTTGATTGACAGGATTAAAATGCAGAGCAACAATTTTATACATTTACTCAAATATTTATATTTCTTTCTTTGATATAATCTTCTAGGCCTTTTTTAACCCCTTAACAAACGGAAACTTGCCTTTTAAGGCCGGAGTCACACTAGCGAGAAATACGGACGAGTGCAATGCGAGAAAAAATCGCATTGCACTCGGACTAATGTTAATCTATGGGGCAGCTCCTATCAGCCGAATTTTACTCGGCCGTTTTATACGCTGCGATTTGCACCATATTATGGCCGAGACTTGCCAATGCAAGTCTATGGGTGTGTGAAAACATCGGATTACACACGGACCACACGTGTGACTTGCGAGAAATACGCACCGGTGTCCTTTAGAAAAGCCGGAAATTTAACCCTGGCTATACTGTAAAATCACACTGACAGGTTTAATAAAGAATGGAAAGAATAGATACATACACATAGAATACATATATACATTGCTCAAAAAAATAAAGGGAACACTCAAATAACGCGTCCTAGATCTGAATGAATGAAATCTTCTCATTGAATACTTTGTTCTGTGCAAAGTTGAATGTGCTGACAACAAAATCACACAAAAATCATCAATGGAAATCAAATTTATTAACCAATGCAGGCCTGGATTTGGAGTCACACACAAAATTAAAGTGGAATGTAATGTCCTTAAAACAAGTCAAAATGATGCTCAGTAGTGTTTGTGGCCTCCACGTGCCTGATTGACCTCCCTGTGCCTGTATGACCTCCCTACAATGCCTGGGCATGCTCCTGATGAGGCAGCGGATGGTCTTCTGAGTGATCTCCTCCCAGACCTGGACTAAAGCATCCGCCAAGTCCTGGACAGTCTTTGGTGGATGGAGCGAGACATGATGTCCAGATGTCCTCAATCGGATTCAGGTCTGTGGAACGGTTGGGCTAGTCCATAGCTTCAATGCCTTCATCTTGCAGGAACTGCTGACACACTCCAGTCACATGAGGTCTGGCATTGTCCTGCATTAGGAGGAACCCAGGGCCAACTGCACCAGCATATGGTCTCACAAGTGGTCTGAGGATCTCATCTCGGTACCTAATGGCAGTCAGGCTACCTCTGGCGAGCACGTTGAGGGCTGTGCTGCCCTCCAAAGAAATGCCACCCCACACCATTACTGAAACACTGCCAAACTGGTCATGCTGTAGGATGTTGCAGGCAGCAGATTGCTCTCCATGGCGTCTCCAGACTCTGTCACATCTGTCACATGACGACATAACGACATCACGCTTTCCCCGTACCAGAAGTCCGCTGCCTCGGAGTAACCCTTGACTCTGCCCTGTCCTTCAAACCGCACATCCAAGCTACCTCCTGTCGCCTTCAGCTCAAAATTATTTCAAGAATCCGTCCTTTCCTCAACCCTCAATCTACTAAAATGATTGTGCACGCCCTCATCATCTCCCGCCTCGACTACTGCAACACCCTTTTCTCTGGCCTCCCTGCTAACACCCTCGCACCTCTCCAGTCCATCCTTAACTCTGCTGCACGACTAATTCACCTCTCTCCTCGACTACTACTCCGCTTCTCCCCTCTGCAAATCTCTTCACTGGCTCCCATTCCCTCAGCGTATCCAGTTCAAATTACTAATACTGACCTACAAGGCCATCTATAATCTGTCTCCTCCTTATATCTCTGAACTAATCTCCCGATATCTTCCCTCACGTAATCTCCGATCCTCCCAAGACATCCTTCTCTCCTCCACACTTATTCGCTCCTCACCCAACCGCCTCCAAGACTTCTCCCGAATATCCCCATCCTCTGGAATTCTTTGCCCCAACACGTCCGACTATCAAACACATTCGGATCCTTCAGACGGAACCTGAAAACCCACCTCTTCAGGAAAGCCTACAGCCTGCAATGACCCTGCTACCTCCTCACCACTACCGGAGATATTGCCTCAACCAACACCGGAACTGCTGCAACCCCCCGACCTACTGTCTCCTGCCTCACAATCCTGTAGAATGTAAGCCCGAAAGGGCAGGGTCCTCTCCCTCTGTATCAGTCTGTCATTGTTAGTTTGTTTACTGTAAGTGATACCTGTAATTTGTATGTAACCCCTTCTCATGTACAGCACCATGGAATCAATGGTGCTATAGAAATAAACAATAATAATAATAATAACATGTGCTCAGTGTGAACCTGCTTTCATCTGTGAAGAGCACAGGGCGCCAGTTGGGAATTTGCCAATCCTGGTGTTCTTTGGTTAATGCCAAGCATCCTGCACGGCGTTGGGCTGTGAGCACAACCCCCATCTGTGGATGTCAGGCACTCAGACCTTCCTCATGGAGTTGGTTTCTAATCGTTTCTGCAGACACATGCACATTTGTGGCCTGCTGGAGGTCATTTTGCAGGGCTCTGGCAGTGCTCCTCCTGATCCTCCTTGCACAAAGGCGGAGGTAGCGGTCCTGCTGCTGGGCTGTTGCCCTCCTACGGCCCCCTCCACATCTCCTCGTGTACTGGGCTGTATCCTGGTAGCACCTACAGCCTCTGGACACTACGCTGACAGACACAGCAAACCTTCTTGCCACAGTTCGCATTGATGTGCCATCCTAGATGAACTGCACTACCTGAGCCACTTGTGTGGGTTGTAGAGTCCGTCTCATGCTACCACGAGTGTGAAAGCACAACCAACATTCAAAAGTGACCAAAACATCAGCCAGAAAGCATTGGTCCTGAGATGTGGTCTGTGGTCCCCACCTGCAGAACCACTCCTTTATTGAGAGTGTCTTGATAATTGCCAATAATTTCCATCTGTTGTCTATTCCATTTGCACAACAGCATGTGAAATTGATTGTCAATCAGTGTTGCTTCCTAAGTGGACAGTTTGATTTCACAGAAGTTTGATTTACTTGGAGTTATATTCTGTTGTTTAAGTGTTCCCATTATTTTTTTTGAGCAGTGTATATACAGTATATACACATGTCATTGTGACATATATATATACATATATTTATAGTTTATACACTTCTACATAGCATAATAGCCGCTAATTCAATTGCCGGCTTCAGTAAAATCATTACAAAACCCGACATGAAATGACACATGGTTTACATACAGTAAACCATTTCATTTCATGTAGTTTGATATATGGCTTTCATTAACAATTACATGAGTCTATGTGTTGTAGGGATTCGCTCTGGTAGGCCGAGGCCGGGCACGCAGTAATGAGGCAACACACAGGCATGAAGTCCAAAAATAACGGTTTACTGTCTCTTTAAGACCAGGTAACAACAATATGACAAAACATAAACGCATTCTATCTTTGCAGCTACTGGTCCCAGACTCACCCTTGCATGGGATGGGCTTGACTAAGCGGCTGCAAGCCAGCAGGGACCGCCAGGTGCCTTCCCGGGTGATCTGGACTCGCTTCCAGTGCTCACTGACACATTGTAACAGAAAGTCACTTCCAGGCTAACTCCAGCCAAACTCCTCAATAGAACCGCCTGGTTCTCAGTGTGGGACCGTCACAGGCTCCGCACACACATGTGTCCTGTCCGGGTGCTATTCAGGACCCCAGTCCAAAACCCTGGCCACCAAGTTCCAAGTCTCACCACGTGCTTCCAGGAATACAATCCAACACTGACAGACCTTCCAGGAACCTTCCAGGCAGCCCTGTGCAGGACACACTCTCCACTGACTACAGAGACACTTCCCAGTCTCCACCACGTTCTCCCTCCATGTGCCCAGCACTGCCTTTCATACATGTAGCCACTCCCCAAGCCAAGGCATGAAGCACATGGTCTGGTCACGTGTTCATGACCTCATCACAGGTCCTTCACCACATACAATCACCAGTATGTACCATTCATTCTCCCACCACCAGTGGGCGGTGTATGTGTGGTTAGCATGTCCCACCCAGCTCACAAGCTAACCCTGTAGGTTCACCCTTAACAAGAATCAGAACTCTTATGGGACTACAGTCATGGCCAAAAGTTTTGAGAATGACACAAATATTATATTTTCACATGATCTGCTGCCCTCTGGTTTTTATGTGTGTTTGACAGATGTTTTTATCACAGACAGAAATATAATAATTGCAAACATATGAGTAACAAAAGCTTATATTGACAGTTAGAATGAGTTAATGCAGCAAGTCAATATTTGCAGTGTTGACCCTTCTTCTTCAGGACCTCTGCAATTCTCCCTGGCATGCTCTCAATCAACTTCTGGACCAAATCCTGACTGATAGCAGTCCATACTTGCACAATCAATGCATTAATTTTGTCAGAATTTTTAGGTTTTTGTTTGTCCACCCGTCTCTTGATGATTGACCACAAGTTCTCAATGGGATTAAGATCTGGGGAGTTTCCAGGTCATGGACCCAAAATCTCTGTTTTGTTCCCTGAGCCATTTATTTATTTGCTTTATGGCAAGGTGCTCCATCATGCTGGAAAAGGCATTGTTGATTGCCAAACTGCTCTTGGAGGGTTGAGAGAAGTTGCTCTTGGAGGACATTCTGGTACCATTCTTTATTCATGGCTGTGTTTTTAGGCAAGACTGTGAGAGAGCCGATTCCCTTGGCTGAGAAGCAACCCCACACATGAATGGTTTCAGGATGCTTAACAGTTGGCATGAGACAAGACTGGTGGTAGCGCTCACCTTGTCTTCGCCGAATGAGGCGTTTTCCTGATGTCCCAAACAATCGAAAAGGGGATTCATCAGAGAAAATAACTTTACCCCAGTCCTCAGCAGTCCACTGCCTGTACCTTTTGCAGAATATCAGTCTGTCCATGATGTTTTTCTGGAGAAAAGTGGCTTCTTTGCTGCCCTCCTTGAGACCAGGCCTTGCTCCAAGAGTCTCCACCTCATAGTGCGTGCAGATGCACTCACACCTGCCTTCTGCCATTCCTGAGCAAGCTCTGCACTGCTGGTAGCCCGATCCCGCAGCTGAAACACTTTTAAGAGACGGTCCTGGCGCTTGCTGGTCTTTCTTGGGCGCCCTGGAGCCTTTTTGGCAACAATGGAACCTCTCTCCTTGAAGTTCTTGATGATGCGATAGATTGATGACTGAGGTGCAATCTTTCTAGCTGCGATACTCTTCCCTGTTAGCCCATTTTTGTGCATTGCAATGATGACTGCACGTGTTTCTTTACAGATAACCATGGTTAATAGAAGAGAAACAATGATGCCAAGCACCAGCCTCCTTTTAAAGTGTCCAGTGGTGTCATTCTTACTTAATCATGACAGATTGATCTCCAGCCATGTCCTCATCAACACCCACACCTGTGTTAATGGAGCAATCACTGAAAAGAGGTTAGCTGGTCCTTTTAAGGCAGGGCTGCAATGATGTTGAAATGTGTTTTGAGGGATAAAGTTCATTTTCTAGCCAAATATTGACTTTGCAAGTAATTGCTGTTAAGCTGATCACTCTTTATAACATTCTTGGGGTATATGCAAATTGCCATTAGAAAAAGTGAAGCAGTAGACTTTGTAAAAATTAATATTTGTGTCATTCTCAAAACTTTTGGCCATGAATGTATAAGTCCCAGAACAATTTTACTGACCTACAGCACAGAATAGCTCTGTGACACATACTTTCCGTTTAGCCCCATACCAGGGACTGGTTTCCCATCTCTCTCATACCTCCAAGCATAATTTGAGCAACTTATACAGCGCCCCCTAGGTGCCACATTAGTCATTATACCACAGTGTGCAAAATTTCATATATAATATATTGTAAAAATCGAAAGAGGGCGGTAGGTATAATGATAATAAAATATATCTAGTAAATCAAAATAAATAAATACAATATTGAAATAAAATCAAACTTACAAGCCACCTGGACAGAATAAAACGACTGGGACAGTCGAAAAATTAAGAAATAAAACCAAACGAACAAAAAATCGACCAAAGGGTCCCAATAATACTGATAAAATCAAATTTTATTGATATACAGGTAATTGATAATCAGAAGAATAATAAAAACAAATAATCCGTACATAAAGTTGCGAGCAGTACTACCCAGGAAAATAACAGTGCATATTGATATACCAATGAAAAAATAGAAAAATATATATGTAATAAAATGAACATGTTTCTAAAATTGTACAAAAATGTGCAACAATGCAAAAAATGTCAGCCAGTGCCAAAGTTATAAATGCAAAATATAGTGCACCAATAATTAAAATACAAAAAGTGCATATACACAAATAAGAACTCTAAAGTGAAGAGATGGAGTGAGATATATAGTGAAAAACATGGTATATCATATATGAGGAGTGCTAAATGCACAGAGGCAATAGTGCCGCAATAATCAAAGATATGGGCCAAGGTAAACAATAATAAGGAGCTATATAGAAAAAGGATAATAGCATATAGTAACTATACCTGGTCGCCTGAGTAGACGCTCACCCCAACGCGCGTTTCGGCACGTCGCCTTCGTCAGGGGGGGCGTCCATAGGGGGCACTATTCAGTTCACTTCAGGTCAGTCGGGGACTCCACACAGCATCAGTGACGTCAGAGGGGAGGGAGTCCCCAGCTGACCTGGAGTGAACTGAATAGCGTGGGAAACAATCAATTAAGCTTTCCAGCTAATCAGTTCATCTCTTGTCAGCCGGGAGATGAACTCATTCATTTGGAGGTTTATAGCAGGGCTGGCAGCATTAGCAGCGGTCCCTGCTGTAAACCTGTTAACCTTTCAGATGGATTGCAGCGTGGGACCTGACTAAGCGCCGTAGAGGTAAGAATATGGTTGCTTTATTATTTTATTTTTATTACAGAAGACCAAGGGATTTGGAAGGATTACCAGTACAATAAAATATGGACAAAAACTATGCGTATTTATTTCATTAAAATAATTTTAAATTAATGTGTGTGTATTTTTTTAACTATTTAATACAATAGGATTAATAATGGAGAGTTGTCTAATTGACAACTCTCCATTATTAACCCGGCTTAATGTCACCTTCCAATAGCAAGGTGGCCTTAACCCATTATTAACCCATTAGCCACCGCTACAGGACAATGGGAATAGACGGACTAAGTGCCAGAAAAGGCGCATCTAATAATAGATGTGCCTTTTCTGGGATGGCTGGGGACAGATGTTAGTAGCCAGGGGGGGCACAAAAAAAATGCTCCCTCCCTAGGCTATGAATATCTGTCTTCAGTTACTGGCTTTCCCTGTCTGGCGGAGAAAATACCGCGGGAACCCACGCATTTTTTTTCAACGAATTTACACATTTAATTAACACCTACATGTATGAAATTTAGCACACATACACTCATGCAATTGTTAATCAAAACTATATATCAATCTACATGAAATGAAATGGTTTACTGTATGTAAACCATGTGTCATTTCATGTTGGGTTCTGTAATGATTTTACAGAAGCCGGCAATTGAATTAGCGGCTATTATGCTATGTTGGAGTGTATGAACTATAAATATATATATATATATATTTGTAAAAAAATGACCTTTTCAATATAACGACCTAATGTTTCAAATTCTTTGTAGTACCTGTGGATTCAAAATGTTCACTATACCACTGGATATAATTCTTGAGGCATGTAGTTTCCAAAATGAGATTAGTTGTGACGATTTCTGCTGTTTAGGCACCTTAGGGGCCCTGCAAATGCAACATGGTACCCGCCACCTCTTTCAGACAAATTTGTGTTCCAAAATTCAAATATTTCTCCTTACATTCCAAGCCCTGCCATTTGTCCAACAGTACATGTTGACTACATGTGGGGTATCACTGCACTAGTAAGAAAGTAGGTAACAAACTGTGCAGTCTAGTCTATTTTTTGGTGTTACCTCTTGAAAAAGTGAAAAATTGGGGCTAAAGCAAAATTTTTTCCGGTAATTTTTTTTTTAATTGCACTTTGCACTAATTCCTGTGGAGCACCTGATTGGTAAAAGTATCCTGACTGCAAATTTTTGTGTCGCATAACTATATGATTTAAAAGAATAAAAATGTAAAACTAGAAAATTGTGATATTTTCCACTTTTTATCACATTTTTGATATTTTTATAAATATATGCAAATCATGTAAACCAAAATTTGCCACTAACATGAAGTACATCATGTCATGAAAAAAAGTCTTAGAATCACTGGGATATGCTGAAGCGTTCAAGAGTTATTACCACATAAAGTGACACTGGTCAGATTTCAAAAATTTGGCCTGGTCATTAAGGTCAAAATTGACTTCTTTGCTAAGGCTGGGTTCATATTAGCATATCTGTGCGCAGCGTATGCCTGCGTACAGATCCCCATAGATCCGCATGCATCTTGCATACCTATCTTTAACATTGTGTATGCAGGGACATTCATTTGCATCAGTTTGGGTGCGGATGCGTCCACATGCGTCGTTTCGCTGCGCACGCCGATCGCAACATGTTGCATTTTTTGATCTGTCAAATATGCGCAGGCATGCTCATGCAGATGAGTGCATCAAAACAACTCATTACTGTCTATGGGAATGCATTAGTACGCATGGATGCATTCGATACACATGCGTACTTCAGATAGAGCATGTCCAGGCACTGATGATTCATCACCTCCCTAATCTCAGGTGTATAAAAGGGGGTGTGGACACAGGAAGTCCAGAATTCTCAAGACTGTTGATGGGATATCAAGACTCTGCATGTAAGTACAGAAGCTTTGAAAATGTCTGTCTGTCTCTCACTGCACTCTGTACTTATTTATTGCTTTCTGTTCCTTGTAGACACTGTCGTGCTGGTGTCCTGGCCCTCTCAGCTGCTTAATGTAAGTATGATTGTACTTTTCAATTACTATGTTGCTCTGCCCAGTCTTACAGTCTTCGTCACTTATGTTTTTCTTTCTGTTCCTTGTAAACTGTGCCGTGCTGGTGTCCTGGATTCAGGCCTGTTCCTTATTTCTCCAGTCCAGTATTTATCCAGTCCCATATTTCTGCAGTCCCTGATTTCCCCTGTTCTGCTGTCCCAGTGTTGTGCTGCTGCCTCAGGGTTGTGCTGCCGTCCCGGTGTTGTGCTGCTGTCCCAGTGTTGTACTGCTGTCCTGGTGCTGTGCTGCTGCCCCAGTTCTGTGCTGCCTGACTGCTGTGCTGTTGGACTACTGCCTGTAATGTAGGCGTCCATTGTGTTTTTAATTTTTTTTTTCTTTGGCTTCATTGTTGTTGGCTCTAGGTAAATTTTTTTTATCTGTTCTTTTCTAGTTTTTCACTTGACTGCTGCCTGCTATTTCAACATGTCCTCTAGTGAAGACCAGAATGCTTCCCAGAGTGAACATGACAGTGATTACTTAATCACATTTGATATACTGATCGGTATGTATTGACTGACAATAGACATGTGGTAAATTATGTATTTTCTTAACAGGAACCTTCCAGTACGGAAGAGAAAGCAGTCGAGTGGAAATGAATCGTCTCAAGTTCCTGAGTAGGAAAGACAGTGTGTAAGTAGTCTTTTCATTATCAGAGTTGTAATTGAATTTGGTTTCAGTTTTGTATCTTTAAAACTATATGACTTGTAATTTTTTTTCTTTTTATTTTATCTATAGGTTCCACAATGTGAGGAAGGCAAACCGAGATTGACAATGACAAGCTCATTCCTCTTGTGCAAGAGCGAGTAGCGTTGTGGGACACCCGAGATCGTCACCATTCCGACTCAGGATTGGTTCGACGACTCTGGGAAGAAGTGGCCAGATTGCTGTTGGATGATTGGGACCATGCCACCCCACAAGACAGAAAGGATTTTTGTAAGTATTTATTTTTCTTCCCCATTCATAGTGAAGAGAGTAAAAGTCCGTTAGCGTTCGATGAAGGATCGCTTCAACAAGGATATGAGAGAGGAGATTCGTATTTGAAGTGGTGCTGATCCAAAGGTCTCAAAATATAAATACCATCTCATGCTGTCTTTTCTGAGGCCTGCGGTTGCTCAGCGAACGTGATTATCTTTTGTGTTGTGTTGCTATTATCTAAACTATTTTTTTTTTTTTTTGCAATGTTTGTAATTCATTTTCCACACAAAACCTGGAGCAGCACCACACAATCTGGCTCATCCTCAGTTGGAGCGGCCCCTAATTGACCAGCCATCGAACAGTCCAAATCATCCACCAGCAATGGAGCAACCAGGCAGGCTTCACAGGCTGGGGAACCAACCAGCCCTCTGCCACTGGTTTTGTTGGGTCTGCTCGCCAGCGGCACAGGGCCTGGGAGAGGTCAATCATGCTGAGTTTGTTCACTTAAGCTCGGTCTTCCAGGATGGGATGAAGGTGATTGGAGATAAGCCGGACAGTGGGTTCACTCATGTGAACACACTTTTCCAGGAAGTCCACAGATGCCTTGACCACCTGCAAGCCGACCTTCAGAAACCGGCGAGACATTTATTTTCCGCAGTAGAGCGGGACGTGTCGCAAAACCTGCTGCCTGACCTCCAGCTGTATGTAATGAAGGCCTGTCAGGCTGCTTACACCGAGGCCATGCAGCAGTCACAACTGCAGTTAAGATATCACCAGCTGCCACACATTTTGTTTCCTACACGGCAACAAGGGCCAGCACAGCATCAGTGGCAGAATATGCCAGCACCACAAGGACTTGGATACCAACAACTGTTGACAGCACTAGTGAACTATCCTCCTACAGTCATGGCCAAAAGTTTTGAGAATGACACAAATATTATATTTTCACATGATCTGCTGCCCTCTGGTTTTTATGTGTGTGTTTGACAGATGTTTTTTATCACAGACAGAAATATAATTGCAAACATATGAGTAACAAAAGCTTATATTGACAGTTAGAATGAGTTAATGCAGCAAGTCCATATTTGCAGTGTTGACCCTTCTTCTTCAGGACCTCTGCAATTCTCCCTGGCATGCTCTCAATCAACTTCTGGACCAAATCCTGACTGATAGCAGTCCATTCTTGCACAATCAATGCTTTCATTTTGTCAGAATTTTTAGGTTTTTGTTTGTCCACCCGTCTCTTGATGATTGACCACAAGTTCTCAATGGGATTAAGATCTGGGAGTTTCCAGGCCATGGACCCAAAATCTCTATGTTTTGTTCCCTGAGCCATTTAGTTATCACCTTTGCTTTATGGCAAGGTGCTCCATCATGCTGGAAAAGGCATTGTTGATCGCCAAACTGCTCTTGGAGGGTTGGGAGAAGTTGCTCTTGGAGCACATTCTGGTACCATTCTTTATTCATGGCTGTGTTTTTAGGCAAGACTGTGAGAGAGCCGATTCCATTGGCTGAGAAGCAACCCCACACATGAATGGTTTCAGGATGCTTAACAGTTGGCATGAGACAAGACTGGTGGTAGCGCTCACCTTGTCTTCTCCGAATAAGGCGTTTTCCTGATGTCCCAAACAATCGAAAAGGGGATTCATCAGAGAAAATAACTTTACCCCAGTCCTCAGCAGTCCACTGCCTGTACCTTTTGCAGAATATCAGTCTGTCCATGATGTTTTTTCTGGAGAGAAGTGGCTTCTTTGCTGCCCTCCTTGAGACCAGGCCTTGCTCCAAGAGTCTCCGCCTCACAGTGCGTGCAGATGCACTCACACCTGCCTGCTGCCATTCCTGAGCAAGCTCTGCACTGCTGGTAGCCCGATCCTGCAGCTGAAACACTTTTAAGAGACGGTCCTGGCGCTTGCTGGTCTTTCTTGGGCGCCCTGGAGCCTTTTTGGCAACAATGGAACCTCTCTCCTTGAAGTTCTTGATGATGCGATAGATTGTTGACTGAGGTGCAATCTTTCTAGCTGTGATACTCTTCCCTGTTAGGCCATTTTTGTGCATTGCAATGATGACTGCACATGTTTCTTTAGAGATAACCATTGTTAACAGAAGAGAAACAATGATGCCAAGCACCAGCCTCCTTTTAAAGTGTCCAGTGGTGTCATTCTTACTTAATCATGACAGATTGATCTCCAGCCATGTCCTCATCAACACCCACACCTGTGTTAATGGAGCAATCACTGAAAAGAGGTTAGCTGGTCCTTTTAAGGCAGGGCTGCAATGATGTTGAAATGTGTTTTGGGGGATAAAGTTCATTTTCTAGCCAAATATTGACTTTGCAAGTAATTGCTGTTAAGCTGATCACTCTTTATAACATTCTGGAGTATATGCAAATTGCCATTAGAAAAAGTGAAGCAGTAGACTTTGTAAAAATTAATATTTGTGTCATTCTCAAAACTTTTGGCCATGACTGTACAGTTCCCAGCTACACCACGCAGCTGAGTGCAGCACCCCTCCAGCTTGCAGCACCCACCACTCAGCCGAGTGCAGCACCCCTCCAGCTTGCAGCACCCACCATGCAGCTGGATGCAGCACCTCTCCAGCTTGCAGCACCCACCATGCAGCCAAGTGCAGCACCCATGCACCATGCAGCACCCATCATGCCACTGAGTGCAGCACCTCTGGAAATGGAAACCAAAAAACATAAACATAACATAAAAAGGGGCCCACTCAGCACCCGAAACAAAAGCCAGGGAAAACAGGGAAAGGAAATTTAGCAAAGAAATTTACCCTCCATCTACACCCTCCACTCCCAATGTGTCTCTGTTATCCAATCTGTCTACACCTTCCCTTGTGTCTCTCCCTTCAAATGTGTCTATCCCTTCTGTGTCTATCCCTTCCAATTTGTATTCCACTCCTAATGTGTCTTCTTCCCCAATGATCCTGTCCTCCATTTTGTGCCACTTCCCCTGTAACCACTTCCTCACCCACTCCTACCCAATCATCCCAGCCCGACACCCCCCAGGTCCACAATGTCACACCATCAAACAGACCCTGATCCTTAACTCCATTTTTATTTATTGTTTTCAAATTAATTTTTGTTAAATTAAAATTATTTTTATTTTTTTTAATAAAAAATCTTGTTTTCACAATCACTGTGTTTATTTGAAAATGCACACATGTGTGTATTGTATAACGGGTGTTACAGTGGACGTGTTATTATTATTAAAGTCAGCAAACAATACAGGTACATTTACAAGCGGATTAAACCATTTTGTCTTGCCATGCCACACGTCCAATATCAGAAACAAAGTAAGCAGCAAAGTTATCCCTCATTTGGATAACTTCCAATGTAGTCCTCAGATGATGATCTTGGTAATCATACAATGTGCTAGCTACAGGTTCCTCAAGTTCTAAGTGGTGTTACTCTTTCACTAGGATGTAATTGTGCAGAACAACACACGCTTTCACTACCTCATCAATTGTCTGTTTTTAGATTGATGGCTGTTCCCAAAATGCGCCATTTAGATGCCAGCAATCCAAGGGCACACTCCACAGTTCTTCGTGCCCTTGTCAGTCGGTAGTTCAAAATCCTTTTTGTGTGATTCAAGTCCCGACTCGAGTATGGTTTTATGAGGTTTGCACACATTTGAAACGCCTCATCCCCAACCACAACAAACGGCATTGGCAGTCCTTCAGTGTTCGGAAATGGTTGTGGCGTTGTAAAATTTTAAATTATTCCCATGCAAACGTTGGCCCATGTCAGAGTCTTTGAAAGTCTGAGAGTCATTTGCTTGTCCAAATGAGCCAAGGTCCATGGCAACAAATCGTCAGTCAGCGTCTGCAATTGCCGAGAGAACAATGGAAAAGTATTTTTTGTAATTAAAATACTCAGATCCACTTCCAGCAGGTTTCAGAATCCGAATGTGTTTGCCGTCCACAGCTCCCAAACAGTTTGGAAAATTCCAAATGTCCTTGAATTTTGCAGCATTTTCCAGCCAGTTGTGGGTTGGGGGAGGAATTCATCATGCAGAATGTCAAATAAAGCATGGCAGGTGTCTGAAACTATCCCAGAAAGGGTGGACACTCCAATCCAAAATTGAAAATGTAGAGATCTTAAGGTCTCTCCGGTAGCCAGGAATCTGTGGAATAGAAAATGGAAAAAAAAAATCTGTAGATGGCTTTTATAACAATAATAATAATGACATGTGTTTCTTTTTCAAAATTATGTACCTCAGGGTCACCAACAGACATTCCTCAGCAGGTATTGCTTGACGTAGTTGTGTGTCCTGCCTAGTGATGGATCCTCGGACACGATGCAGCAAGTCATTGAAGCTTTGTTCCGACATCCTCGTGTAGTTGTAAAACTTCTCCGAGTTTTCATGCAGCTTGGTGTACAACGAGTAGTAGGCTCTACGGCTCTCTCGAACTTCAACGATGGGGTGTTGCCAGTAGCAACAACGTCTTCTCCGTCTTTCTCTTCTTCTTTCTTCTTCACAAGCCACAGCAAAAGCCAATTTCAATGCCAAATCCAGATTACGATAGAAGCTCTCCATGCCAAGATCCATCTTGCATCTGGATACAGCAGCAAAAGGTTCTATATATAGAATTCCCATGAGACACACCCATCAGACGTGGCTTGTGTCAAGGAAATTCTCCTGGAAATTTCGAATTCATGCGCAAAAAACAATGCAAACGCATATAAACGCATGCACACGCAGCGTTTTTTGGCGTCATGCGTGAGCTGATGTGGGTAATAAACACAGTGTAAGCATGCGTTTAAATGCGTTTTAGCATGCGTTTCCGCATGCAGATGATACGCTGCGCACAGAAATGCTAATGTGTACCTAACCTAAGGAGTTATAGGTCTTAACAAAGAATATTACATACAGTCACTTTCCCTGAAAAATGTTTTAATACCAGTAATTAAAGAGGTATTCCCATCTCTAAGATCCTGTCCGAATTTGTAGTTTATAATAGAATGCTAAACTAGCAAATACTTTCACTAAGAAATGTAATATATTTCTTTTAATTCACTATGTTGCTTACCCCATATGTAGGGCATTGCAGTAGCATAGATATCCATATTTACGACCACTAATATAGTCATAGTTACTTAGTTGTTAGTGAACATTATCATGGATACCTAAGCTACTGCAATGCCCTGCACATGGGGTAAGCAACATAACTTATCAGAGGAACGATAGTACATTTCTAATTGGAGGCATTTGCTAATATTATTATTACTATACCTACTACATACTGGGATATGATCTTGGAAATGGGAATGCCCCTGAAGTCCTCATTTTGTTAAAGTTTATTCCTTTATTGTTTTTTGTTTGCAGCCCTCCAGGCTGTGTAAGGGCTATTTGACCAAGAAGGAGAGTGATGGGGTGCTACGCCAGATGACCTGGCCTCCACAGTCACCAGACCTGAACCCAATCGAGATGATTTGGGGTGAGCTGGACCGCAGAGTGAAGGCAAAAGTGCCAACAAGTGCTAAGCATCTCTGGGAACTCCTTCAAGATTGTTGGAAGACCATTTCCGGTGACTACCTCTTGAAGCTCATCAAGAGAATGCCAAGAGTGTGCAAAGCAGTCATCAAAGCAAAAGGTGGCTACTTTGAAGAACCTAGGATATAAGACATAATTTCAGTTGTTACACACTTTTTTAAGTATATAATTCCACATGTGTTAATTCATAGTTTTGATGCCTTCAGTGTGAATTTACAATTTTCATAGTCATGAAAATACAGAAAAATCTTTAAATGAGAAGGTGTGTCCAAACTTTTGGTCTGTACTGTATATATGAGGAACGGTTGCAGGATTTGGGAATGTTTAGCTTGCAAAAAAGAAGACTGAGAGGAGACTTAATAGCTGTCTACAAATATCTCAAGGGCTGTCACATTGTAGAAGGATCATCTTTATTCTCATTTGCGCAAGGAAAGACTAGAAGCAATGGGATGAAACTGAATGGGAGGAGACACAGATTAGATATTAGAAAAAACTTTTTGACAGTTAGGGTGATCAATGAATGGAACAGGCTGCCACAAGAGGTGGTGAGTTCTCCTTCAATGGAAGTCTTCAAACAGAGGCTGGATAGACATCTGTCTGGGATGATTTAGAGAATCCTGCTTTGAGCAGGGGGTTGGACCAGATGACCCAGGAGGTCCCTTCCAACTCTACCATTCTATGATTCTATGATTCTATGATATATATGTATATATATACCGTCTTTTTCGGATTATAACACTGACTTTTTTCCCCCAAATTTGGAGGGAAAAAGGGGGTGCATCTTATAATGCGGCTATACCTTACTGGCCGCAACCTGCTGATCCTTTAACTATACTGCTGCTTTTGTGTTCCAACCACTAGCTATTCCTGCCGGTGTTGCCCCTAGTGGTTGCAATACCCCTACTCCAACCCAGGTCAGTCTATAACTGTGTGATAAGGTTTGGAGTGAGGTGGGGTGGGATTGGGTTGAGTACACACGTGGTGAGATGTAATCTTGAGAGTACAGAGGAGAGTTGATCTTCTGTAATGCTGGAGAAGCTGGTTTTGGAGGAGGAGGGCTGAGTAGTTATGAGGAGGGGCTGTGGGGGCTGTAGGGCAAAGCTACTTCTGATGTTATCGATCTTCTGCTTGAAGAATGAGGCAAATTTTTCAGCTGAAATTAGAGGAGAGGAAGGCGGCAGTGGGGGAAGGAGGAGAGAATTGAAAGTGTTGAATAGTTGTTTAAGGTTGTGAAACAGGGATGATATGAGAGTTGAGAAGTAGGTTTGTTTTGCTGCAGTGAGTGTGGACTTGAAAGTGATGAGGAACTGTTTGAATGTGATGAAATGCTTTTTGGAGTGGGATCTTTTCAATCTCCACTCAGCAACCCTGGTTGCCCGTCTCCGTTCTTTAATCTCGCTGGTGTGTCAGGGTTGCCTGTTGATTGTGTGACCTTTGGTATGTGTGAGGGGAGTGACCAATTCAAGAGCTGCAGCTGTTGTGGTGTTATATAAAGTGGTGGCAGCATCTGTATTGTGTAAGGAACCTATGTCTGCGAGAGGGAGAAGGGTCTCAGAAAGTGAGTGTAAATCAAGGTGTTTGAGATTTCTACAAGGGTGTGCTGGTTTGTAGAGTGGGGATTGTGCACCAGGAGAGGAGAGGAAAGAGAATGTGTAGGTTGTGGTCAGACAGAGGGAGAGGTGAGTTAGAGTGGTTAGATAGGGAGCAGAGGTGGGTGAAGATGAGGGTCAGTTTGTAGCGGTCTTTGTGAGTGGCGACAGAAGACTATTGAGCAAAGCTGAATGAGGAAGTGAGAAAAGAAGCTTAGAGACAGCAGAGTGGGAAGTGTCAATGGGGATGTTAAAGTCACCAATGATAATAGTGAGGATGTCAGTGGAAAGGAAATTAAGTTGCCAGGTGGTGAAGTGGTCAAAAAATGAGGTGGCTGATCCTGGTGGGAGTATAGATGACAGTGAGTTGGAGGTTGGAGGGGAAGTACATGCGCACAGAGTACACCTCAAAAGAAGGGAGAGTAACAGAGGGTGGTAGTGGAATTGGAGTAAAGGAGCAATTATCTAACAGGAGAAAACCAACTCCTCCCCCAAGCTTGCTCCTGGGGCCGGGTGTTTGAGAAAGATGGAGTCGCCCATAAGAAAGTGAAGCTGGAAAGGCTGTGTCAGAGGGGATGAACCAGGTTTCAGTGATGCCGATAAAGGAAAGTTTGTTAGTAATGAAAAGATCATGGGTGTATGAAAGTTTGTTGCAGACAGAGAAAGCGTTCCATAGACCTCCTGTTAGAGGGACTGGTGAAGTGGAGGGCTGGGCGAATGAGTATGAGGTTAGAAAGGTTGCGGAAAAATGTGATAGATCGTGGATGGGAGGTAGAAGTGACTGTGGGGATGTGGTGAGTGAGGAGGGCCAGGATTTGGAGAGATACCACCAGCAGTGAGGAGGAGCAGAGAAAGTGTTAGTAGGTGGGCTCTGGAGAGGGCATAAAGTGGCTGTCTATGTGTGGAGACAAAAGATTGTATGTTGAGGAACAGGTCTGAGGAGGAGGGGAGATGGATGCAGAGGATAGAGGGAGAGATAACCAGTTCATTACTAGGTGTAGTGATTAGGGGGGTTGGTATGAAGTGAAGGACTATGGGGGGAAAGTGAAGACAAACAGAAACATTGTTTACTGTGACTAAAGGCACTGTCACACTTAGCGATCGCACCAGCGATCACAACAACAACACAACCTGGCGAGATCGCTAGTGCGATCGCTATGTGATCGCTAGTTAGCTTCCAAACACAAAGATCTCATCAGAGATCAGCGATCTGTATAACGACCTCTGCGGTCGTTGGGAATACCTAGTCCCGCCTGCGACGCTGGTAAAGTCGTTCATAAAGGGTGTCACACTCAGCGATTCAGGCTCACCAGCGGGACACCAACGACCAAAAAACGGCTCAGAACGTTCATGAGCGATCAGCGACATCGCAGCGGGGGCCACATCGCTGCTACATGTCACACACCGCTGCATCGCTAACGAGATTGCTACTACGTCATAAAGTCAGTGACGCATTAGCGATCTCGTTAGCGATCTCGCATAGTGTGACAGTACCTCAAGTATCCAGTTCCCTTCAGTATGCTTCTGCTTCAGTTCTCGTCTAGTTCAGTACAATACACTTATATGATGCACTTGCATGATGCAGGAGCAGATTACATCAGTCAGACCACTGATTGAGAGAGTAGCTTGTCCAGTGGGGGGTAGGACATTCAAAAACCTCATATCTATGCCATAATGGAAGGTGACTCCTAAGAGCATCTTTCACTTTTGAGGTCCTGTTCTGTTTGCCATGTTTTCCCACAAATAATAACTGCTGAGATTTCTAGCAGACACATTCTGCATTTCAAGCATTACAGGCATTTTAGTGCCCTGTTCTTAACATTGCTGAGGACTGATCTGTAATGATAGGTCATAATAACTTCAAATGTTGAGACAAATCCTTCAAGTTTTCATGCTTGATTGTTATTACCGTATATACTCGAATATAAGCCGAGATTTTTAGCCCATTTTTTAGGGCTGAAAGTCCCCCTCTCGGCTTATATTCGAGTCATATACCAGGAGGTCGGCGGGGGAGCGCAGCTGTCCTATATACTCACCGCTCCACCGGCGCGGTCTCTGCAGCCCCAGCTCTTCTCCCACGGTCCCGGCGCCAGTGTTCAGCGGTCAGCTGGTACCGCTCATTAAAGTCATGAATATGCACATATTCATGACTTTAATGAGCGGTAACATGTGACCGCTGAACACTGGTGCCGGGACCGTGGGAGAAGAGCAGGGCAGAGACGCACCGGCGGAAGGGTAAATATAAGCGATATTTACCTGTCCCGTTCCGCTGTGTCCTCGGGTCCTCTTGCTGCGATGTTCAGGCAGAGGGCGCGATGACGTGGTTACTGCGCACAGCGCCCTCTGCCTGATCATTGACTGCTGGAGGACCCGGAAGACAGCGACGGAACGGGTGACAGGTAAATATCGCAGGTGCCGGGGCCCTGAGCGAGCGGTGACACCGGCACCTGTCCCCCATAGCGCGCCGGTGTCCCCGCCTGCTCAGGACACCGGCACCTGGCCCCAGCGACGAGAGGTGAGTATGTCTTTTTTTTTTTTTTTTTCGGTTTGCAGCAGCAGCGGCAGCAATTGAGGCCTATACTATGGAGCATAATCTATGGGGGCACAATCTATGGAGCATCAATGGGGGCACAATCTATGGGGGCACAATCTATGGAGCATCAATGGGGGCACAATCTATGGGGGCACAATCTATGGATCATATATGGGGCATAATCTATGGGGGCACAATCTATGGGGGCACAATCTATGGGGGCACAATCTATGGAGCATCAATGAGGGCACAATCTATGGAGCATCCATGGGGGCACAATCTATGGAGCATCTATGGGGGCACAATCTGTGGAGCATCTATGGGGGCACAATCTGTGGAGCATCTATGGGGGCACAATCTATGGAGCATCTATGGGGGCATAATACATGGGCAGCATATAGGGCATAATCTCATTTTCCACCCTAGGCTTATACTCGAGTCAGTAAGTTTTTCCAGTTTATTGTGGCAAAATTAGGGGGGTCGGCTTATACTTGGGTCGGCTTATACTCGAGTATATACGGTAGATTTTTCCTGAGGATAATGTGCAAGGCTTAGCTACAGTGTTACATAGAACACCAAGTAACTGATCATAACATTATCATGAGTCCATGTCAGATGACAAACTCAGTTCTAATGTTCAGATTCATGAGATAAACTCAGTTGCATCTGTAAATAGTATTTGGACTGATGTGCATTTTCAGGATAATGAAATGCAGTAGGAGACATTTTATTAAAAGTTAGGCTACTTTCACACTTGCGTTTTTTTGCGCTGCGTTTCGAGCGCACATGAAGCGCATTAAAAAAACGCATGCAAACGCTTGTAAACGCTGCAATATTTAGTCGCATCAGCATGCGCATTTCGATAAAAAAACGCAGCGTTTGTCTGCGATTTCATGCGTTTTTGCATGCGTTTGCGTTTTTTTTGGCGCATGCGTTTTCTATTTGTCACATTATCATCTCTGCCTCCATCATCTCTGCCTCCATCAGCTGTCTCCATCATCTCTGCCTCCATCATCTCTGGCTCTATCATCTCTGGCTCCATCATCTCTGCCTCCATCAGCTGTCTCCATCATCTCTGCCTCCATCATCTCTGGCTCCATCATCTCTGGCTCTATCATCTCTGTCTCCATCATCTCTGCCTCCATCAGCTGTCTCCATCATCTCTGCCTCCATCATCTCTGGCTCCATCATCTCTGGCTCTATCATCTCTGTCTCCATCATCTCTGGCTCTATCATCTCTGCCTCCATCAGCTGTCTCCATCATCTCTGCCTCCATCATCTCTGGCTCTATCATCTCTGGCTCCATCATCTCTGCCTCCATCAGCTGTCTCCATCATCTCTGCCTCCATCATCTCTGGCTCCATCATCTCTGGCTCTATCATCTCTGTCTCCATCATCTCTGGCTCTATCATCTCTGCCTCCATCAGCTGTCTCCATCATCTCTTCCTCCATCATCTCTGGCTCTATCATCTCTGGCTCCATTATTTACAGAAAAATCTTGTGCGTGCAAAAGCGCTGACGAGCGCAAAGCCATGTGCACACCAGCGCCCCCATAGACTGCAATGTTATTTTTTGCGCATAGCATGCGCACACGTGCGCACGCGTTTTTTTTAAAGCGGTTGGGCGGAAAAAAAATGCAACATGTAGCATCTGGCGCGTATGGGCGCACACTGGGAAAATGCGCAGCGCACGACAAACGCACATGAACGCGTGCAAGCGCTAGACCCTGCGCCCGCCATGTTAAAGATAGGGGAACATTGCGCATGCGTCCGATAGCGCAAGATGCGCTGCGCAAATAAACGCAAGTGTGAAAGTAGCCTTAGTCATCTGTAAACTTATTTTCTTCATTTTTTTTTCCAGAACATTAAAATAATTTCCTGACTCTAACAACAGTTACATATAACCATCTGTAATTGTTATATATTTTTGTTTGTCTCTGTACAAGTTTAAATTGTTCATAAAATGTCATTTTAAAATTGGAAAGCATATGTTTATGTACCATAAGTAATGCACAATTTACAACCAGAGTAAAATAATTGCACTGTGGGTTATTATGCTTTTTCAACATTCAATTTCATAGTTGTGCTTTGCTTTTGACTAAAACAAATATGTACATAAATTAACATTGGTTGCATAATTGCCTTTTAAATGCACAGCTTTTGAATTATGTTTTAGCAAGACACGGTAACAAAACCTCTAGTTCTCTTTGTTTCATGTTGAAAGTGAAAAGTTAAACATTGTTAGAGCGTAATTCCAGTTATAAATCATAAGTTGTATTTTTGATATTGTTCTTTTGCTATAAGTTTTTAAAGAACAGCTATATTTAGTCATGTGTAAATGTGATCACTCATGTCTTTGGGCTTTTATTAGTATTATTATCTAGAATTACCTATTTTGCAGAACCAAGAATAGCACTGAATGGAAACACACAATTAGGGTAAGTTCACACGTGACATATTTTCAGCATTTTTGCTGCATATTATAAGTAGTGTATTTGGTACATAAATATGCAGCATTTTACAGTATCAGCATAATCAATGAGACTTCTGAAATCTTTTGCACACTCTGATTTATTTTTTCATGGGTATTTTGATGCCTTCTGCATTTTTACCAGGATGCAGCATGTTAATTTTTTCAGCATTTTTGCAGCGCTTTTCACCCTTTCAAATGCTTGGGTGAAAAAAAACAAAAAAGCATGGCAAATACACAAGATATAAAGAGCAAATGAAAATGTGCATATTATATGCACAGTAGCAGTAGCGTAGCTACCGGGGGGGCAGAGGGGGCGGTGGCCCCGGGCCCTGCGCTCCGAGGGGGCCCACCCGGAGCTGCGCTACTAAACTGTATTGGCGTGCACAGCACGGCCAAAAGAGTTACATTCTGCGGCAGAGCAGGGAGAATCGATCTCCCTGCTCTGCCGCCTGGCCGCTATGGGGCCCCTGAGCAGGCGGTGGGGTGCCGGTGCCAGCAGTGGGCCCCCCGCCCGTCATCGGAGGATCAGCTGTATCGGCATGTAGCCGATACAGCCGACCGCATTGAGGGAGAAAGAGCGAGCGCTCCTTCTCTCTCATAATCCCCCTCTCAGCGTCTGACAGCGGGCGCGATGACATCACTGCCCGGCGCCCGCTGTCAGGAGATGAGAGGGAGAGCAGTGAGCAGCGCAGGAGCCGGGAGCAAGAGAGGTGAGTACTGGATTTATTATTTTTGTAAAGGGGGTGCATTATACTACAAAGGCTCCATATGGGGGTGAATTATAAGTAAGGCTGCCTATGGGGGTACATTATACTACAGAGGCTCCATATGGGGTGCATTATAAGTAAGGCTGCCTATGGGAGTGCATTATAAATAAGACTGCCTATGTAGGTGCATTATAAATAAGGCTGCCTATGGGAGTGCATTCTAAATAAGGCTGCCTATGGGGGTGCATTATAAGTAAGGCTGCCTATGGGGCTGCATTATAAATAAGACTGCCTATGGGGGTGCATCATAAATAAGACTGCCTATGGGGGTGCATTATAAATAAGACTGACTATGGGGTGCCTTATAAATAAGGCTGCCTATGGGGAGTGCATTACAATATAGAGGCTGTCTGTGGGGGTGCATTATAATACAGAGGCTGCCTATGGGGGTGCATTACAATACAGAGGCTGTCTATGAGGGTACATTATAATACGGAGGCTACCTATGGGGGTGCATTATACTATATTGAGGACTATCTGGTGTATTATGCTATATGGAGGCTATCTAGGGGGCCATCATACAGTGTGGGGATTATAGTGGCGGGGCCATCATACAGTGTTGGAGCCATTAGATAGTTTGGGGAAATTAAGGGGTCAGTATATATCCAGTGAGGGGGCATTATACTGTGTATAGGGGAGCTGTACAGGGGGGAGACTCAGGACATTATTAAATGTAAAGTAGACACTTATTGTTATAGGGGAGCTCTGGTTACTGTGACTGTCGAAGGGGCACACACAGGGTAATATTACATTCAAGGGGGCACAATGTGGGCACTGTTTTCTAGGGCCCATGCACCAGGCATTACTATATTATAGAGGGTTGCTTTAGAATTTAGAGGTCGCACAGAACCACACAATAGGTGCAGTAATAGGGACACACAAGGCAGCAGCGGCTCAGTATTGGGGTATCAGGCAGTAATAGGGACACATATGGCAGCAGCGGCTCAGCTTTGGGGTATCAGGAGCAGTAATAGGGACACATATGGCAGCAGCGGCTCAGTATTGGGGTATCAGGTGCAGTAATAGGGGCACATACGGCAGCAGCGACTCAGTATTGGGGTATCGGGCAGTAATAGGGACACATGGCAGCAGCGGCTCAGCATTGGGGTATCAGGAGCAGTAATAGAGACACATATGGCAGCAGCAGCTCAGTATTGGGGTATCAGGTGCAGTAACAGAGGCACATATGGCAGCAGCGGCTCAATATTGGGGTATCGGGCAGTAATAGGGACACATACGGCAGCAGCGGCTCAGCATTGGGGTATTAGGAGCAGTAATAGGGACACATGGCAGCAGCGGCTCAGTATTGGGGTATGAGGCGCAGTAATAGGGACACATACGGCAGCAGCGGCTCAGTATTGGGGTATGAGGTGCAGTAATAGGGACACATACGGCAGCAGCAGCTCAGTATTGGGGTATGAGGTGCAGTAATAGGGACACATACGGCAGCAGCTGCTCAGTATTGGGGTATCAGGTGCAGTAATAGGGACACATATGGCAGCAGCGGCTCAGTATTGGGGTATCAGCAGGATGAGGAGTATGTACAGGTTGATAATAGTCCCATAGGTGACCGTGACAGTGCTGAAAATATGAGAAGTGAAACTTGTCTTTGTTGTATTCTCTGTAGTCGAGTCCTGGCTGGAGGAGTCGTCATGTCGGTCTGGGTCAGATGGAAAAGACATGAAAGTGAACGATTTCATCAGAAAGAACGTCAGCGGTAAGTCATTATCTGTAAATCTGCTGTAATCTATTATATGTTCTGTAGGACTGGTATTATTTACCACTGACCATATGGCGGTGATATCAATATTGGTCTTTTCATATATAGATTATTTTTGGCAACAGCGCGGTCATTTGCTGAGGTTCTCTGGTTAGGGGCCCACTCAGATGTTTCACCCACCCTAAACCGAAACCCTAGCTACACATCTGCACAGTAGCATTTTTACTGGTACCACTTTGTTTTTTTAGTGCAGAAAAAAATGCAGTAAATACACCACATGTGAACATACCCTTGCTGTTCTTTACCTAATAGAAACATAATTTGAACCAATGGTTGACAAGTGCTATACTACAGTGGGTAAGGAAAGTATTCAGATCCCTTTAATTTTTTCACTCTTTGTTTCATTGCAGCCATTTGGTAAATTCAAAAAAGTTCATTTTTTTCTCATTAATGTACACTCTGCACCACATCTTGACTGAAAAAAACAGAAATGTAGAAATTTTTGCAAATTTATTAAAAATAAAAACTGAAATATCACATGGTCATAAGTAGAGATGAGCGACTTTGTCTCCGGGAGGGTCGAGTCGAGTTTCGGACCACCCGACTTTCTCAAGAGTCGAGTCGAACGAAATCGGCTGACTATTGGAAAAACTCGAAGGTCCGACTGAAATTCGACCGAAACCCAATGCAAGTCAATGGGGAAGAAAAGTTGGCAGGGAGTGGAGGACAGTAAACACATCTACAGTGCACATTTCAATGCCAACAACATCAATTCTTATTACTTAAGTTTGTCAACCTTAATTTACTTTATAATAATAGTAATGCATTGAAAACTGGGGGTTATTTTGCTAAAGTTGTGGGGGGGGGGCAGGGCTGGCTCCAGGTTTTCGTGGGCCCCGGGCCAAAGAGTGTCAGTGGGCCCCTTTAACACATACCACAATTCATGATGCGCCGATATGGCAGAGAAATATAGGTATAGTACAATGACAAATACTTCACTTCTTACATTACATGAGTGATATCTATTGTAAATTCTACAATAGCTCAAAAACCGGACAGTATAGTCCTCCATACAGTATTATGGCCACCACATAGTGCGCCATACAGAATAATGAGCCCCATATATTGCTCCATAAATAATTTGTCCCATATAATGTTCCATACAGTATATGATGATCTCCACATAATGCTACAGTATATGCTGGTCCCCATATAATGTGCCATACAGTATAGGAAGGTCCCCATAGAGTATAATAAGCCCCACATATTGCTCCATAGTACAGTATAATGAGTCGCATATAAAGCTCCATACAGTATATGATGGGCTCCATACAGAATGGGCTCCATATAATGCTCCATACAGAATAGGCCCCAAATGTGCTCCATATGATGCTCCATAACATATATGATGCCCCATAAACAATGAACCCAATATGATGCTCTAGTATATGATGGGACCCTTGGATGATGCTCCAGGGTATGATGGGCCTATATAATGCTCCATATATAATGGGCCCCATATGATGCTCCAGTATATGATGGGCCCCCTGGATGATGCTCCAGTGTATCATGGGCCTATATAATGCTCCATATATAATGGGCCCCATATGATGCTCCAGTGTATAATGGGGCCTGTATATGATGCTCCAGTGTATGATGGGCCCCATTTATAATGCTCCAGTGTATGATGGGCCCCATGGATGATGCTCCAGTGTATCATGGGCCTATATAATGCTTCATATATAATAGGCCCCATATGATGCTCCAGTGTATAATGGGCCCTGTATATGATGCTCCAGTGTATGATGGGCCCCATTTATAATGCTCCAGTGTATGATGGGCCCCATGGATGATGCTCCAGTGTATGATGGGCCTATATAATGCTCCTTATATAATGGGCCAAATTTATAATGCTCCAGTGTATAATGGGCCCAGTATATGATGCTCCAGTGTATGATGGGCCCCATTTATAATGCTCCAGTGTATGATGGGCCCCATGGATGATGCTCCAGTGTATCATGGGCCTATATAATGCTTCATATATAATAGGCCCATATGATGCTCCAGTGTATAATGGGCCCTGTATATGATGCTCCAGTGTATGATGGGCCCCATTTATAATGCTCCAGTGTATGATGGGCCCCATGGATGATGCTCCAGTGTATGATGGGCCTATATAATGCTCCTTATATAATGGGCCAAATTTATAATGCTCCAGTGTATAATGGGCCCAGTATATGATGCTCCAGTGTATGATGGGCCCCATTTATAATGCTCCATTGTATGATGGGCCCCATGGATGATGCTCCAGTGTATGATGGGCCTATATAATGCTCCATATATAATGGGACAAATTTATAATGCTCCAGTGTATAACGGGCCCCGTATATGATGCTCCAGTGTATGATGGGCCCATTTATAATGCTCCAGTGTCCTGTGTATGATGGGCCCCATGGATGATGCTCCAGTGTATGATGGGCCCATATAATGCTCCATATATAATTGGCCCCATATGATGCTCCAGTGTATAATGGGCCCGTATATGATGCTCCAGTGTATAATGGGCCCCATTTATAATGCTCCAGTGTATAATGGGCCCCGTATATGATACTCCAGTGTATGATGGGCCCCATTTATAATGCTCCAGTGTATAATGGGCCCCGTATATGATACTCCACTGTATAATGGGCCCCATATGATGCTCCAGTGTATAATGGGCCCCGTATATGATGCTCCAGTGTATGATGGGCCCCATTTATAATGCTCCAGTGTATAATGGGCCCAGTATATGATGCTCCAATGTATGATGGGCCCCATTTATAATGCTCCAGTGTATGATGGGCCTCATGGATGATGATCCAGTGTATGATGGGCCTATATAATGCTCCATATATAATGGACCCCATATGATGCTCCAGTGTATAATAGGCCCTATCTATGATGCTCAAGTGTATGTGGGCCCATATATAATTCTCCAGTGTATAATGCTCCCCATATATTGCTCCAAACATTAAAAAAAAAATGAAATACCTCTCTTCGCTGGGCACTGCTCTACTCTGGACTCCTCAGCGTCGCCATCTTCCATCTCTCTGCACTGTGACTGCTCAGGCAGAGGGCGCACAGACGTGACGTCATCACTCTGTCTGACCTGAATGTCACTGTCAGGAAACGCGGAAGACGTCACAGCGGTGGAGCAGGGAGAGGTAAGTGGTTTGCACTCTCTTACACAGGTGTACAATGTATGAATGAACAGTTATTCTCTAAAAGATCTTTCAACCAACCACTATTCCTTTTGATTCCTCCTAGGCTACTTTCACACATCAATTTTTTTGAATCAGGTGCGGTCCGGCGTCGCGCCGGAGCGCCGGATGCGGCAATGAAATGAAAAACCTGATGCGCCGGATCCGGTTTTCTGCCTGATCCGTTTAGCGGATCAGTCAGAAAACCGGATCCGGCACATCAGTTTCATCCGTTTTTTATCCGTTTTTTGACGGATTACGACGGATCCTGTTTTCAATCACGCCCCTTTTATTTCAAAACCTGATTGGCTACTGTAAATCCTATATATACAGTGTTCCTACAGCCCATCTTTGACAGGTTGTAGAGGAGCATTTTTGAGAGAAGAGCAAGTGACTGATGAAGATGGAGGCAATTATTGGTAATATTTTCCGGAATCTTGTGGATTTCACAGCGGAGGCGAATCGCTTGCGGTTTATTGTTATGGAGAAGGAGAGATGGATCGAGCAGCGCCTAAAGCGTCAGCGCCAGCGACGCCGCCGTATGTGGATCCAACCCATCACGGCACAGAGACTAACCCGTGGAGTCTATTCGACACTCAATATGGAGCTAAGAGAGAATCCAGAAATTTTTTTTTCTTATCTTCAGATGAAGAAGGAAACATTTGACATGTTGGTGGAGAGGATTGAAGACAAGATCAGGAGATGTGACACCTACTGCCGGTATTCGATTTCTCCGTCGGAGCGTCTCATGGTGACAATAAGGTAAGCTATTATTTTTGAATGTGCTTACTTGTACACAGTTGTATTGTTGTTATTTTTTATTCTAGGACTAAAAGGCAATCGAAGGATTACTACCAGTGCAATAAAAAATGGTCAAAAACTTGTGTGTGTTTATTTCATTCAAATGCATATTTTGTGTATCTTTGTGGGTAATGTTTAATACAATGTGGTTATTGTTATATTCTTTTTTTGCTTACTTTTATGCTATGTGGGTAGTGCTTAAATAAATGTGGGTTTTGCTATATTCTGTTTTGGCATACTTGAATATTTTGTGGGTAGTGCTATGTTATTTTTTGGCGTACTTGTATACAATGTGGGTATTGCTCTATTCTGTTTTGGCGTACTTTTATACAATGTGGGTATTGCTCTATTCTGTTTTGGTGTACTTGTATACAATGTGGGTATTGCTCTAGTCTGTTTTGGCGTACTTTTATACAATGTGGGTATTGCTCTATTCTGTTTTGGTGTACTTGTATACAATGTGGGTATTGCTCTAGTCTGTTTTGGCGTACTTTTATACAATGTGGGTATTGCTCTAGTCTGTTTTGGCGTACTTTTATACAATGTGGGTATTGCTCTATTCTGTTTTGGCGTACTTTTATACAATGTGGGTATTGCTCTATTCTGTTTTGGCGTACTTTTATACAATGTGGGTATTGCTCTATTCTGTTTTGGCGTACATTTATACAATGTGGGTATTGCTCTATTCTGTTTTGGCGTACTTTTATACAATGTGGGTATTGCTCTATTCTGTTTTGGCGTACTTTTTGTTACGTTACTGGCGATACAGGACTGGAAGTCAGTGGCCGGAGCAGAAGTGTGCAGATGAGCGGACCAAGGAAGGACTTCTGGAAGTGCCGTATATGGCGGTGGTGGTTCACTATGTCGGCAGATGCCGGAGCCGCCCGAGCACGGGCCGGCCGAGATCACACACAAGCACCAAGTCCGTTTAGGTGAATAGAGTTGGAGGTAGGAACAGCAGGGTTTCCACAAGAGACAGGAAGATGCCAGCAGAACACCTTCCAGATCAGGAGCTCAGATAATGCTTCACTCAGTTTGACTGAGCACCACAATATACTCAGCAACAGGAAGCTGCACAGGGCCAGGTATATATAGCAGGTCCAATCAGTCTTAATCAGGGCGAGAACAATCAGCAGGGCAGGTGATGATCTCTATCCCAGACGAAGTTCATATGGTTTCAGGCTAAAGTTATTCAAGTTCTGAAATAGCTCCAAGCAAGGGAACAGACCAGCAAGCCATGGCTCACAGGTTCAAATCCTAACACTTTTATACAATGTGGGTATTGCTCTATTCTGTTTTGGCGTACTTTTATACAATGTGGGTATTGCTCTATTCTGTTTTGGCGTACTTTTATACAATGTGGGTATTGCTCTATTCTGTTTTGGCGTACTTTTATACAATGTGGGTATTGCTCTATTCTGTTTTGGTGTACTTTTATAAAATGTGGGTATTGCTCTATTCTGTTTTGGCATACTTGAATACTTTGTGGGTAGTGCTATGTTCTTTTTTGGCATACTTGTAAACTATGTGTGTATTGTTTTATACTATGTGGGTAGTGATATATTCTGGTTTTTGCCTTTTCCAATATTTATACCTGAGTTCTGAGCAGTGATTGTGATTTTTTTTTTTTTTTTTTAGATTCCTTGCAAGTGGAGAATCGCTCTCCTCACTCCATTTCCAATTTAGATTGGGAATCTCTACCATATCGGGCATAATAAAGCACACCTGCCGTGCACTGTGGGACTGTTTGGTCTCGGAATATATGCCTGAACCTACTACACAGCGGTGGATGGAAATAGCAGATAAGTTCCAACAGATCTGCCAATTTCCAAATTGTCTTGGAGCTATTGATGGCAAACATGTCAGAATTGTGAAGCCAGCGGGAACAGGATCAGAATATTTTAACTATAAAAAATATTTCTCCGTTGTCTTGATGGCCATCGCTGATGCCGAATATAGGTTCATTGCAGTGGACATAGGGGCATATGGACGATCGAACGATTCTCAAGTCTTCAAACTTTCAGCGATGGGACGTCGACTCTATGGGAACACATTCCATTTCCCAGCCCCTAGGCCGCTGCCTCAAACCACAGGGCCACCTATGCCATATGTGTGTGTTGGTGATGAGGCTTTCCAGCTCTCAGAACATTTATTAAAACCGTATGCCAGCAGAGGACTGACCCATACCAAACGGATTTTCAATTACAGGCTCACAAGAGCTAGAAGAATGGTGGAGTGTACGTTTGGAATCCTTACTGCAAAGTGGCGTGTGCTATTGACAGCCATCAATTTGAAGACTGACACTGTTGACGAAGTAATAAAAGCCTGTGTGGTACTGCACAATGTTGTGATCTCCAAAGAACAATTGACCATTGAGGACCACCTGCAACAAACAACATTACACGATTATCACAATAATACCAATAGAAGTTCTGTTGCTGTTTCTAGGATGAGGGACAGATTTGCCGAGTACTTTATTTCAGCCGAAGGACAGGTAGACTGGCAGGATGATCGTGTGTGATCAATTGTTATGTTTGTCCCTAAATGTAATGTTTCTGTCTTTACCATTGGTACTGTTATTAATCTTTATTACACATGTAACCTTACATAAGCTGTAACATTATAAAGAAATGAGAGACAAAAAATTGAATCAACCAATTCAAAATTTATTTAACCAATTTTTTGTTAAAGTTTGAAAATGTTTACTTTCAAAATATCTTTGATAAAAGTAATTTTGCCATTCAATGACTCTGTCTTTTTTTTTAATTTTTTTTTACATAACATTACAACGCTGTGTAGTGTGGGGCGGACATACTATTGGAGGGGCTGCGGGACACTTCGACCGTGGGAGTGTGTAGAGAGGACTGGGATGCTGGTGGGAAGGAACAGTAAGAGGTGAAGGGGTGGAAAGGGTTAAAGAATGGGAGGACAAGTTTGAGGCAAATCAGTGATGGGTGGTGGAGTGGAGGGTGGGGCAGGTACTGGAGGAACAGGTGATATGGTAGGGAATTGGTAGGGGGAAGGAGATTGGTAAGAGGTGGGAGTGTGGTACGGGGTAGGTGGTTGGTAGGGTTAGGTGGCTGGTACTGGGGAGGTTGTTGGTACTGAATAGGTGACAGGAGTTGTTGAGGGGACTGTAGTTGGTGAGGTGGCTGAAGGTGGGGAGGTGGCTGAAGGTGGGGAGGTGGCTGGAGTTGAAGTGGCTGGAGTTGGGAAGGTTGCTGAAGTGGGAAGTGGCTGAAGTGGGGAAGGTGCTGAAGTTGGGAGTGCTGAAGTGGGAAGGTGGCTGAAGTTGGAAGTGGCTGAAGGGGAAGGTGGCTGAAGTGGGGAAGGTGGCTGAAGTTGGGAAGGTGACTGAAGTTGGGAAGGTGGCTGAAGTTGGGAAGGTGGCTGGTACTGGGAGGTTGGTGATAGTGGGGAGGTTGCTGGAACTGTGGAGGTGGCTGATAATGAATAGGAGGGGGAGGAGGCATGCCGACTGGAGGGGGGGAGGGGGAGAACAACTGGGGTGGATGGAGGAGGATGGGAGACAACCTGCACTAGAGCAGCGTGGCACGTGTGCATCACATACATCTGCTGGTCAGCAGATAGCGGATCTATGCGCTCCGCAACCGACCGAAAAAAGCTGTGATTTGGTGATGGTCTTGCTTCCGAATGCACGCTTTGCAGAAGTGTCTTTACCTCCGAAACTGCGGAGGTTATCTGATGAATGCCTGCGGTAACTTGCTCAAATAACACTTTAAGGCAGTTCTGAAAAGATGCATTCAAATGCAAGAACTCAGGCGCATAGTTCCTTTCCTGACCCCTCTGCCGTTGCCGCCCAGTAGCCGCAGATGTACTAGAGGTGGCAGGGGCAGAAGGGTGGGGTAAAGGAAAATCTATCTGTTGACCAGCAGCCTCATGCAATGCACTCGGCCACGCTGCTGCAGTGCTAGTGGAGGGGAAAGAGGGCTCACGTGTGGATGCAGATGGGTCGGGGCGGTCAAAGTGTCCCTCGGTGCCGGTCTCCTCAGGGATCGCCTCAGAAGGGCCCAACTCTGCGGGCGCCCGAGTGCTGCTCACCGTGCTGTTGAATAAAGAGAAAACATACAATTAATATACTGTATTTCAATGGCCCTGGCTGTGAAAAAAAAAAGGAGTTAGACATGTAAACATTTTTGAATATTTACCTTCTGGTGACCATAGTTTCACGCAGGAACGCCAGAGCTCTTGCGTATTTATATTTGCTCTGGCGTCCTGAAGAACAACTCGGGGCCCGCATCTCTTTGTTGAACTCCTTCTTGAAGCGATCCCTGATAGACCGCCACCGCTTCACAATTCTCTCCCCTGAAACGAGATAGCACAAATTGGTTAGTATAATACATACGTGTTTTCCAAACTACAGTCCTCATGTCCCCACGGGTCATGTTTTCAGGATTTCCATAGTGTTGTACCAAAGGAAATCCAGAAAACATGACCCCTTGGGATTCACGATGACTGTAGTTGTCGAAACACTGATTTAAATCCAGCAGCCCTACTGAATTGTATATACTTACGCATTTTAGACTGTGACCGAGCTTCAAGGTCCTCCCAGTAGCCAACAAGTTGGGAACAAACTTCATCCCAGAGCTGACGTGTCACTATCTGATCTGAATGGCGGCGGTCCCCCATGTTCCACAGCGGCTCCCGCTCTCTGATCAGATCTATTAATAGGTCGATATCTATTCCCTCCTCACTGTCTGAGTCGGGAGCACGCTGTGAAGCCTTTAAAAATAATGAGAATAAAATACTTTAATTATAACAAAAAAAGGGCATTTAAAAAAAAAAAAATTATAATAATTACAGGTTGAAGACCGCCGCGTTCTTCACGTCGACTCTGGGAGACACTGCGAGGACCTCTTGAAGCCACAGGTGCGGAAGACTGAAAAAAAAATGTAAAAAAAAAATTTATGTTGTTTTTCGGTTGTGTCCTTTTTTTTTTTTTTTTGATGTGTTGTGTAGTGAGATGTTGTGTTGTAATGATGGATGCAGGAAACTTACGAATTGCGAGCCCACTCCGGGTATCTGTCCACCCGTCCTTCTTCTGGGAGCTCCTCTGGTTCAGATTCCTGTATAAAAAAAAATTAATAAATGCATTGTGAAAGAAAAAAAAAATTTATCCAACAGTTGGATTTTTTTTTTACCAAAAAATTTAAAAAAAAAAAAATGATTGAGGATATATAATTTGTAACAAATACCGCTAAACGCTGCCGATGAGTGGGAGGGCTCCCAGAAGAACTACTGTCCTGCTGCCGGCCGTAGTCCATCGCTACCTGAGATGGTCGTCTGTTGTGCATTAAAGAGGAAAAGAAAAAGAAATGAATACATAGCCACAATCATGGCCCGTGCTGAAAGAAAAAAATTCTGTTTGCGGTTATTGGTGTGTGATATTTACCGTCTGCTAGATGCCGCCTGTTCACCGTGCTCTCCAGCGTCATGTTGTGGTGGTGGTGTGATTGACCACGGCCTCCGATGCTGTACTCTGCAGTGTAACAAAAATTAAAAAAAGAAAAAAAAAAAGGCTCAAACCATGGACCGGTCTGAAAGACAAAAGTTCTGTTTGCGGTTATTTGGTTTGAGATATTTACCGTCTGCTAGATCCGCCTGTTCACCGTGCTCTCCAGCATCATGTTGTGGTGGTGGTGGTGGTGTGATTGACCGCGGCCTCCAATGCTGTACTCTGCAGTGTAACAAAAATAAAAAAAAGGAAAAAAAAAAGGCTCAAACCATGGACCGGTCTGAAAGACAAAAGTTCTGTTTGCGGTTATTTGGTTTGAGATATTTACCGTCTGCTAGATGCCGCCTGTTCACCGTGCTCTCCAGCGTCATGTTGTGGTGGTGGTGGTGGTGTGATTGACCGCGGCCTCCGATGCAGTACTCTGCAGTGTAACAAAAATAAAAAAAAGGAAAAAAAAAAAAGGCTCAAACCATGGACCGGTCTGAAAGACAAAAGTTCTGTTTGCGGTTATTTGGTTTGTGATATTTACCGTCTGCTAGATGCCGCCCGGTCACCATGTTCTCCAGCGTCATCTGGTTGTGGTGGTGTGCTTGTCCGTGGCCTCCGATGCTGTCCTCTGCAGTTTAACAAAAAGAAAAAAAAAAAAAAAAGGCTCAAACCATGGACCGGTCTGAAAGACAAAAGTTCTGTTTGCGGTTATTTGGCTTGTGATATTTACCGTCTGCTAGATGCCGCCCGGTCACGATGCTGTCCTCCAGCTCGAACATGTTGTGGTGGTGCAGTCACAGCCTGCTGCCTCCGATGTCCTCTGCTGTGGAAAAAATACAATTCCAATTAATACATGGACACAATCATCATATACATGATACATTGAGCAAATCAAATCATGATTAATTAGGATATTTTCACTGTATAGCACTACCCTCATAGCATACAGCAATAGCAACATAATAGAGAAAATAGGCAACACTGTATATATCAATAACCATAATATAGAACTATGCCAACACAGTATATACCAATACACAACTAGTATACATCAATGACAAAAGTATATATCATTAGCCACATTGTATACTACTATGCCAACACAGTATATATCAATACCCACATTGTATACAAGTACGCCAAAAAAGAACATAGCACTACCCACAAAATATTCAAGTATGCCAAAACAGAATATAGCTAAACCAACATTTATTTAAGCACTACCCACATAGTATAAAAGTAAGCAAAAAAAGAATATAACAATAACCACATTGTATTAAACATTACCCACAAAGATACACAAAATGTGCATTTGAATGAAATAAACACACAAGTTTTTGACCATTTTTTATTTCACTGGTAGTAATCCTTCGATTGCCTTTTAGTCCTAGAATAAAAAATAACAACAATACAACTGTGTACAAGCAAGTACATTCAAGTACGCCAAAAAATAACATAGCACTACCCACAAAATATTCAAGTATGCCAAAACAGAATATAGCAAAACCCACATTTATTTAAGCACTACCCACATAGCATAAAAGTAAGCAAAAAAAGAATTAACAATAACCACATTGTATTAAACATTACCCACAAAGATACACAAAATATGCATTTGAATGAAATAAACACACACAAGTTTTTGACCATTTTTTATTTCACTGGTAGTAATCCTTCGATTGCCTTTTAGTCCTAGAATAAAAAATAACAATACAACTGTGTACAAGCAAGCACATTAAAGTACGCCAAAAAAGAACATAGCACTACCCACAAAGTATTCAAGTATGCCAAAACAGAATAGAGCAATACAGACATTGTATAAAAGTACGCAAAAACAGAATAGAGCAATACCCACATTGTATAAAAGTACGCCAAAACAGAATAGAGCAATACCCACATTGTATAAAAGTACCCAAAACAGAATAGAGCAATACCCACATTGTATAAAAGTACGCCAAAACAGAATAGAGCAATACCCACATTGTATAAACGTATGCCAAAACAGAATAGAGCAATACCCACATTGTATAAAAGTACCCAAAACAGAATAGAGCAATACCCACATTGTATAAAAGTACGCCAAAACAGAATAGAGCAATACCCACAGTGTATAAAAGTATGCCAAAACAGAATAGAGCAATACCCACATTGTATAAAAGTACGCCAAAACAGAATAGAGCAATACCCACATTGTATAAAAGTACGCAAAAACGAATAGAGCACTACCACAAAGTATTCAAGTATGCCAAAACAGAATAGAGCATACCCACATTGTATAAAGTACGCCAAAACAGAATAGAGCAATACCCACATTGTATAAAAGTATGCCAAAACAGAATAGAGCAATACCCACATTGTATAAAAGTACGCCAAAACAGAATAGAGCAATACCCACATTGTATTGTATTAAAGCACAACCCACAAAGTATACAACAATGCAAACACATAAAATACACGCATAATATCATGGGGTGGGTGATATTTACTGTCTGCCGTTTGCTCCCGTCTCCTCCGTGCCTACATCTTCATGGTCCCCAGATTCCATTTTGCTGGTTCTGTTGGTGCCTCCAAAATCCTTAGAAAAATTGGTGATGTGTCTCTCTTGATGCTTGGATTGCATGTGGCAGAGTGTCCCACAGGCGTGGTATATATATGTTTGCTTCTGTCTGGGCTAATTAACATTCCCAGACAAAAAAACCGGATCAGGCCACCTGATCAGGTTTCTGCCGGATGCGGCGCAATGCGGCGCTCATAGACTTTCATTGTAGACAAAGGCCGGAAGCGCCGGATCCGGCCCTTCCGGCTTTTTGGCCGGAGACAAAAACGTTACAAAATGCGTCTTTCCTAGACGCCGGAAATAAACCAGACACCGGATCCGGCAGAAAACGGACAGAACGCAGGTACATGGGGCGCGATCCGGCGCTATATTTTGTCAATGTTAAAAACACCGGATCCGGCATGTCCGTTCACCGCATCCGATGTTCAAAAAAAAGGCCGGACGCGCCTGATTAAAAAAAAACGGATGTGTGAAAGTAGCCTTACTGAGGCTGATTTCACACATCCTGATATTTCCGGTACCAGAAAAATCGGTACTGGAGATATCAGTGTCTGTGTGTCCGTGTGTGTACTATGTGCGACACACGTGTGGCAACCGTGTGCCACCCGTGTGCCGCATCAGTACCACACGGACACACGGACGGCCGCTGGGGAAGTAGCGCTACAGTAAGCCGCTGTCTCCTGCAGCTGGTTCTGAAGCCGGCAGTCATCATTCTCCCTGCTCTGCCTGTGAGCAGAGGAGAACGATGAGCGGTATATTAATACACAGCTCTTCGTTCTCCTCTGCTTGCAGGCAGAGCAGGTGGAATTACAACCGAATTCAGCACCAGCTGCAGGGGGACAGCGGATTACAGTAGCCGCGACTTCCCCAGCGGTTATCCACGTACACGGACGACTGTGTGAAGAGTTCTCCGTGTGCACGTGTGCAGGACGTTTTCCCGTCCGTGTGTCCGTGTCAAAACGGACATGTCTACGTGTTTGGCACACGGACACACGGTCCGTGTGAAAACACGCACATGTGCATAGACACATAGATTAGAATGTTTCTATGTCTGTACATGTCTCCAGTACGTGTGAAAACTGTCATCACATGTACTGGAGACATGGACGTGTGAAACCGGCCTGATATGCTGTCACTTGCTTTGGTTGCAATACTTCTTTAAAGCAAATTGACAATTTATATTGCTCTCAGCAGTGTTTTATTATTTCAAAAACAATCCAGATTCTAAAGCGAGTAGCAATGTCTTGTATTTATATTGATATTTTCGCTTTTTACACTGCAGACTTTCATATTTCAAAGACAGATCAGAGTATTTTTTTTTGTTTAGATTTAGTCTTTTTTAGCCTGTAGCAACACTTTCAAAAGTTTATTGTCTTAATAAAGTTGTTTTAACATTAAAGACACCTGCATTTCTCTCATATTTCTCATGCGAAAGTGTACCTGCAGAGAATATAGCTGTGTGTTCATGAAGAAACCAGGCTACTGAAGTAAAATACCTTTTTTTCTTAGTAGTTTATGAAGGATATACAGTACTGCCTGCTGGCTTTGAATGCAGAAACATTTCAAACTATAATATAAAAAGCACATATGGACAAAACTGTTGGTACCTTAATGTTAATGTAAGAAAAACCCACAATGGTCACTGAAATAACTTGAAAGAAGTAATTTTCAATTTAATTTTACTGAATATCAACTAATGAAAATCAACACTGCTTTTGAAATGTGCTTTAACAGAAAACATTTAAAAAATAAACTAATGAAAATATCTGATTCCTGAGTAAAAATGAAAATATTGCAAATAATTTGACTATAATGATATGTTAAACTAAGGGGTGTCCAGGTGACTTCAAACTTGAAATCAGTCAGTCTGCCTATTTATAGGGTGAAAAGTAGTCACTGTGCTGTTTGGTATCATGGTGTGTACCACACTGAACATGGAAAAAGAAAGTTAAAGGAAATCTGTCAGCAGGTTTTTGCTATGTAATTGAAGACAGCATGATGTAGGGGTTAAAACACTGAATTCATCTTTGTGTCACTTATCAAACTGTGTGCTGTTGTTTACTTATAATTAAGCTTTTATCAACAGGACCTTATCATGCTCCATCTACAGCAGCTGCAGCAGCACTTGAAACCTAGTTTGACTCCGGCCCTACTTGATAAGCAGCTCACTGTTTATAGACAATGTGTATAACAAAAGTGTAGGTAGGGTTAGCTTACAGAGCTCTGCTTCATGCTGCATCTATGAACTCTGTGTCACAACTGCAGCACCCAGTAAACTAAGTGACACATTATTAAAATCAAGGTCTATTTTCCTACATTATGCTGCTGTCAGCTGAGGTAGAAAAAACCTGGTGACAGATTCCCTTTAAGGAGACAGTCATCTCAGATGATTAGAAAGAAAATTATAGACAAATGTGTTAAAGCGAAAGACTTTAAGACCATCTTCAAACATCTTGATGTTTCCATTACTACAGTTGCGCATACTATTCAGAAGTTGAAGGTTTATGGGACTGTACCCAACCTCACTGGGCATGGATGCGAGAGGAAAATTGATGAGAAATCAGAGAGATGAATATAACAACTGGTAACCAAAGCCCAGAATAACTTCCAAAGAGATTGCAGGTGAACTCTAAGGTCAAGGTTCGTCAGTGTCAGATAGCACCTTCCATTTCTGTCTTTGTCAAAGTGGACTTCATGAAAGATGACCGAGGAGGAAACTACTGTTGAAAGCAAATTATAAAAAAGTGAGACTAGAATCTTTCAAATGCTAATGCTGTTAAAGGGAATCTGTCACCCTAAATTGGCGGGATATTTAAATGATGGCAGTGAGGTCAGATGGGCGGTGTTTTGGGTACTTGCCTTAACATGTTGTTCGCCGCTGTCTCCATTATTTCTGGGAATTGTAGTCGTTGCCCTCCATATAACGCGCCTGCGCATTGCAATCTTGAATTGCGCACGGCAGTATGCTTTGCCCGCAGATTGCAATGCACAGGCACGTTATATGGAGGGCAACGACTACAATTCCCAGAAATAATGGAGACAGCGGCGAACAACATGTTAAGGCAAGTACCTAAAACACCGCCCATCTGACCTGACTGGCATCATTCAAATATCCCGCCAATTTAGGGTGACAGATTCCTTTAACAAGCCACAAAGCTTCTGGGAGAATGTTCTTTGGCCAGATGAGACAAAACTGAATCTTTATGGTAAGTCACATCAGCTCTATGTTCACAGATGCAAAAATGAAGCATGCAAATAAAAGATCATTTCATCTACTGTAAAACATGGAGGAGGTTTGGTTATCTTTTGGGGCTACTTTGCTGTATGTCACAAAGGGTGTCTTGAATCTGTGCAGAGTAAATGAAATCTCAAGACTATCAAGGCATTGTGGAGTGAAATGTACGCCCAGTGTCACAAAGCTTGGTTTGAGTCACAGGACATGAGTCCTCCAAAAGAATAATGACTAGTGGTGAGCGAGTGTGCTCGGATAAGGTGTTATCCGAGCACGCTCGTGTGCTTATAGATTATCTTTGGCATGCTCGCATACTATGTTCAATTCGCTGTGGCTGCATGTCTCATGGCTATTCGACAGCTGCAACACATGCAGGGATTACTAATAATGACCCATAATGCGCAGCTACAAACATCAAGAAAGGTTAAGAGCAAAGTATGGGACTATTCTGAAGTCGCCTGATCTAAATCCTATTGAATATCTGTGGCTGGGGCTGTAACATGCAGTCTGGAGAACGCACCCTCTACACCTAGAGCAGTTTGCTCACAAGGAATGCGCCAAAAATACCTGTGGACCTGTGTATCAAGGAAATCATCCAGCCCTTTTTTAAAAGCTGTTATAGTGTCTGCCATTACTACCTCTTGTGGAAGGGCATTACACAGTCTGGCTGCTCTAGCTGTAAAGAACCCTTGCCTATTTAGCAGCTGGAATCGCCTTTCTTCCCACCAGTAATGAGTGTCCCCTAGTCCTCATTATGGTCTTTGGAAGGAATAAGTCATGTGCCAGTGTTTTCCACTGGCCACACATACAGGTGCATCTCACAAAATTAGAATATCATCAAAAAGTTTATTTATTTCAGTTCTTCAATACAAAAGTGAAACTCATATTATATAGAGTCATTGCAAGCAGAGTAATCTATTTCAAGTGTTTATTTCTGTTAATGTTGATGATTATGGCTTACAGCCAATGAAAATCAAAAAGTCATTATCTCAGTAAATTAGAATACTTTAAAACACCAGCTTGAAAAAATGATTTTAAAATCTGATATGTTGGTCTACTGAAATGTGTGTTCAGTAAATGCACTCAATACTTGGTCGGGGCTTGTTTTGCCTCAATTACTGCATCAATGTGGCGTGGCATGGAGGCGATCAGCCTGTGGCACTGCTAAGGTGTTATGGAAGCCAGGTTGCTTTGATAGCAGCCATCAGCTTGTCTGCATTGTTGGGTCTGGTGTCTCTCATCTTCCACTTGACAATACCCCATAGATTCTCTATGAGGTTAAGGTCAGGCGAGTTTGCTGGCCAAGCAAGCACAGTATACTATTATTTTTAAACCAGGTATTGGTACTTTTGGCAGTGTGGACAGGTGCCAAGTCCTGCTGGACAATGAAATTTCCATCTCCCAAAAGCCTGTCGGCAGAGGAAAATTTCATGGTAGATGGCTGCGCTGACTTTAGTCTTGATAAAATCAGTGGACCTACACCAGCAGATGAACATGGCTCCCCAAACCAACACTTATTGTGGAAACTTCACACATAAATCTCAAGCTGCTTGGATTGTGTGCCTCTCCATCTTCCTTAAGACTCTGGGACCTTGATTTTCAAATGAAATGCTAAATTTACTTTCATCTAAAAACAACTCCTTGGACCACTGAGCAACAGTCCAGTTCTTTTTCACCTTGGTCCTTGGTAAGACCCTTCTGACGTTGTCTATTGGTCATGAGTGGCTTGACACAAGCAATGCAACACTTGTAGCCCATGTCCTGGATACGTCTGTGTTTGTTGGCTCTTGAAGCAATGACTCCAGCAGCAGTCCACTCCTTGTGAATCTCCCCCAAATTTTTGAATGGCCTTTTCTTAATAATCGTTTCAAGGCTGCAGTTATCCCAGTTGCTTGTGCACCTTTTTCTACCACACTTTTTCCTTCCACTCAACTTTCCATTAATATGCTTGGATACAGCACTCTGTGAAAAGCCAGCTTCTTTGGCAATGACCTTTTGTGGCTTACCCGCCTTGTGGAATGTGTCAATGACTGCCTTCTGGACATCTGTGAAGTCAGCAGTAGAGTTGAGCGACTTTGGTTGGATCGGGTTTCGGACCACCCGACCTAAACAAAATGTGAGTTGGACGAAACTGGCCGACTAGGGCAAAAAAGTCGGAGTTTCGACCGAAACCCGACCCCAATGCATGTCAATTGGGAATAAAAGTCGGCATTGAGGGATGACATTCATCCACTCAATACGATACGATTACACTTTATTGATCCCGAGGGAACTTATGCCGACTTTTATTCCCCATTGACTTGCATTGGGGTCGGGTTTCGGTCGATACTCTGACTTTTTTTGCTTTAGTCAGACCAGTTTCGTCCGACTCAAATTTTGTTTTGGTCAGGTGGTCCGAAACCCAATCCGACAAAGTCACTCAACTTAGTCAGCAGTCTTCACAATGATTGTGGAGCCTACTGAAACAGACTAAAGGGTATGCCACACTAAACAATATCGCTAACGGGATCGCTAAAAAAACGTCACTATTTAGCGATCCCGTTAGCGATATTGTTCAGTGCGGCAGCTTCCAGCGACGAGCTTCTGCTGTGATCTCGCTCGTCGCTGGAATCGCTCCGGACCCTATTTTATGGCTGGCGCTCCCGCTGGGTAAGTATCTAATCGCTGTGTGGCACCTTTTCTTAGCGATTTAGCGGTACTTTTGTACCGCTAAAGTCGTTTAAGAAGATCGCTAACGGCGATAGCGTCGTTAACTATATCGCTAAATGTGACCGCATTTAGCGATATAGAAACAATCCGCTAGCGATCTCATTAGTATGCAACGCTAACGAGATCGCTAGCGGGATAGCTTAGTGTGGCAGTACCTTATGGGACCTTGTTAAATGCTTAGGAAGCCTTTGAAGGTGTTTTTTTTGTTAATTATTCTAATTTACTCAGTGTTACTTTATTATAGCTAGTATGTCAT
>JARQOD010000002.1:206537263-206574962 GCA_033576555.1 Oophaga sylvatica
TTTTATTTAAGCTGTGAAAAAAAAAACAAAGTTTCTAAAAAAAAATGGCGCAATTTTCTGAGACCTGTAGTGTCTTTATTTTGCGGGATTTGGGGCTGGGTGAGGACTTATTTTTTGCGTGCCAAGCTGATACTTTTAACAACATACATTGTTTTGATCGCCCGTATTGCATTTTATTGCAATGTTGCAGCAACCAAAAAGACATAATTCTGGCATTTTGATGTTTTCCTCGTTACGCCGTTTAGATTTATTCTTTTTAGCTCTTGATTAGTGTTGAGCGATACGATACTGCAAATATCGGATATCGGCCGATATTAGCTGTATCGGCCTTTCGATTCCGAATACCGATATTTTCGTCATATCGAATACCGGAATCGGGATTGTCACTGTCATTGTCAGTGTCCGTCGGTCGGGTCTGTCACTGTCAGTGTCTGTCGGTCGGGTCTGTCAGGAGTCAGCGGCACTTACCTGGCAGAAGATCTCCGGTGGTCACGGCCTGGACTGCTTCATGGCCACCATCCTCTTCTCCCCGGCGGTCACATGCAGTTTTCTCGCGATAACTGCAGTGACTGCTGGGTAATCCCGGCCGTAAAGCAGTCAGTCCGATGACGTCACCGCCGGGGAAGCAGGTGATCAGCTGTGCTGCGCCGGGATGACAGGCTCTGCCTGTCATTCTGATGTAGCAGAGCTGGATCGTCGTGGGACACTCGTTACTATGGACTGCGTCGGACAGGTGGTATACTGCTGTTTTTTTTTTTCATTTTTTTACAGGAGATCGATGGCGTCGCAAGATGAGACTGTAATAAAAGTAATGAAAACTGTGTTGTGTTTTTTATTAAATTTAAAAAATTTTTTATGAACATTCACCCGTCCGGGTACATCAACAATTTAACTATTTACATATTTAACTATTTACATACAGGGACCCTGTCCGGGTTATTTATAATTCTTTGGCAGGGGTGTTCCAGGTACCACCTGGTACTCTTCTGATGCTTGCCAAACATCCGAGACACCAAGGACCACCAGGACCTGATGACGTCGTGTGGCCTGTACAGTCAAGTCGTGACCCGCTATCTGGGTCTGTGTGGCCACCTCTTTCATCTCCCTCCGGGTCTGGACCCCTATGTCCCGGACTGAACGAACCCCAGGGGGCCTAACAGGCGCCGGGTACGGGCCAGCTATACTTATCATGTCCATAGCTGGGGCTGCTGAGGAGACCACTGAGGGAGGCTGGGGAGATTTACGGCGTGGGGTGGGCACTTTTGCAGAGGCCTGGATGTGGGAGGCTGAAGGCTCCGAGGGTCTCACAGGTTCCTGACACTCTGGGGAGTAGGGGTCGCACCTGGTAACATTTAGGGCGTACCATCCATTGTAACCCCAGTGTCGGGTGTAAGTCACCAAGTCTCCTGGCAACAGGTCCCTCCCCGGGTGTCCTTCTGGGAGGTGAGCCTCCACGTCCCGCCGGTTCACAAAAACTTCTAAATAAAGTCCAGGCTCCTGGATGAAGCCCCAACCACCTTTCAATTTAAAGCTCCGTACTGCACCCTTACGCCGCGGCTCCCACAGGGTTCCTTTATCTTTTCTCATCCGGTCCTTATCTGCCCGGTCCTTCTCCAGCTGACGTTGGCGAAGCTTTTGGGTTTCTCGCTGCTCCCTTTGTCGCTCTGCTTCCCGCTCCCAACGTCTCCACTCTTCCTCCTGACGCCGGTTGAAATTCTCCTCCACCAGCAGCTCCATGTCTCCACCATCAAACTGCAGCTTACAGTGTCCGGTTTGCGGCAGCTCTCCTGGCGCCCCCCAGTCCTGGCAGCGCTCACCTGCGGAGGAAGCAGCCGGCTCTGGAACAGATGACAGTCGGGGCTCCGGTACAGACTGGTAGACCTCTGGTGCCTGCGCGGCCTCCTCCATGAGGACGGGTGTCGCTTCTTCTGTCTCAGCGACGGGGGCAGACAGCGGGATCTGGGGTGCTGCCGGTGCAGAGGTTTTTGCAGGAACGGGTGCCTCCACTGCGACAACGTCAACCGGATCACATTGCAAGGGTGATAGAACGGGTGCCTCACCTTCTGGTACAGACACTTCAGGTAAGAGGGATTGGCGCCGCTCCAAGTTTAGTTTTAGGGCACGCCAGCTGGCTTCCATCCTGGCGACCTCCTCCTGGTGCCGGGCCAAATGTAAGGTTCTGTATATCTGTTTCTGAAACTCAGTTTGTTCGTCGGCCATTTTGCTTTCTGTTTTGCTGTAGCTATCTTGCCCTCAGTTAAAATGGAGTTTTCCAGCTTGCATGTTCCCGCCCTGATTCTCTCCATTTGCTTCTTAAACAGCCACACCTGAGCAATCAGTGCTTCAGAATCTGGCCTGCAGTGAACCTGTGTTCTGACTCCTGAAGCCTTGGACTTTGTACTCCAGCCATTTCTACTGAGAAACTCTGGAGCTCTTGTGGACTCTGAACTCTGCTCTTGAAAGCCTCACGGTTGCATGGACTTGCGGTAACATAGAAGAAGATCTGAATCTGTTGTGGAGAGTTATTGATGAACTTAGATTACTTTGGCCTGCTGTGTCTCCTGCTTCTGTGTTTGCAACCTGTATGTTTATTTTTGCCAATTTGTATGAAGCAATACAAGACTTTCTTTTTCAACCTGTGTCTCAAGTATTTTCATCGCACCCAAGCACAAGACGCTATATGAACTGTATCACATACATTACAAGATTCTGAAGCCAAACGTTAGTGTCTGCTGGGTCTGGAAAGGCTTGTCTGCTGTACTGTGGATATCGGATGTCCGGTTGTACTTTCTGTGATAACAGTGGTTGTGACTTCTCACAACCATTCCAGGTGAGCAATTCCCTTAAGTTTTTTTTCTGCAGAGTTATCACAGGTAAACACTATTGTTTTTTTTTTTTTCTCTTCTCTTTTGTCTGCTGAAACTCTGGATATCAGATGTCTGGTTGAAAGCTTTCTGTGATGATAGTGGTTGTGACTTCTCACAACCATTCCAGGTGAGCAGTTCCCTTAAAGTTTTTTCTTTCTTCAGTGTTGCCACAGGTGAACACTATTGTTTTTTTTTCCTCTCTCCTCTTCTTCCAGTATCCTGTCTTAAAAGATCTGGAAAATGGAGGCCCGCATAAAGGAACTTTGTGGAGTGACTGATAATATCCTTGCAGATTTGCAGAATATAAAGACCCGTCTTACAAATCTTCAGGACCTAAATAATCACAATTTGCAAGTGGTTGGACAGACTACTCAGGATTTGCGAGCCAGGATTGAGGTTCTGGAGGGGCAAGTCCAGGCTCCTGCCATGGCCCCGAGTTCTGGGATTCCCAAGTTGCCCCCTTTTCGTTTTGGTGGTGAACGTGAAAAATTCAGGGGATTTGTTAATCAATGTAATCTTTTTTTTTCTGCACATGCTTCACAATTTCCTACTGAACGATCTAAGGTGCTTACTATAATTATGTTGCTTACCAACAAGGCTTTGATATGGGCAAACCCTCTGATTGAGACTGAGGATGATTGTTTGAATCACCTTGATGACTTTATTTCAGCCATGGGGCAGGTGTTTGATGACCCCAATCGAGGTGCAACAGCTGAAGCAGCCATGTTAGCTTTGCGCCAAGGTAAGCACTCAGTAGCTGAATATGCCTTGGATTTCAGGAGATGGGCCCTTGATACCACCTGGGACAATTCCGCCAAAAAATCTATTTTTCGAAAGGGGTTATCCCCACTAATTAAGGATGAACTTGCTCGTGCCGACCCTCCCACTGCGTTAGGTGACTTTATTAACTACTGCATCCGTATTGATACTCGTTTAACTGAACGCAGGCAAGAGAGATGGTTCGAAAGCAATCGTACTAACCTTTTCCTACCTTCCTCTCCAGCTAAGGAACCTTTGAATAGGATTACACGGGAACCTGAACCTGAACCCATGCAGGTAGACTCTTTACTACGACGGGTTAGTGATGCACGCAAGGAACATCGTTTTAAGGAGAATCTATGTTTTTACTGTGGTAAGTCAGGGCACTTTATTATTAACTGTCCCAGCCGTTCTCGCAAGACTACTGCAGCACTCATTCATTGTGAGTGTTGCGAGAGGGGATCTGTCAGGTCCGAGCCTCAGGTTCCAGAGATAGCTGCCGCAACAGATCTTGATTTCTCGGACTTAAACTCCGTTACCTCTGAGGACGTTGACTGTGTAAATGCTGCCATCTTTCAAGTTTCCTCAGCGGTGTCCCAGCTGAGTTGTAAGAAAAACAATTCTCACTGTTTTCTTTCCATCAAACTCTGGGTTGACTCAGCCTGGGTGTCTAGCTCTGCCATGATCGACTCAGGTGCAAGTGGAAATTTTATGGATGTCTCCTTTGCTCTAAAACAGGGAATACGTTCAGTGAAGAAGGTTGCTCCCGTACAGATGGAAACTGTGGATGGCTCCCTGCTGACCTCTGGACCAGTGGATCAGGAAACAGAGCCTTTAAAGGTTCTTATGGGTAAAGATCATCAAGAGAAACTGTCCTTTATGCTTATCTCTTCTCCTCACTTTCCCATTATTCTAGGGCTACCATGGCTACAGGCTCAGAATCCTACCATTAACTGGGAGACCAAGGAATTACACTTCCCAGAGAAACAGATGAGTCAAAAAATTTCAGCTTGCTCTGTTCCTAAAGGAACCATGTCAGTCCCTGAATTACCAGCTGTATACCAGGACTATGTGGATTTATGTGACAAGAAGAACGCTGACCAGCTTCCTCCTCACCGTCCATATGATTGTCCAATTGAATTATTGCCTGGAGCAGAGATACCTTTTGGTAAGATCTACCCCCTGGCGGGGCCCGAGCTGAAGGCTTTAAAAGAGTACATAGACGAAAATCTAGCCAAGGGCTTCATACGCCCCTCTTCATCTCCTGCAGGGGCACCCATATTCTTTGTAAAGAAGAAAGATGGATCCCTGAGACCATGCGTAGACTATAGGGAACTTAATAAGGTTACTATTAGAAACCGTTATCCATTGCCTTTAATCCCTGAGTTATTGGAGAGAGTGCGACATGCTAAAATTTTTTCTAAACTAGATCTTCGTGGGGCCTATAACTTAGTCCGTATTAGACCTGGGGATGAATGGAAGACTGCATTCAGGTCACGCTATGGACACTTTGAATATCTGGTTATGCCTTTTGGTCTGAGTACCGCCCCAGCCACTTTCCAACACTTGGTGAATGACATCTTCAGGGATCTCCTAGATACATTCGTGGTAATTTATTTGGATGATATTTTAATTTTTTCTAACTCCACAGAGGAACATCATGGACATGTGAGAATGGTCTTGGAACGTCTAAGACAAAATCATCTTTACATCAAGCTTGAAAAGTGTGAATTCCATAAGACCGAAATTCAATTTCTGGGGTATGTACTGTCTACACAAGGAATTAGTATGGATGGAAGTAAAACCCAAGCCATCAATGATTGGCCAAGTCCTAGAAATGTGAAGGAGGTACAGCGCTTCATCGGGTTTGCAAACTTCTATAGACGTTTCATTAGAAATTTCTCTGAGGTAGTGTCACCTATCACCCAACTTACCCGGAAAGAGTCTAAGTTCTCCTGGACTCCCCAAGCCCAGGAAGCATTTTCCCGTCTAAAAGATAAATTTACCACTGCACCTATTCTAGTACATCCCAACCCAGAGCTTGCCTTCATAATAGAGGTGGATGCTTCAGACTGTGCCGTGGGAGCTATACTCTCTCAGAGAACAGGTGAGAAGAATGTCTTGCATCCCTGTGCCTTCTTTTCCCAGCAGTTGTCTTCGGCTGAGAAGAACTACGATGTGGGCAATAGAGAGTTGTTGGCCATTATTGCCGCCTTCAAAGAATGGAGACACCTTCTGCAAGGAGCTGCACAGCAAATAGTCGTTCTGACAGATCATCGTAATCTTGAGTTTATCAGGTCGGCTAAGTGCCTGACTCCTCGCCAGGCTCGCTGGAATCTTTTCTTAAACCAATTTAATTTTATTATTTCTTATAGACCAGGATCGCGTAATGGAAAGGCTGATGCACTCTCTAGGATTTACTCAGCAGAGACACGTCCAATTACTCCTCCTAAGACTATTCTTCCTGACTCTAGATTCCTAGGAGTGATTCATCATCAAGACCTAATTAAAGACATCAAGGAAGCATACCATGCGGATTCTTTTTTGGCTCAACCCCCAAGGGACGTAAGTCTTGTCTTTAAGAATGGTGTGTGGATTCTGGGACAACGTCTGTATATACCTGAAACAGTCAGATTGAGAGTATTGCAACTCATTCATGATTCCAAAATAGCCGGGCATAGAGGAATTCTAAAGACACAGGAATTTCTTTCTCGTTTCTTTTGGTGGCCCACTTGTAGGAAGGATGTTTTGGATTATGTCACTTCATGTGAGGTTTGTGCAAGATGCAAAACACCTCGCTCTTCACCAACTGGTCTGTTACAGCCTCTTCCCACCCCGTCCCGCCCGTGGGGATCCATTTCTATGGACTTCATTGTCGAATTACCAACTTCTCAAGGGAAGAACACTATTCTAGTGGTGGTTGATCGTTTAACAAAGGCAGCTCATTTTATCCCTTGTGTCGGCTTACCCACTGCAAAACAGACATCAGATTTGATGATTAAAGATGTGTTTCGTTTACATGGAGTACCGGATGAGGTTATTTCGGATCGAGGGGTGCAATTCACTTCTAGGTTTTGGCAAAATTTCTGTGCAGCATTGGACATTAAAGTAAACCTTTCTTCTGCTTTTCATCCCCAGACTAATGGACAAACCGAACGAACCAATCAAACCTGGAGCAGTATCTCCGCTGCTTTATCTGCCACCTACAGGATGATTGGGTGGATCTACTTCCATTGGCTGAGTTCTCTTACAACAATTCTCAGAGTGCCTCCACTAAACAGTCTCCTTTTTTCTCTAATTTAGGTTATCATCCTAATATTCTACCACGATTTCCCATAGAGACGCCTTTGCCAGCAGTGGCTGAAAGAGTCACGACTTTACAGAAGAATATGGATCTTCTAAAGGAGAATCTGGAATCGGCTCAGGAAAGGTACAAGAAGGCAGCAGATAAATTTCGTAAACCTGCACCAGTTTTTAAGGTAGGAGACTTGGTCTGGCTGTCAACCAGAAATCTTAAGTTAAGGATTCCATCATCTAAGTTGGGACATAAGTACATTGGACCCTATAAAATCAGTAAGATTATAAGTGCCGTTGCTTGTCGTCTTCAATTGCCCAGAACTATGAGAATCCACCCTGTCTTTCATGTATCCCTACTAAAGGCTGCGACACCCAATACGTTTCCTGGACGTTCTTCTCCTTGCCCTGACCCAGTGCTAGTCGATGGTCAGGAAGAATTTGTGGTGGAAAGGATTTTAGATTCCAGGTTGTATAGAAATCAGTTACAATATTTGATCAAATGGCAGGGCTACCCAGTGGAGGACAACTCATGGGAGCCAGTCAATAACGTTAATGCTCCTCGCTTGCTCCGTCAGTTTCATCAGAGGTACCCACACAAGCCTGGTCTGAGGTCATCCGGAGGTTGCCCCTAAGGGGGGAGTAATGTAAGGTTCTGTATATCTGTTTCTGAAACTCAGTTTGTTCGTCGGCCATTTTGCTTTCTGTTTTGCTGTAGCTATCTTGCCCTCAGTTAAAATGGAGTTTTCCAGCTTGCATGTTCCCGCCCTGATTCTCTCCGTTTGCTTCTTAAACAGCCACACCTGAGCAATCAGTGCTTCAGAATCTGGCCTGCAGTGAACCTGTGTTCTGACTCCTGAAGCCTTGGACTTTGTACTCCAGCCATTTCTACTGAGAAACTCTGGAGCTCTTGTGGACTCTGAACTCTGCTCTTGAAAGCCTCACGGTTGCATGGACTTGCGGTAACATAGAAGAAGATCTGAATCTGTTGTGGAGAGTTATTGATGAACTTAGATTACTTTGGCCTGCTGTGTCTCCTGCTTCTGTGTTTGCAACCTGTATGTTTATTTTTGCCAATTTGTATGAAGCAATACAAGACTTTCTTTTTCAACCTGTGTCTCAAGTATTTTCATCGCACCCAAGCACAAGACGCTATATGAACTGTATCACATACATTACACCAGGCCTCTTAGGGTATCCTCCGCTTCTTCCAGCGTAGGAGGGTTTCCAGGCCGGGTGCTCAACGGTGGTTCCGTGGCGATCGGGTCGCTTCTGTGGGGGGAGAGCTCTGACTGCTCCATCCCTTCACACTTCTGCTCGTGTCCATTAGCCATCTCTGCCAAGTCACATGTGTCATTAGCATCTGGAGAGGGCCCCTCTTTTGTAGTGAGGCGGGACCTTCGTGTTAGTTTCCGCACACTGAGGAGGATGAGGAGGCGGATATTTAGTGATATCGGCGATACCATTTCGATACGATATTTTTAGATATCGAGCAGTATCGCTCAACACTACTCTTGATAGATCTGGCGATTCTGAACGCGGCGATACAAATAGGTGTATTTTTTTTAAATTGTTTTATTTTGAATGGTGCAAAAGGGGAGATTTGAACTTATATATAATTTTTTCATTGTTATTAAATTTTTAAAACTTTTTTTTGTTTTACTTTTCATTTGCTTCAATAGTCTCCATAGAAAAGGTGCTGGCTCATAGACCGTATAGGTAGTTAAAAGGTTAAAATCCTTGCTATTGGGGCACAGTGTCCTATGTAAACAGATGTGCTGGCAATGATGATTTTATTAACGATCATTTTGTGCACATAGAATTTTGGTCAGCCTGTCTAAATCGGCCATAAATGACTGTCGATCAGGTTGTATGTAGCCGATTGGCAGTTGATTAAAGAATTGTCTGTAATTTAACCTTTATACAGGGCAAGCTTAAAAGATCAAATTTCAATAGACATAGTTATTCAGAAAAAGAGTCCCAAAATATCAAACTCCAGAGAAAAAACAACTTGAAAATCTAAATCCAGTCATTTACTGCAATCTCTCTATTGAGATGAGGGGGTATGTCAACAATAGCTCAAGATAGAAAAGAGTAAAATATGGTAATGCCAGGGATGTTAGCTGCCCAATTATCTACAGAGAGTTTGCATTCTAGCTGTAGAATCATAGAATGTTAGAGTTGGTAGGGAGCTCCAGGGTCATTGTGTCCAACCTCCTGCTCAATGCAGGATTCACTAAACCATCTCAAACAGATGTCTGTCCATCCTGTGTTTGAAGACTTCCCTTGAAGGAGAACTCACCACCTCTTGTGGCAGCCTGTTGCACTCATTGATTGCTCTCACTGTCAACATTTTTTTCTAATATCTAATCTGTATCTTCTCCCTTTCAGTTTAATTTTATTACTTCTCGTGTTTCCATGTGCAAATAAGAATAAGGATGCTCTCACTATACTGCGACATCCCTTCAGATATTTGTAGACAGCTTCTTTTTTTCAAGCCAAACATTCCCAGATCCTTTAACTGTTCCTTGTATGACATACTTTGCAGTCCGCTCACCATCCTGGTAGCTCGTCTCTGAACTTGCTCCAGTTTTTTGATGTCTTTTGTAAATGTGGTGCCCAGAACTGGATACAGTATTCCAAATGAGGTATAACCAAGGAGGATAATTACTTCATGTGATCTAGACTCTGTGCTTCTCTTAATATATCCTAGAATTGTCTTTGCCTTTTTTGCTGCTGTATCACACTATTGACTCATGTACAGTCTGTACTTTATTAGTATACCAAGTCTTTTTCACTTGTGCTGGTGCTTTGTTCTTTTCCTCCCATTCTGTACATGTCGTTTTAGTTTTTCTTGTCCAGATGTAGAATATTGCATTTTTCCATGTTAAATGCCATTCTATTAGTCGCTGTCCATAGTTCAAGCTTATCTTGATCATTCTGAATCCTTTCTCTGTCTTCTCTAATGTTAACTATCCCTCCTAACTTTGCATCGTCTGCAAATTTAATTAGTTTACCTTCAGTTCCCTTATCTAGATCATGTATAAAAATGATGAACAACACTGGGGTAAGGAAAGAGCCTTGTGGTACCCCACTTGAAACAGTCTTCCAATTGGATGTGCAATCATTTATTACTACTCTAAATGCAATTACTGAGCCAGTTATGAATCCACCTAACCGTAGCATTGTCAATCCCATACTTGGTTAATTTTTCAATAAGGATAGTATGAGATACTCAAATGCTTTGCTGAAGTTGAGATATACTGTATCTACCACATTTCCCTGCTCTATCCAGCCAGTGATTCCATCATAAAAGGAAATTAGATTAGTCTGGCATGACTTGTTTGCTACAAATCCAGTCTGGCTCTGGTTAATTACTGTATTCTTATCCAAGTACTTACAGTACAGACCAAAAGTTTGGACACACCTTCTCATTCAACGATTTTTCTGTATTTTCATGGCTGTGAAAATTGTAGAATCACACTGAAGGCATCAAAACTATGAATTAACACATGTGGAATTATACATTACACTTTACAAAAAAGTGTGAAACAACTGAAAATATGTCTTATATTCTAGGTTCTTCAAAGTAGCCACCTTTTGCTTTGATTACTGCTTTGCACGCAGAAAAGGTGAACGGATGGACTCTACATGCCTGGTTCCCACCGTGAAGCATGGAGGAGGAGGTGTGATGTGTGGGGGCGCTTTGCTGGTGACACTGTTGGGGATTTATTCAAAATTTAAGGCATACTGAACCAGCATGGCTACCACAGGATCTTGCAGCAGCATGCTATTCCATCCGGTTTGCGTTTAGTTGGACCATCATTTATTTTTCAACAGGGCAATGACCCCAAACACACCTCCAGGCTGTGTAAGGGCTATTTGACCAAGAAGGAGAGTGTTGGGGTGCTATGCCAGATGACCTGGCCTCCACAGTCACCAGACCTGAACCCAATCGAGATGGTTTGGGGTGAGCTGAACCGCTCACCACTTCAATTTTGAATAATCCCCAACAGTGTCACCAGCAAAGCACCCCCACACCATCACACCACCTCCTCCATGCTTCACGGTGGGAACTAGGCATGTAGAGTCCATCCGTTCACCTTTTCTGCGTGCAAAGCAGTAATCAAAGCAAAAGGTGGCTACTTTGAAGAACCGAGAATATAAGACATATTTTCAGTTGTTTCACACTTTTTTGTAATAATAATAATAATAATCTTTATTTATATAGCGCCATCATATTCCGCAGCGCTTTACAGTTTAACAGTTTCAAAACACAAGTCATAAGTAACAACGTTTACAATACAGTAATTAAAGCAAAATAAGACGGCCCTGCTCGTGAGAGCTTACAATCTACAATGAGGTGGGGGAGATACAAAGTACAGGTGTGTATATACAGTGCCTACAAGTAGTATTCAACCCCCTGCAGATTTAGCTGGTTTGATAAGATGCAAATAAGTTAGAGCCTTCAAACTGCAAACGAGAGTAGGATTTATTAACAGAAGCATAAATCTTACAAACCAAAAAGTTATGTTGCTCAGTTGAATTTTAATAAATTTTAATCATAAAAGTGTGGGTCAATTATTTTACAACCCCTATGTTTAATATTTCGTGGAATAACCCTTGTTTGCAATTACAGCTAATAATCGTCTTTTATAAGACCTGATCAGGCCGGCACAGGTCTGTGGAGTTATCTTGGCCCACTCCTCCATGCAGATCTTCTCCAAGTTATCTAGGTTCTTTGGGTGTCTCATGTGGACTTTAATCTTGAGCTCCTTCCACAAGTTTTCAATTGGGTTAAGGTCAGGAGACTGACTAGGCCACTCCAACACCTTGACTTTTTCCCTCTTGAACCAGGCCTTGGTTTTCTTGGCTGTGTGCTTTGGGTCGTTGTCTTGTTGGAAGATGAAATTACGACCCATCTTAAGATCCTTGATGGAGGAGCGGAGGTTCTTGGCCAAAATCTCCAGGTAGGCCGTGCTATCCATCCTCCCATGGATGCGGACCAGATGGCCAGGCCCCTTGGCTGAGAAACAGCCCCACAGCATGATGCTGCCACCACCATGCTTGACTGTAGGGATGGTATTCTTGGGGTCGTATGCAGTGCCATCCAGTCTCCAAACGTCACGTGTGTGGTTGGCACCAAAGATCTCGATCTTGGTCTCATCAGACCATAGAACCTTGAACCAGTCTGTCTCAGAGTCCTCCAAGTGATCATGAGCAAACTGTAGACGAGCCTTGACATGACGCTTTGAAAGTAAAGGTACCTTACGGGCTCGTCTGGAACGGAGACCATTGCGGTGGAGTACGTTACTTATGGTATTGACTGAAACCAATGTCCCCACTGCCATGAGATCTTCCCGGAGCTCCTTCCTTGTTGTCCTTGGGTTAGCCTTGACTCTTCGGAAAAGCCTGGCCTCGGCACGGTAGGAAACTTTTAAAGGCTGTCCAGGCCGTGGAAGGCTAACAGTAGTTCCATAAGCCTTCCACTTACGGATGATGCTCCCAACAGTGGAGACAGGTAGGCCCAACTCCTTGGAAAGGGTTTTGTACCCCTTGCCAGCCTTGTGACCCTCCACGATCTTGTCTCTGATGGCCTTGGAATGCTCCTTTGTCTTTCCCATGTTGACCATGTATGAGTGCTGTTCACAAGTTTGGGGAGGGTCTTAAATAGTCAGAAAAGGCTGGCAAAAGAGATCATTAATCCACACATGTGAAGCTCATTATTCTTGGTGCCTCAACTACTTCTTAATACTTTAGGGGGACCAAACAGAATTCTTGTGGTTTGAGGGGTTGAATAATAAATGACACTCTGAATTAACTTTTAACGTTTTTAAAAAAAAAAAAAAAAAATTATAAATTTTTTTTTGCTGCAGTGCATTTCCCACTTCCAGGCTGATCTACAGTACATATGTCACAATGCCAAGTTAATTCCGCATGTGTCAACCAGCTAAATCTGCAGGGGGTTGAATACTACTTGTAGGCACTGTACAATGGTGCATTTACAATGATAGTCCAGCCATCTTAAGGGAGTGAGGGATGGATGGAGATAGTGAATGGGCTACACACACACACACTTACACAGAGAATGACTTTGATTAGTGAATGTGATAGGCCGCTCTGAACAGATGTGTTTTGAGGGAGCGCCTGAAACCATGCAAATTGTGGATAGTCCTAATTTCTTGGGGTAGAGCATTCCAGAGGATTGGCGCAGTGCGGGAGAAGTCTTGGAGTCGGGAGTGGGAGGTACGGATTAGTGCAGAGGTTAGTCGAAAGTCGTTTGCAGAGCGCAGCAGTCGGTTAGGCCGATAGATAGAAATGAGGGAGGAGATGTAGGGGGGAGCTGCAGTGTGGAGAGCTTTGTGGGTGAGAACAAGTACTTTGAATTGGATCCTATAATGAATGGGCAGCCAGTGTAAGGACTGGCGAAGAGCGGACGCGTCCGAGTACCGATTAGCCAGATGGATGACCCTGGCTGCTGCATTAAGGATGGACTGGAGAGGGGATAGTCGAGTAATGGGGAGGCCAAGTAATAGAGCGTTACAGTAGTCCAGGCGGGAGTGGATCAATGCTACAGTGAGGGTTTTTGTTGTTTCCATGGTGAGAAAAGGGCGGATTCTAGAGATGTTCTTTAGGTGTAGGCGGCAAGAGCGGGCAAGAGATTGTATATGGGAGGTGAAGGAGAGATTGGTGTCAAACATAACACCCAGACAGCGAGCCTGCTGCCGGGGTGTTATTATGGTGCCGCCCACTGAGAGGGAAATGTCAGATTTAGGGAGGTTAGTAGACGGCGGGAGCAGAAGAAGTTCAGTTTTGGAGAGGTTAAGTTTCAGATAGAGAGCAGACATGATGTTGGAGACTGCGGACAGATAGTCGGTGGTGTTCTGTAGTACAGCGGGGGTAAGGTCGGGGGATGACGTGTATAATTGTGTGTCATCAGCATAAAGATGGTACTGAAAGCCAAATCTGCTGATGGTCTGTCCAATTGGGGCGGTGTAGAGAGAGAAGAGAAGGGGGCCAAGGACTGAGCCCTGGGGTACACCGACAGTGAGAGGAAGAGGAGATGAAGTGGAGCCAGAGAACGAAACACTGAAGGAGCGGTCAGAAAGATAGGAGGAGAACCAGGAGAGAACAGTGTCCTTAATACCTAGTGACTGGAGCCTAGACAGTAGGAGACGGTGGTCAACCGTGTCGAAAGCTGCAGAAAGGTCGAGTAGAATGAGCAGAGAGTGGTCGCCGATACGTTTTGCTGTCAGAAGGTCATTGGTCACTTTGATGAGTGCAGTTTCAGTCGAATTTTGGGTGTCGGAAGCCGGACTGTGAAGGGTCTAGGAGGGATTGAGTGGAGAGGTAACGGGTGAGGCGGGAGTAGACTAGGCGCTCCAAAAGTTTGGAGATGAAGGGGAGATAGGAGACCGGTCTGTAGTTGTTTCTGCAGGAAGGGTCAAGAGCGGGTTTCTTTAGTAGTGGAGTAATGATGGAGTGTTTGAAGGAGGATGGGAAAATGCCAGAGGAGAGTGAGAGATTGAAGATTGTAGTTAGGTGAGTTGTGACAACAGGAGAGAGAGACTGGAGGAGATGTGAAGGGATGGAGTCGGTAGTGCATGTAGTCGGACGAGAGGAAGAGAGGAGTCTGGAGACTTCTTCTTCTGTGATGGGATCAAATGTGGAAATTGAGCCAGGGGAAATGCAGGGAGGGATGGGAGTCACAGCACTTGGTGGTTGAGAGCAGATTTCCTGACGGATAGTATCTATTTTTTCTATAAAGTGGGAGGCCAGGTCGTTAGCACAAATGTCAGTGATAGGGGCTTGTGCTTTTGGCCTGAGGAGGGAGTGAAAAGTGTCAAAAAGTTTCTTGGGGTTGTTGGCTAGTGAGGAGATCAGGGTGGTGAAGTAGGTCTGTTTAGCGAGGTGAAGGGCTGCATTATAAGTTCTTAACATGAATTTAAAGTGGATGAAGTCTTCTGGTGTGCGGGTTTTTCTCCATAGGCGTTCCTTACTCCTAGAGCATCGTTGGAGAAGGTGAGTTTGCGATGTGAGCCAGGGCTGTTTTACTGTGTGTTTGGAAGTTCTGAGGGTGAGCGGTGCTACTTGGTCAAGGGTGCTTCTAAGAGTGTCATTGTAGTGATGAACAGCCAGATCAGGACAAGAAAAAGAGGAGATTGGGGACAGCGAAGAGTGTAGGGAGTCTGAAAGTGTCTGAGGGTTAATGGCTTGTAGATTTCTGAATGTGTGGTAGGTAGGAGTTCTCTGGGGTGGTGGAGGATTTGTGAGCGTGAAGGAGAGAATGTTGTGGTCAGAGAGTGGAAGCTGTTGTGAATGGGTTTGAGATGAGTTCTGAGCAGAGGCTCCCTCTGGTGGTTACAAGCGGTGCTAGTGAAGATTGTGAGGACTGGGAATCAGGTGTTACTGACTGGTCTTATATAAGGGAGTCATTTTCCCATCAGGGTTGCCGGTGATCTATTGTTCTGGTCTGAATCCTTCATTCCAGTTTCCCTTGTAGCCTGCTGTGTCGTGTCTGCATCTCCTGCTTACAGATAAGACTTTTGCTTCTTTTTTGTTTGTGCTATATTTTTGCATTTTGTCCTGCACTTCTTTGGGGGCCTTCAGGGTCCCCTCCGGGGCTTCTGCCCTCTCAGTTTAGTTCAGCCACTGAGTTTTGTTCTTTTGCTTTTTCCAGTTTTTTCAGTGGCTGCTGTTTTTATTTTGTTACACCAGAGAACTAATTTAGGTGGTAGAGGTCGTGTGATCTCAGGTGATTTTGAAATTAGTAGAGTTGGTGCTTTTCAGGGTTTTCTGGGATTGCAGTAAGTACCCTTCCTATCCTTTTCTATTTAGATAGTTTGGGCCCCAGCGTTTGCTCATACTATTTTCTTTCTGTGTCAGTATTTCCTCTTGTCTAACCGCCATTACATGTTTGGGGGCTTTCTGTTATCTTTGGGGTTCTGCTCCGGGGCAGATAGCTTTCCTATTTCTATCTTTAGGTGTAGTTAGTTTCTCAGGCTGTGACGAGGCGTCTAGGACCAACGTAGGAACGCTCCACGGCTGCCTCTAGTTGTGGTGGTTAGTCAGGGTACTGCAATCTCATAGATTCCAACTGCTCTGGTGTATTGCCTTTTTACCTGCAGTCCTCAGCTACCGAAACATAACAGGAAGCGGTGAGTTATTTAGGTGGGAGATTGAACAGAGGCGGACAAAGACCAGGTCAAGGGTGTTGCCATCCTTGTGTGTCTCAGAGGTTGAAAGCTGTGAGAGGCCTAGAGAAGTGGTTAGTGATAGAAGCTGAGATGCAGATGTGGAAGTAGGACTTTAATGGGGATGTTGAAGTCTCCTTGGATAAGGGTTGGTAGTTCTGAGGACAAGAAGTGCGGCAGCCAGGCTGAGAAGTGGTCAAGGAACTGGGTGGATGAGCCTGGGGGCCGATATATGACCGCTACTCTGAGGGAGAGGGGATGGAAGAGCCTGATGGTGTGGACCTCAAAAGAAGGGAATGAGAGTGATGAAATTGGGGGGATGACCTGGAAAGTGCATTGTGGGGACAGGAGTATGCCAACTCCACCACCATGTCTGTTTGTGGGTCTCGGGGAATGGGAGAACTGTAAGCCACCATAGGAAATGGCAGCAGGGGAGACCGTGTTAGAATCCTGAATCCAGGTTTCAGTGAGGGCCAACAGATGAAGAGAGTTGTTCAGAAAGTAGTTGTGCAGGAAAGATAGTTTGTTGCATGCAGACCGTGGATTCCAGAGGGCACAATTGAAAGAAGGAGATGAGGGAGTGCAAGTAATATTAACAAGATTATTATGGTTTCGACATGAGGTAGGGTAGGGATTGAGGTTGGGGGATGGACCAGGGTTGGGGGAGATGTCCCCTGAAATCAGTAGGAGTAGGAAGATAAAGAGCAGGTAGTTGTTGGAGTTGTAAATAGGTTTTTTCTGTGATATGTTTGGGCAAGATGGGCTGAGGTTTCTCAGGAAGGTGAGGAGTGCATGGGAACTGTACATGGGAGAGGGAAGTATGGAGGGGCTGATGTATATGAGTCGTGATGGAGGGGGGATGGGGCAGTGAATGTGGATGGCAAGGGAACACAGGAGGATAGAGATAAAGAACATAATTTAAAAGAAAGCAAAGTGTGGGCTACCTGATTCCTGCCCTGATTAACTGCCATGGATAACTGCCGTTTACTCGATGCTTGTCTTTCGTGATGCTTTGCTTTCTGTGATGCGTGCACCCCTTAGAGTACTCCTAAATATATAGCCCACACTACAGGGTCAGGAAAGTGGGATTGTGGGAGCTGTTTTGGGATAATTTGCCAGCTTGGGCCAGCACACCAGGGGGTGGTTAGATCATCAAAGGCAACCTGGCAACATCTATATGCTTTACCACCTTCCACCTGATAGGATCTAGAGAGGCCCCAGTCACCGGGATATAAAGCAGTAAGTATTTTAAACACAGTGCAAAAATGAATTATTCCAAAGCATTATTAACAGGCACATTAAACTATGTTGCAAGATGGTAAAGCAGTGCTTGGCAGCAAGCAGAAGTATGGAGTGCACACCATTAATATATAGTGCAGCATACAACACAGATAGCAGAGGTGGGGATTCTATTCAGCTGTTTGCTTCCACTGAATGCAGTTCATACCATTAATATATAGTGCAGCATACAACACAGATAGCGGAGGTGGGGATTCTATTCAGCTGTTTGCTTCCACTGAATTCAGTTCATACCATTAATATATAGTGCAGCATACAACACAGATAGCGGAGGTGGGGATTCTATTCAGCTGTTTGCTTCCACTGAATGCAGTTCATACCTGTGTGAAGAGAGAAGATGAATGTTAATTCCTCGCCATGGATAACTGCCGTTTACTCGATGCTTGTCTTTCGTGATGCTTTGCTTTCTGTGATGCGTGCGCCCCCTTACTGCGTCTGTAAAGTGTAATGTATAATTCCACATGTGTTAATTCATAGTTTTGATGCCTTCAGTGTGATTCTACATTTTTCATAGTCATGAAAATACAGAAGATTCTTTGAATGAGAAGGTGTGTCCAAACTTTTGGTCTGTACTGTACATACATGCTGTTTAATAATTTGTTGAAAACTCTTTCCTGGTATAAAAGTAAGGCTCACTGGCCTGCAAATTCCTGCCTCCATCTTTTTTCATTTTTTGAAGATAGGGAGCACATTTGCCTTTCTCCAATCTTCTGGGACTACTCCTGTTCTCAAGGATTTTTTAAAGATCCTGGCTAGTGGTTCTGCAGTTTCCTCTGCTATCTCTCTCAGTACCCTAGGATGTAATTCATCTGGACCAGGAGATTTAAATTAATTTAAATTAGCTAAGTGTTCCCTTACCATATCTCTGTTTATAGATAGTGTGAATTATTTTATTCTTTTGATAGCACAGTGAAGATCGGTTGATGTTACATTTACTTTCTTAGAGAACACTGCAAAATAGGAATTTAAAAGTCGTCCTTCTCAACATCATTTTGACTTCACCCTTTTCATCCTGTAAAAATACTATAGCATCTTTGAATTTTCTTTTGCTTTTGGCATACACCCAAAATCCTTTTTATTACTTTTGGTCTCCCTTGCAAGCTTCAATGCTGCTGGCTTAAGCTCTTCTAACGCTTACCCTGCATACCCTACAGACAGCATTATATTCTTCTTTAGATTAAGTTTAAGTTCTGTGTTCATCCATCCTGGGCTCTTAAAATGCTTCTAATTCTTCCTTCTTTTAGGGATTGTTAATGATTGTGCAGTGAGAATTTCATTTAATATAAGCTCCCTTCCTTCTTGGACATTTGTGTCCTTTAGAACATCCAGCCATTGGACCTTTCCTACCCTCTGAGTCCATTAAAATTTGCCTGTCTGAAATCCAACCTTAAAATCTGAGTCCTCACAAGTCTTCATCCTCTAGCAATACAAAATTCGAGAATAGCATGCTTTTCTGAAATTCTAAATTCCCAGCCACCTTTACCTCCTCAATCAGTTGGCAAGAATTAGGCCCAATATGGCAGATCCTCTCTTCTCATTTCTACCTTTTGAAAGATAAAATTGTCATCTAGAGGAGATAAGAATTTTCTGGACCCATTACTTTTGCCTGAGAGAGATTACCAACAAATATTTGGATAGTTAAAATCTCCCATGATCACTTTGTCATACTTTTTTGAGAACAAAGACATCTGATATAAAAAGAGTTCATCTATATCTTCGGTCTGTCCAGGTGGCCTAGAGTAAACACCTACAATAGTCTCCTTTCTGTTCTTCTCTCCTTGTATTCTTACCCAAACAGCTTCTACAGAGCTACCATTCTCTGAAGCTTGGATCTCTGTGGAGATATACGATTTCCTAATATACAATGCAACACCTCCTCCCCTCCTATTAAGCCGGCTTCTAATAAATAAGTTGTAGCCTTCAAGGTTTGTGTTCCAATCATCTGTATCATGCCACCAAGTTTCAGTGATCCCTATGACATCATATTTCTCTTCCTGTGTTAGCAGCTCCAATTCTCCTTGTTTGTTTCCCATGCTCTGTGCAATTGTATAGACAAATTTTAGTTCATAGTCGGTTTCCATTGCTCCTCTATATTCGTTCAGAATTTGTTGTCTTTGTTTTTTATTTCAACTTCTAATAGCAGGGTTCTCAAAATAATTAATTAGCTGCATACTTTTTCCTGGTCGCATATTTCCTATCCCATATTGCTCTAGTTTAAAGCTCTCCTGATGAGTGTAGCATCCCTATCCCAACTAGTGCATCTCTATGAAAACAGAATCCCTACCTAATCACAGGGGTTGGCACCCTGGGAAGATACCCAGTGTTATACACCTTCCTCTTCATCTGCTCATATCCTTTCTATAGTAGGCCCCCGTGATTGGATGTATCTGAGAGACATAAATAAAATAATATCCCAGGCTTGCAGGAGAATATACAATGTGAGGCAGGTTATAATAGACAAATGCAGAACAATAATTTGCTGACTCTCACTAATGTAAAAACCGATAATGACTGACACAATCCCATCATCATAAAACACACCCCAAATTTTGGGGATAAAAATTTAATAATTTAATAATTTAAGAAAATTTATCAATTTTAATAACATGGTGGTACATCTTATAATCCGATTTTATGGGGGGTAATTCTCATGGAGGGGTCACCAGAGCAGGGTCACTGCTGCAGGAAGTGTCATGTAAATTATCCTGTCTGCTTAATAACGTCATCACCCATTCTGACTCTTTGAATAATGTACACACAGTACCCGCACATGGATGATGAAAACAATGAACTTAGATCAATAGAAAAAAATCAAGAGGATCAAGACCAATCTCCTGGTAAAGCTAACAATAAAAAGTGACAACTACCACATAACAGGGTTGATTCTCCAGAATATTTATAAAACCCCAATTTGGTATAGCTCAGATGTATTGCTATGTAAAAATAATTACATAGAGGTTGGAAAACATGGACTCAGGGATCATCTATTATTAAATCATGTTAAAAAAGTAATTAGTTGTACCCCTTATGCAAGCTATTGGAATCCTTTGTTTAACATTTCATGGTTCGTAATTTTTATTAAACAGCATAATAAATAACAAATTCCAGAGATACAAGCAGTACCTAAACCAAGTTAAACAGGATGACTAACAATGTGCTAAGGGGTAACGTTTCTCCTTGTGGAGAGTGACATACTCGTTCTGGCAAGCCAATATAAGAAGGCTTATTCACCGTGCAGTGCTCCTCTGCAAAATTTAACATGCAAATTGCATTTTCAGAGAGGAAGAGGACTTGAGCCCTATAGCGTCTCCTGTTGGATGCAGCAATCCTACAAGTCATTATTGACCTTTTAGCAAGCAATATGACTGAGGACAAAAGCCAAATCAGCATCACAATTTGCAGACATGGTGTTTCGGGGTATTTCATCGGGGATCATCAAAATTTACATGATCCACATCTGAATGATCCCATGATTCTACTATCTAGCCAGGTACCTGCCAGTTTTGAGGATTCATATTAACTATATATTTAAGAGACATCGCTTTTCTTAAGGTCACTACTGGAAACTTGCGGATCATGTCTAATAAATCAGGGTCTACCATCAAGATGTTCCAGCGTCTTCACAATACCACCAAAACTCTACCAGTCCTAATATCAAACATGCTGATTATACTTGTCTGCTGCCTGTTCTTATATTCATATTTTCTTAGCAAAAGTTATCAATTAGTTTGCAGATTGTGTTTACTGTATGTGCATGTTGTAGTACTCCCCTAGGATAACCTCTCTGTAAGAACCTAACTGGGTGGTCTGTGGCCTGTTCGTTGTATGAGAAGAGGGTAAAGCAATGCCTCCTGATTCTGCAGTATTTCCCATTTGGTATCCCTTTTTCAGGTTGAATATAACCGACACTTGTACTCTTTTTCCAAACTTAGACTGATGTAACAGTGCTACTGGCGCCATATGTGAGGGGAGATGTGTGTCAGAAGGTTGCTATCTTCCGTGATGTGAAACCCAAAAGCTTCTTTCCAGCATGTTAGGTGCTATGGGGTTAATCAGTCATTACAAGGGTTTGGGTTTTTTGTGAGTAGGTGTAAGGGATGGACGCCTACTCACCATATCTCCACCTGAAGGGTGTGGTTGGGGAAGTTAAATGTTTAGCTACTGTTTTTTTTTCTCTGCTGTATGTTTGGAAACAAGGAAGTTCCCAGGCTCGAGCTCCATTGGGAGCTGAAGTGTGTTGTGTTCCAGAAGGCAGAAGCCATGGTGGAAAGGACTTTTTTATGAATGTTTTATTTTCACTTGTGCTTGAAAAGGCTGCTTTGTGTTAGTATTTTTCTTTCTGCTTTATGAAACAATAAACCTGCCACAGACTTTAATACCAAGTGTTCCTGTGTCTACCTCTGAGAGCAGCTGAGTCAACCTCCCACCACATTTTGAGAGCTATAATTTTCCCATATTTTGGCCCACAGAGTCATGTGAGGTCTTAATTTTTGCGGGACCAGTTGACATTTTTATTGGTACCATTTTCGGCACATGACATTTTTTGATCGCTTTTTATTATGATTTTTGGGAGGCAGAATAAACAAAATCCAGCAATTCATGAATTTCTTTTGGGGGGCCTTTATACCCTTCCGCATGTCGTAAAATTGATAAAGTGGTTTTATTCTTCGGGTCAGTACGATGACAGCGATAGTTCATTTATATCATTTTTTTATGTTTTGGTGCTTTTATACAATAAAAACAATTTTATATAAAAAATAATTATTTTTGCATCGCTTTATTCTGCAAGCTATAACTTTTTTATTTTTTCGCTGATAACATTGTATGGTGGCCTCTTTTTTGTGGGACAAGATGACGTTTTCAGCGGTACCATGTTTATTTATATCCATCTTTTTGATCGCGTGTTATTCCACTTTTTGTTCGGCGGTATGATAATAAAGCATTGTTTTTTTGCCTTTTTTTAAGGGGTTCACTAAAGGGGTTAACTGGTGGGACAGTTTTATAGGGTGGGTCCTTACGGACGCGGCAATACTAAATATGTGTACTTTTATTATTTTTTTATTTACATAAAGAAATGAATTTATAGGGAAATTTATATATTTTTTTCTTTATTCAGGAATTTTTTAAAATTATTTTTACACATGTTAATTTTTTTTTTTTATACTTTTTTACTTTTTCCCAGGGTGGGAAATTACTATATAGTGTCAGATCGCTGATTTGACAGTTTGCAGAGCACTGTGTCAGATCAACGATCTGACAGGCATTGCAGGAGGCTTCTCAGCACCTGCTCTCTGCAGGCACTGAGAAACCACCTCCCTGCAGGACCTGGAAGGACCCCGCAGCCATCTTGGATCTGGGTGCCCATAGGGAGGAGGCCCTCAGAGCAACGCGATCACATCGCGTTGTTCTGAGGGTCTCAGGGAAGCACGCAGGGAGCACCCTCCCTGCCCGATGCTTCCCTATGCCACCGGAACGCTGCGATCATGTTTGATCGGCGTGTGCCGGGGTTAATGTGCCAGGAGCGGTCCATAACCACTCCTGGCACATATTGCCAGGTGTCAGCTGTGATAATCAGCTGACATCCGGACGCGATCAGTTGAGCTCCCCCCGTGAGCGTGGCTGATCGCATATTCTGTACTATCCCGTCCACGGTCATACGGGCCCGGGTCACCTGGACGGGATAGTACGTCAGATGTCAGAAAGGAGTTAAATGGACTACGTCAGACAGGATGGTAATATATGTTGGTTTATTATTTTTTGATTGTTTGCAGGAGTTGAGGGCGTCGGGGATTACACGTTCAGTAAGTATGGTAAATTTAGATTCAATAAAGGAGTCTGTGTGATTATTTCAAATAAATGACTTTATTCTGGGTGTCTGTGTTTTATACAATATCACAATGGGGTTAATAATGGATAGGTGTCTTATAGACGCCTCTCCATTACAAACCTGTGGGCTTGATATCACCTGACAATACAAAGGTGACATCAACCCCACAAATATGAACCCCACTTGAAACTGCTACAGGGCAAGTGGGAAGAGTGAGGATAGGTGCCAGAATTGGCGCATATATAAGATGTGCCATTTCTGGGGAGGCTGAAAGCTGATATTATTAGCCTGGGGAGTGCCAATATCCATGGCCTCTTACTAGGATATTAATATCAGCCTGCAGCTGATGGCCTAGCCTTTGTTGGTTTGATTTTATAGGGGGACCCATGTCAATTTTCTTCTGGGGTTCTCCTCTAAACTAGCCAGTAAAAGCTAAGCAAAGAGCTGTGAGCTGATATTAATAGCCTGGGAACCTTTACAGCTATTGGCTCCTTCCCAGAATATTAACATCAGCCTTCAGCTGTCGGCTTTCCCTCTGCTGGTTATGAAAATTATGCGGGAGCCCACGCAATTTTTTAAAAAAATATTTTGAAAAATAAACAGATATTGCATTTCATGCAGATTTCTCACAGTTGCTGTTTTGTTACAGCATATGTAGGTTAATTATGTTAATGCTCTTACATAGGCTGGTGACTGTGTATGTGTGTGTGTCTTTAGCTCTTTATTAGTGTTGAGCGATACGATACCGCAAGTATCGGGTATCGGCCGATATTAGCTCTATCGGACTTTCGATACTTAGTTCCGATATTTTCGTCTTATCGGATACCGGAATCGGATTTGTCACTGTCACTGTCAGTGTCCGTCGGTCGGGTCTGTCAGGAGTCAGCGGCACTTACCTGGCAGAAGATCTCCGGCGGTCACGGGCTGGACTGCTTGATGGCCGCCATCATCTTTCCCCGGCGGTCACATGCATTTTCTCGCGATAACTGCAGTGACTGCTGGGTAATCCCGGCCGTAAAGCAGTCAGTCTGATGACATCACCGCCGGGGAAGCAGGTAATCAGCTGTGCTGCGTCGAGATGACAGGCTCTGCCTGTCATTGCGATGTAGCAGAGCTGGATCGTCGTGGGACCCTCGTTACTATGGACTGCGTCGGACAGGTGGTATACTGTTGGTTTGTTTTTTTTCTTTTTTTACAGGAGATCGATGGCGTCGCAGGAATGAGAGTATAATAAAAGAAATGAAAACTGTGTTGTCTCTTTTATTTCATTAAAATACTTTTTTCTTGCTGTGTCTTTTTTTTATACATTTAAAAACTTTGGGATTAATAATGGATCGGTGTCTTATTGACACCTCTCCATTATTAACCGGGCTTATTCTCACCGTGCAATCAACGGTGACATTAACCCCTTATTACCCCGCTTGCCACCGCTACAGGGCAGTGGGAAGAGCCGGGTAAAGTGCCACAATTGGCACATCTTTTGATGCGCCAAATGTGGGGCTGCTGTAGCCTGGTATTATCAGGCTGTTGAGGGCCAAAATCCATGGGCCTTGACAGTCTTTTAATACCAGGCCGCAGCAGTCTGCATTTTTGTTAACCAGCCAAGCTAAGCAGACTGCTGTGGCCTGGTATTATCAGGCTGGCAAGGTCCATGGATATTGGATCATTACCAGCCTAAAAAACCAGGCCTCAGCAGTCTGCTTCATCTGGCTGGTTACCAAAAATAGGGGGACCCCACGCCAAATTTTTTTCGAGGGGATCCCCTATTTTTGTTAACCAGCCAAGATATGCAGACTGCTGTGGCCTGGTATTATCAGGCTGGCAAGCAGGGTCGGACTGAGGCACCGGGACACCGGAGAAACCTACGGTGGGCCCCAGCTCCTGCGTGTGGGCCCTGATTTGAAAGGATAGGTCGCGGGGCAGAGGGGGTGGTGGCCCCGGGGCCCGCGCTCTGAGGGGGCCCACCCGGAGCTACGATACAGTTACATTCTGCGGCAGAGCAGGGAGAATCGCTCTCCCTGCTCTGCCGCCCGAAGCTATGGGGCCTGAACAGGCGTTGGGGGGCCCGGTGCCAGCAGTGGGCCCCCCACCCGTCATCGGAGGGTCAGCTGTATCGGCATCCAGCCGATAAAGCTGACCGCATGGAGAGAGAAGGAGCGAGCGCTCCTACTCTCCCATAATCCCCCTCTCAGCGTATGACAGCGGGCGCAATAACATCACCTGCCGGCGCCCGCTGTCAGACGCTGAGAGGGAGAACAGTGAGCAGCACAGGAGCCGGGAGGTGAGTTTTTTTTTGATTTTTTTTTTAATGGGGGTGCAGTCGAGTCCTGGCTGGAGAAGTCGTCATGTCGGTGTGGGCCAGATGGAAAAGACATGAAAGTGAACAATTCCATTAGAAAGAACATCAGCGGTAAGTCATTATCTGTACCTGTGCTGTAATCTATTATATGTTCTGTAGGACTGGTATTATTTAACACAGACCATATGGCGGTAATATCAATATTGGTCTTTTTATATATAGATTATTTTGGCCAACAGCGCGGTCATTTGCTGAGGTTCTCTGATGATGGGCCCACTCAGAAGTTTTGCCCCCACTAAACCAAAACCCTAGCTACGCCTATGGCTCTCTCTCTAGTCTTTCTTTCTCGCTCTCTGTTCTTTCCTTCTCGCTCTCTGTTCTTTTTTCTCTCTGTTCTTTCTTTCTCTCTTTTCTTTCTTTCCTCTCTTTCTTTCTCTGTTTGTTCTTTCTCTCTCGCTGCTCTTTCTTTCTTTTCCTCAGTACCAGCCACTGTGCCCTCATTACCAGTCAGTGTGATCAGCAGTGCTAAATGGTTACGCTTGGGGCGAGGATATGGGTGTGATTAGCTGTGAAATGGGTGTTGTTGGGGCGTGGCCTAAAATTTTCAGCGGCGCGCAACACGCGCCGCAGCCTTTAATCCTCTTTCCTGTCTTCCAAATTTGGGAGGTATGCTGTATGACCTCCCTACAACTTCTGGCCATGCTCCTGATGAGCGCGACGGATGGTCTCGTGAGGGATCTCCTCCCACACCTGGACTAAAGCATCCACCAACTCCTGGACAGTCTGTGGTGCAACGTGGCATGGCCTAAAATTTTCTGCAGCATGCACAGCGTGCCACAGCCTTTGTCCCTCTTTCCCTTATTCAAAGGTTGGGAAGTATGATGTTGGGCCGCAAGAATATATTTTCTCTGGTGGGCCCAAGGTACTCCAGTCCGACGCTGCTGGCAAGGTCCATGTATGTTGGCTCCTTAACAGCCTTAAATACCATGCCTCAGCAGCAGGGGCGTACATATAAATCATGGGGCCCCATAGCAAAAGTCTGAATGTTCCCCACCCCCCCAAAAAAAAACCCAGAGGCATTGTAAATGTAAAGTGACTGTACAGTGAGGGAAGTTGAGTCGCACAGAGACAGGGGTTTTGGGGTACTCGGCACCGATCACGTCGACTTCTATGGGGGATGTCACGAGTAGCACAGCTCGGTCCGTGACCTGGGCGATCACTGGAATGTGGGATATTTCCAGGGGATGATAGAATTTCGTGTAGTTTGTCGTGACGCCACCTGTAGTACCTGGTCAGGGTGTCCAGCGCTGCTGTGCAGGTCCTCTGGAAGGGATGGTGTAGTGCAGGTAGGTGAAAAGTCTTCTACAGGTAACACGCTATCCTTCCAGGCAGATAGATGTGAGATAGAGCAATGGTGCAAAGTGATGTAGCAGAGTGGACTATGCGACGTAGTAAGAAAGCAGGAAACACTTCAAGTTAAACGTTGCATAATAAAATTTTTAATAATAACATTACAAAAGTGCAAATGGCTTATATTATGTGACATGTTTTGTTACTGTTCATACCCTTGATATGTGTTATACATGTGTGTTAATAAATACATATTCAACAAAAGTGCAAATAGCATTAGTGCCGAAGTTCGTGGAGACTTCTTAGGACTAAACCCCACCGGGGTAACTTCACAGTGTCCTTTACTTGTGCTTGTGGAGGACCCGCTCCAAACCTCCAACTGTGGTCTTGGGTGGGCTGCAAGACTTTCCTTGAGCAGACCTCACTTTCGGCCACACCAAACGGGTTTTTAGTTTCTGAGGTAGTTGAAAATAGTGCACAGTAAAGTTTTTTGTAAAACCAAGATGGAGCACCGAAGTGCCAACTATTTACAGAAAAGTTTGTGAGCCAGTACAGTTCATGGCTTCAAAGTTCAACATTTTCATTACAGTGAAACACCATTACCCAACCTGGGTATATTAAGGCAACAATAAACTTCTTTTTATGAACATTCACCCGTCCGGGTACATCAATAATTTAACTATTTACATACAGAGACCCTGTCCGGGTTATTTAGACTTCTTTGGCTGGCCTCTTCCAGGTACCACCTGGTACTCTTCTGGAGCTTGCCAAACATCCGTGACAGGAGGGTCCACCCAGACCTGATGACGTCGTGTGGCCAGTACAGTGACGTCGTGACCCGCTATATGGGTCTGTGTGGCCACCTCTTTCATCTCCCTCCGGGTCTGGACCCCTATGTCCCGGACTGAACGAACCCCAGGGGGCCTAACAGGCACGGGTACGGGCCAGCTATCATTATCATGTCCATAGCTGGGGCTGCTGAGGAGACCACTGAGGGAGGCTGGGGGGATTTACGGCGTGGGGTGGGCACTTGTGCAGAGGCCTGGTTGGGGGAGGCTGAAGGCTCGTAGGGTCTGTCAGTTTCCTGACACTCTGGGGAGTAGGGGTCGCACCTGGTAACATTTAGGGCGTACCATCCATTGTAACCCCAGTGTCGGTGTAAGTCACCAAGTCTCCTGGCAACAGGTCCCTCCCCGGGTGTCCTTCTGGGAGGTGAGCCTCCACGTCCCGCCGGGTTACAAAAACTTCTAAATAAAGTCCAGGCTCCTGGATGAAGCCCCAACCACCTTTTAACTTAAAGTTCCGTACTGCACCCTTACGCCGCGGCTCCCTCACCGTACTTTTATCCTTTCTCATACGTGCCTTCTCTGCCAGGTCCTTCTCCAGGTGACGTTGCCGAAGCTTTTGGGATTCTCGCTGCTCCCTTTGTCGCTCTGCTTCCCGCTCCAGACGTCTCCACTCTTCCTCCTGACGCCGGTTGTAATTCTCCTCCACCAGCATCTCCATGTCTCCACCATCAAACGCCAGCTTACGATGTACGGTTTGCGGCAGCTCTCCTGGCGCCCGCCAGTCCTGGCGGCGCTCATCTGCGGCGGAAGCAGCCGGCTCTGGAACAGATGACGGTCGGGGCTCCGGTACAGGCAGGTAGAGCTCTGGTGCCTGCGCGGCCTCCTCCATGAGGACGGGTGTCGCTTCTTCTGCCTCAGCGACGGGGGCAGACAGCGGGATCTGGGGTGCTGGTGCGGCGTTTTCTGCAGGAACGGGTGCCTTCACTGTGATACTGGCAACCGGTTTAGATTGCAAGGGCTGGGATGCCCGCACGGCCTCCTGTACTGGAACGGGTGCCTCCACTGAGATACTGGCAACCGGTTCAGATTGCAAGGGCTGGGATGCCCGCACGGCCTCCTGTACTGGAACGGGTGCCTCCACTGAGATACTGGCAACCGGTTCAGATTGCAAGGGCTGGGATGCCCGCACGGCCTCCTCTACTGGAACGGGTGCCTCACCTTCCGGTACAGACACTTCAGGGGGTAAGAGGGATTGGCGCCGCTCCAATTGTAGTTTTAGGGCCCACCAGCTCGCTTCCATCCTGGCGACCTCCTCCCGGTGCCGGGCCAGGTCTCTCAGGGTATCCTCCGCTTCTTCCAGCGTAGGAGGGTTTCCAGGCCGGGTGCCAAACGGTGGCTCCGTGGCGATCGGGTCGCTTCCGTGGGGGGAGAGCTCTGACTCCTCCATCCCTTCCCACTTCTGCTCACGTCCATTCGCCATCTCAGCAAAGTCACATGTGTCATTAGCATCAGGAGAGGCGACATCTTTTGTAGGGACGCGGGACCTTCGCGTTCGTTTACGCCCACTGAGGAGGCGGAACTCCAGAGCTGTGGGGCACGATCTTACATTGCAGTAACATTTAGAGTGTGCGGACATCGTTTTCGCGCCACGGAGTGAGTGTACGCCCACGAGAGCACGCCCTTATTCTTCACCTGTGCCTCGTGGCGCAGATATGACGGAAAAATGGCAAATACAGTCTATGATGATTTTTGCAATTCTCAAGCAAAAAAACAGTTCAATTAAGGCACACAGGACTCGCTTATAGCGAGCTTCTGAATCCTGTTCGCTGGGTGCGATGCAACATCTCTGTGGCGACTGGACCCTCGGGTGCTTCTGTCTTTTCACAAATGCCGGCTTTACCCGGCAATTGAATCAGAGGCTATTTTACTATGTAGAAGTGAATAAACTATAAATATATGTATATATATATGTCACAATGACATGTTTATATATATATAATGTATTCTAAGTGTGTATATTTTGTGTTTACAAGGAAAGAAAGTGTTTTTTTAGTTGCGATATTTTGTTCCCATAGACTTACATGGGACTTCCGGTATCGGAATCGGATATCGCCGATAGTTAGTGATATCGGCGATACCATTCCGATCCGATATTTTTAGATATCGAGCAGTATCGCTCAACACTACTCTTTATGTACCCTCTTATTAATGAGGGTATCTGGCTGACACCTGTTCATTACTAAACCTTGGGCTTGGTATTATATGTATTTGTATACATTATATATACATATACTGTATATACTGTATATATATATTCACTTATATTTGTTTTGTTTGTGTACTCATTATAAATCTGAACATGGTATGTAATGACATCATGATCTTCAATGGAGAATGAAAAAGAAGAGGTTGAACAAGGAAATTACATCACAATTCTTTTCTTTTTTTTAATAATCTATTCTATTATTTCTAAACACTGTTTTTCGGTGATTACTTTGTATCTCCGTTCATCCTGCACCCACACACACAAATGATACACCATTTGAAAGGTAAACTTGCCCCCTTCAGCAAGAAAATAGCAAAACAAACCACACATCCACAATTTGATCACAAAATACAGTTTAAACATTAATTTTCATAAACCTGCAGTAAGGAAACATGACCTGCAGGTGGCACCACACTACCCCAAAGCTACTTACAGACATCACAAACAATTCCAAACATTTGCTTTGGGGGCTTTACAGCTTGCCGAACTGTTTGCCCAGCCTATTTCAGCCAAATTGGAGGATTGCTGTCATGTATAGTGTACAGTTCCTATAGCGTCTTGTGCTTGGGTGCGAGGAAAACACATGAGACACAGGTTGATATGAAATGACTTGTATTACTTCATACAAGCATGCAGAAAAGGTCACACAGGTTGCAGGAACAGAGGCAGGAGACACAGCAGGCCAGAGTAACTTCAAGCTCTACAATAACTCTCCAAAGCAGGTTCAGGATCTCTTCTCTGTACCGTAATTCCTCTGCAAACATGGATTCACCAGACAGCAGGTTTCCAGAGTCCAAAAGTGTTCCAAAGTTCCTCAGTAGGAAATAGCTGGAGTCCAAAATCCAAGGTTTCCAGGAGTCAGGTCACAGGCTGACTGAGGCTTGATTCAGGAGCACTGATTGTTCAGCTGAGGCTGCTTAAGAAGCAAGAGGGAGAGAATCAGGGCGGGAACATGAAAACTGGAAACTCCATATTAACTGAGGGCAAGAGCTGCAGAAAGACAGAAAGCAAAATGGCCGACGAAAAACTGAGTTTCAAGGAACATGTCAAAAGAGACAAAGAACCTGTAACGGGTCTGGTAGGTGGAACCACTTACGGAAACGGGTCTGGTTGGTGGAACCACTAAGCTTTATTATACAAGACAATTTACTTGTAAGAGAGCGGGTGGCATCCGGGAATAGGACAGGGAATCACGGTAATTAGCCAGGCAGTCTCTGGACAGGCAGGTTGTCACAATAAGTGACCAATGAAGTCTCTGGACAGGCAGGTTGTCACGGCAAGTGACCTGGGCAGTCTCTGGACAGGCAGGTTGTCACGGCAAGTGACCTGGGCAGTCTCTGGACAGGCAGGTTGTCACGGCAAGTGACCTGGGCAGTCTCTGGACAGGCAGGTTGTCACGGCAAGTGACCTGGGCAGTCTCTGGACAGGCAGGTTGTCACGGCAAGTGACCTGGGCAGTCTCTGGACAGGCAGGTTGTCACGGCAAGTGACCTGGGCAGTCTCTGGGCAGGCAGGTTGTCACGGCAAGTGACCAGGGCAGTCTCTGGACAGGCAGGTTTGTCACGGTAAGTGACCAGGGCAGTCTCTGGACAGGCAGGTTTGTCACGGTAAGTGACCAAGGCAGTCTCTAGACAAACAGGCATATACGACCTGAGCTGGTGGAGCCTCCTGGTAGGCTGCAGTCGGATGGCAGATGATCGCTCCCAGGTGAGCAGGCAAGAGTCTCTGGAATAGCCGGGATCTCTGCTGATGATGTCCGAACCTCTAGATAGAGCTGCAGTCGGATGGCAGATGATTGCTCCCAGGTGAGCAGGCAAGAGTCTCTGGAATAGCCGGGATCTCTGCTGATGATGTCCGAACCTCTAGATAGAGCTGCAGTCGGATGGCAGATGATCGCTCCCAGGTGAGCAGGCAACAGCCGGGGATCTCTGCTGAAGATGTCCGAACTTCTGGATAGAGCTGCAGTCAGATGGCCGACAGGCAAACAGACAGGTAACAGGCAGGCAACTGGAAACAGGAGCTGATGGCTGAAGCAGAGTTAGACTGCACAGAAACAACATTGCTCGGTCACCTCCATTAAGGAGGAAGCCCTTAATATAGGGTGGAGTCCACCAGCATTGGCTGGAGACTGATTTGGAAAATGCGCGCGGCTCCTTTAAGAGCGGGGGAGGGTGCGGGCGCGCGCCCTAAGGCCAGCAGCAGGGAAGGAGCGCGCGGACCAGCAGGGCGGAAGGAGGACGCCGAGGATGCCAGAGGCGCAGAGGAGGCTGGGAGCACTGAGGACGCTGAGCGCAGGTGAGGAGAGCGACGTCCCTGTCTGGCAGCAGGCAGGGACGCGGGCGCTACAGTACCCCCCCCTCTAGGCCCCCCCCTTTTTAGGCCAGAAAAAAATTTAGCTAGGATGAGAGGGGCATGGATGTTCTCCCGAGGTTCCCAGGTTCTCTCCTCAGGACCAAACCCCTTCCAATCCACCAAAAAATAAGTCTTTTTTCCTACCCTTTTTGTGGCCAGAATGTTCTCTACCTCAAATTCATCATCAGCAGACACTGGAGCAGGAGGTGTACCTGCAGACTTAAAAAAAGAGTTAAGAACCACAGGTTTGAGGAGAGATACATGAAAAGAATTAGGAATTCGCAAATTGACCGGGAGTTTCAATTTATAGGACACCGGGTTGATCTGACTGATGATCTCAAAAGGACCGATGAACCGAGGACCTAACTTGTAGGACGGAATTTTGAGTCGAACATATTTGGACGAAAGCCAGACTTTGTCCCCAGGACGGAATTGAGGAGGATCCAGACGTTTTTTGTCAGCATGTCTTTTCATGCGCTCGGATGACTGAATGAGTGCGGACCGGGTACTCTCCCAGATGGAGGAGAATTCTCTAACCAGAGATTCCGCAGCTGGATTGTCCACAGAGATGGAAACAGGGACAGGGATCCGAGGGTGTTGACCAAAGACTACAAAAAACGGAGACTTGGTGGAAGATTCGCTCTCATGATTATTGTAGGAGAATTCGGCCCAAGGCAGGAGCTCCACCCAGTCAGAATGGTGGGCATTAACGAAGTGTCGAAGATAACTGGTCAAATTCTGATTTATTCGTTCAACTTGTCCATTGGATTGTGGGTGGTAAGCGGAGGAAAAATCCAGGGTGACGTCTAGCAACTTACAAGTGGCTCTCCAGAAACGTGAGGTGAACTGAACCCCACGATCCGACACAATGTGACGAGGCAGGCCATGAAGACGGAAGATGTGGCGGATAAAGTCTTTAGCCAACTCAGGTGCAGACGGAAGACCTGGCAGAGGAATGAAGTGAGCCATCTTGGAAAAGCGGTCAGTGACCACCCAAATGACTGTACAACCAGCAGAGACGGGAAGATCAGTAATGAAGTCCATGGCTATATGCTGCCAGGGGCAGCGGGTACAGGAAGCGGAAGAAGACGGCCGGTAGGCAGGTGTCTCGGAACTTTGTTGCCGGCACAGGAAACACAGGCAGAAACAAAGTCTATTACGTCTTTGTGCAGGGTAGGCCACCAATAATGCCGGGTAATGAGTTGGAGGGTCTTTTTTGACCAGCGTGGCCAGCGAGTTTAGATGAATGACCCCAATGTAGGATTCTCTTCCGATCAGTTTCTGATACGAACGTCTTACCAGGAGGGAGACGATTTAAACTCACGGGAGCCACCTGCATCACTCTGGCGGGATCGATGATATGTTAGGTTCCTCCTCGAGATCCGACACCAGGAAAGACCGAGACAAGGCATCCGCCTTGATGTTTTTGTCAGCTGGGCGAAAATGCAAAAGAAAATCGAAGCGGGCAAAAAACAAGGACCACCGGGCTTGGCGAGGGTTAAGTCTCTGGCATGCTGGAGGTATGCCAGATTTTGTGGTCCGTGTAAATGATTACCGGATGAAGAGCCCCTTCGAGTAGGTAACGCCACTCCTCCAATGCCAACTTGATGGCCAATAACTCTCGGTCTCCTATGGAGTAGTTGCGCTCGGAGGAGGAGAAGAGTTTGGAGAAGAAACCGCAGGATACCATCCTCCCGGATGAAGCTTTTTGGGTAAGTACGCTCCGGCTCCAGCAGAGGAAGCGTCCACCTCCAGGAAGAACTGCTTGTTGCCATCCGGGCGATGCAGCACTGGAGCGGAAGAGAAGGCCTTGTTTTAGAGAAAGGAAGGCCTCCTCTGCTTCGGGCGTCCACTGTTTGGGGTTAGCATCCTTGCGGGTGAGCGCGGAGATTGGCGCAGTCCTGGAAGAGAAGTGCGGTATGAAGAGACGGTAATAGTTGGCAAATCCCAGGAACCGCTGAATGGCCTTCAACCCCTCGGTCGGGGCCACTTCTCGATGGCAGACAATTTCTCCGGATCCATTCGTAGGCCTGTCTGAAAAATGATGTAGCCCAGAAACGGAAGCGATGTCTGCTCAAAGAGGCACTTCTCATATTTGGCGAAGAGGTGATTCTGCCTGAGCCTGAGCAGAACCTGACGAACATCCCTCCGGTGAGACTGAAGATCCGGAGAGAAGACCAAGATGTCGTCAGGTACACCACAATGCAGGAGTAGAGGAGGTCCCGGAAGATGTCATTGACCAACTCCTGAAAGACTGCTGGAGCATTACAGAGACCAAAGGGCATCACCAATACTCGTAGTGGCCGTCCCGGGTGTTGAATGCCGTCTTCCATTCATCTCCTCGACGGATACGAACCAGGTTGTATGCTCCACGAAGATCTAGTTTGGTGAAGACTCTAGCCCCTCTAAGACGATCAAACAATTCTGGAATGAGCGGAAGAGGGTACTTATTCTTCACCGTGATCAAATTTAGGCCTCTGTAGTCAATACAGGGACGAGAGATCCGTCTTCTTTTTTACGAAGAAGAAACCTGCTCCCGCTGGGGAGGTAGATTTCCGGATGAATCCTTTGCTAAGTTCTCCTCGATATATTCGGACATCGACCTGGTCTCAGCAGCGGACAACGGGTAAATACGCCCACGGGGAGGCGTGGTACCGGGTAGCAGGTCAATCGGGCAATCATATGGTCTATGCGGGGGTAATGTCTCTGCTTCCTTTTTATTGAAGACATCAGCAAATGACCAATATGGAATCGGGAGTCCTGGTAGATTAGCAGGAGTAGGAGAAGGACAGACGGGATGAACAGGCACCAGACACGTTTTATGACAGTCCTGTCCCCAGCGAAGAATCTCTCCATTCTGCAGTCAAGCACAGGTGCATGCTTTTGGAGCCAAGGCAGACCTAGTAAGAAAGCATGAGAGAGTCCAGGCAGAACATGAAATGAGATGCTCTCAGAATGCAACATTCCCACCTGCAGGGTTATGGCTTCGGTGATAAGTTCGGATGGGACGAGGTAGGAGACCCCCATCCACAGCAGCAACAGATACTGGTTCAACAGAGGTTTGGTGGGAATGCGATACTTCTCTACTAGAGCCTGTGACAGAGATTCCCAGCTGCTCCAGAATCAAGTTGGGCCATCTCGAAGTAACGGTTCTTACCGAGAAGAATTGAGACCGAGAGCAGCAGAGATGAAGAGGATTTATTTTGTCTAGATTGACCTCTCCGAGCGAACCTAGACACAGGCGTTTCCCGACTTCTCCGGACAGGTTCGGATCCAGTGCTCCTTACTGCCGCAGTAGAAGCAACTTTTCTCGGCACGGCGTGAGTCCTGACGGGCTTTGACCATCTTGGTCTGGTCGACCTGCATAGGCTCAGCAGTGTGCACCTGGGGAGAAACGGAAGGGGTTAAATGAGGAAACTTTTTCACGGGTGACCTCTTTGGCTCGTTCCTGGAACCGTAGATCAATCCGATTGGCAAGATTTATTAAATCATCAAGCGAGGTTGGAATGTCCCGACCGGCAAGTTCGTCTTTAATACGGCCGGACAGACCCTCCCAGAAGACCGAAATTAGAGCTTCATTGTCCCAAGCCAGTTCTGAGGCTAGAGTACGGAACCGTATGGCATATTGACCAACGGTGAGACTTCCTGACGGAGACGCAACAGAGATGATGCAGAGGAGGTCTTCCGTCCAGGTTCGTCGAATACCTCCGGAAGGCCGAGAGAAAAGCAGGCAGGTCTGACACCAGAGGATCTTCTCTCTCCCAGAGAGGATTAAGCCAGGCCAGAGCCTCTCCGGTGAGATGGGACATGATGAAGGCAATTTTGGCCCGGTCAGAATTAAACTGGTGTGCCAGGAGTTCGAAATGCAGGGTACACTGGTTAATGAAACCCCGAGCCAAACAGGGTCGCCTCCAATACCTAGGAGGAGCTGAAAGTCGGGGTACCGGGAATGGAAACCACGGAATTGGGAGTCAGCGGGACTGCCGGATTATGAGTCATGGCTCCAGCGGTGGTTGCTGGTGATGGATTCAGAGTGTCCAAGCGGGAATTGACGTTCCGCAGGTGACCCAGGATAGCCTCCTGTTGAGACCTCTGGCGAGACAGCTCATGACACAGTTCCGGAAGTGAAGGGGTTTGGGTGCCACCGGGTTCCATGGCCCGAGCAAACTGTAACGGGTCTGGTAGGTGAACACGACGAAACGGGTCTGTGTGGAACCACAGCTTTATTATACAAGACAATTACTTGTAAGAGAGCGGGTGGCATCCGGGAATAGGACAGGGAATCACGGTAATACAGGCAGTCTCTGGACAGGCAGGTTGTCACAATAAGTGACCAAAGGAAGTCTCTGGAGGCAGGTTGTCACGGCAAGTGACCTGGGCAGTCTCTGGACAGGCAGGTTGTCACGGGGAATGACCGGGCAGTCCTGGACAGGGGAGGTTGTCCGGGAAGTGACCTGGCAGTCTTTGGACAGGCAGGTTGTCACGGCAATGACCTTTGCATCCTGGGCAGGCAGGTTTTCACGGGAAGTGACCTGGGATCCGGACAGGCAGGGTTTTTACGGCAATGCCTGGGCATCCTGGGAAAGGGAGGGTTGGGCACGGCAAGTGACCAGGCATCTCGGGCGGCATTTTGTCAGGCAAGTGCCAGGGCAGCCTGGGCAGGCAGTTGTCACGGCAAGTGACCAGGGCGTCTCTGGCAGGGCAGGTTTGTCACGTAATTTACCAGGGCATCCCCTGGACGGCATTTGTCAGGTTTTAAATGACCAAAGCAGTCTCTAGACAAACAGGCCTATACACCAACTGGTGAAACCTCCGGGAGGCTGCAGCGGATGGGAGATGATCGCTCCCGGTGAGCAGGCAAGAGTCTCTGTAAAAGCCGGGGTCCCTGCTGTGATGTCCGAACCTCTAGATAGAGCTGCAGTCGGATGGCGATGATCCTCCCAGGTGAGCAGGCAAGAGTCTCTAATAGCCCGGGACTCTGCTGATGATGCCGGAAACCCCTAGAAAGAGCTGCAGTCGGATGGCAGATGATCGCTCCCAGGTGAGCATCAACACCGGGGACTCTGCTGAAGATGTCCGAACTTCTGGATAGAGCTCAGTCAGATGCCGCAGGGGAAACAGACAGGAACAGGGGAGGCAACTGGAAAAAAGGGGCGATGGCTGAAGCAGAGTTAGACCCTGCACAGAAACAACATTGCCCGGGGCACCTCATTAAGGAGGGAAGCCCTTAATAAGGGTGGGGTCCACCAGCTTGGCTTGGGAAAGATTTGGAAAATGCGGGGGGCTCCTTTAAAGCGGGGAGGGTGCGGGCGGGGGGCCCTAAAAAGGGCCCGCAGCAGGGGAAAGGGGCCGCGGAAACAGGGGGGAAGGAGGACCCGAGGATGCCAGAGGCGCAGAGGAGGCTG